>OV651820.1:61248208-61277659 GCA_927349885.1 Psylliodes chrysocephalus
GCACGTCTCAATCAATATAAAAATGATTTGGGAACAAGGGAAAAAGACAGTTACTGAGTGGGCCGGACGTTACGCTGTCCGACTACCCACCGACGCCGATAAATCGTATATCGGGAGTTATAAAGTAATTTTTTTTAAGTTGTGCTTTAATAATAAATATCAGCCAATCAATTTAAAATTAGTGAAATCGAAACTACGTTTCGAGCAAGGTAAGCCTTCCTCTTTTACTACATTAAAATTGTGACTTTTTTTTTCATTTTTTGCCAAATTATTCAGTTACCTCTCTTTTTAGATTTTTTTAGGAAGTGATATAGTTATTCTATTTTGACTTTGGTAGTTACAAGATCCAACGAGATTTATAACAGTTAACGGTATTTTATTATCGTCTGATTTATCTCTGATTTAACGAATCAGGCGAGAACCTCAAGGTGGATCTTGTACCTCTAAACATAGGCTATTATTTGATCGTTTTCATTTTAAAAACTGTTACATGTTTAAATATATCGAGTTAAATATATTAATTTGTTAAACGTTTACCTGGTTTTATCTTATGTGTGTTACGAGTTGTTGAGTTCAGCCCGAGTTCCATAAAAAGGAACAAACCCCTAGTCCAGATAAGCTATCTAACAAAGTCCAGAGTTAGATAATTGAATAATTATTTAGATGTTCTTTTTTTTTAATTCTTAACGAAAATATATTCGATCTCATCAGGTCTACCTTCCCTTTTTGTCAAAAGACACTCCGGACACTTTTGCGAAGCCCCGGCGAACCTACCCCCGAGTAAGGACTATAGGTGCCTATTGTCAGTTTGTCAAACCATTTCCTTAACCCGCTCGTACTATTCATCACGGGGGAAAATTCTTTTATTTTAAACCTATTATTTTATTTTTTCTTTTTTCCTTTTTTTTGTCACGGTGAGAGTGAATAAGCTCTAAGGACCTTATCCCCTGACTGTGGCTAGTGACAGTCGCTGCCTTTACACTTACAGTGTACCCCCCCGTTGATGACTAGAGTCCTTTTGGCCACTACATTATTATTTAGTGACAACAGTTACTTTCTAAGTGACGGTGGTTGTTACAGTTGTATTTGCCATTCAGAATCAGTTTCTGTGGCAACACCAGTATCACTATTTTCATTAATCATCTAATCTTTCTCCAAGGTATCATTATTATCGATGCAAATATTATGCAGAATACTACATGAAATTATAAATTGCATCATTCTCGGGACAGTATGCATATCCAATTGGAGCAATTGTCTAAAAAGGCCTTTCAAAATTCCAAATGAATTTTCAATTAACACCCTTGTTGAGCTGAGTTTTGTATTGAATTGCTGTTCCGTTTCGGTGAGATTGTCTTAGTCCCTGTAAGGAACAAGCAACCATTCCATAATTGGTTAACCATTATCCCCTAATAAGTGGTAACCGTTTTGACATAATTAATAATAATAATAATAATAATAATAATAATAATAATTTATTTGCAGTATTACAGGTAAATTTGCATTAAATACATAAATTTTATCGAACAAAATAGTATAATACTACAAAAAGGGAATAGCAGACAGCATAGCTGATATTAATTGCTATCCCTAATAAAGAAAAGAAAAATATTAAAATAATAAAATACAACGAATAAAGTGTGGCACAATCGAGACAAAAATATAAATACACATTTTATAAATGTAATATTACATTTTATTATAATATCTAATGGTTGTTTTGACTAGATATTTTCTGACATCAAGAGATGTTTATACTTTTGCTTAAACATATTTGTCGAAAGATGTTTGAGTTTAGGAGGAACCAGGTTATATAGTTTAAATATCATATAAGAGAATGAACCTTGAAATTTGGAGGTACGATAAAGAGGTGGAGATATATGCCCTCTAAACCTTGTATGCACATTATGCACATCACTTCGAAATGTAATTTTATTATAGAGATAAGGAGGCGACTTTAATGAAATGATCTTATGATACAATGTTACCATGTGTAAATTCCTTCTAGTTTCCATATTTAACCAGTTAGTTTCAATTAGTTTGTGACTTATCCTTTCGTATTTTTTTATACAATATATGTAGCGAAGACAAGAATTTTGTACTCTTTGAATACGATTAATATCCACATAGTCAATACAAGGCCCGTAGACGACATCGCAGTAATTAAAATGACTGAGAACCATAGTATCACAAAGAAGTATTTTTATATTTTGATCTAAAACATGGCGATGCGGGTAAAGCATTTTCAAATTAGCGTAAGCCCTTTTTATACAATTATTTACATGGCTTTTAAATTTTAAGTCAGTATCAAGATGAAGACCCAGATTTTTGGCAACATCTACACAAGCCACCAAGACACCATCAATACTCACAGATAAATGTTCTGCTAGTTCTTTTTTATTTTTTCCAGAGACGAGTATTTGTGTTTTTGCGGGATTGATAGTTAGGTGATGTCTGTTAGAAAAATTTACGATTTTTATTAATTCTGAGTTAATCAGTTCATTAGTAAGAGCAACATTAAAATCAGACAAAGAAAACCTTATTTGCGTATCATCAGCATATATATAAACTCTGCCATTGGTAAGAGCCGAACTAATATTAGTAGAGTAAATGCAAAACAAAATTGGTCCCAAAATAGAGCCCTGTGGCACACCGCAGGCAATATTTTTAATATCAGATCTACCGGCACTTGTTTCAACAAACTGTGAACGATCGGAAAGATAGTTTTTAATAAATTCAGTTGCTTTAACCGAAAAACCAACAAAGTGAAGAATACTGAACAGAAGCTGATGGTTAATTGTATCAAAGGCTTTTGTATAATCTAGAAGTATTAAAACGTTTGTATACCCTTTGTCTATATCCCTAAAGATATCATCAGTGACCTCTAATAATGCTGAAGTACAGCTGTAGCCACGTCTGAAACCAGATTGGCTGATTGGTAAAATATTGTAATTGTTGATGTGAGACTCTATCTGATATTTAATTACTTTTTCCAGAACTTTTGATAACACTGATAAGATTGAAATGGGTCGTAATTCACTAAAGCTACTAATATTGTTCTTTTTAGGCAATGGGAAAACTTTTGTGACTTTCCAAAGGCCTGGAAAAAAAGATTCCTTTATACAGGAATTAACCATATTCGTAATGAAAATTAAAATATACGGACAACACATAAGGAGCATATTAATTTGCAATCCATCAATTCCTATAGCCTGCGTTTTAATTTCGTTTAAATACTTATAGATAGTTAATTCAGGGAGAGCATTGGATACATAGGATAATTTTAGTACCCGTGAGTTATGAATTTTTTCTGTGATTCCAGTGAAAATGTCGATGAAACGTCTATTATAGTCACAAATGGCCTGTAAATTAATTGATGGAATAGTATATCTGTTTACATATGTAGATTTCAATTTGTAAGATGGTGTTCTGATTCTAATTGACGTTCTATCTATACACTAAAATTCCAGGAAATCCAGATACCTGCAAAAAATAATATAATTAAATTTGGTACTTTTATATTCTTACTAATCATCAGATATTATATGTAAATAAAGTGAACATCCAGTGGACACGAAGTTAGTTAGTTTAGTTTCAAAATCTCTTTATTTACATTTTTTTTTTTATAATAACATGTCAAATACATAAATAGAAGGATTTCTTCTCATTAACGTCGTATATGTGAAGTGTTCTCTTCTGTGGCCACCTGCAGAGACCACGACCGGTGTTATGGTCGTGTATAAGACATTTATCATTTGAAATTATGATTTGATGACTTCTCCTTATTGAAAAACAACCTAATAAGTCAATTATGGCTAGCTTACAAAGGCGATAATGGAAAAGTTGTGGGTTTTTGTATGATTTTAATTTTGTCTGTAATTCCCTGAAAAACAGTCAAAACTATAAAACGAATTTTCGTATTTGACGATGACGTCACCGTGTAGTCCGCCGTCCGACCAAAGTTGCTAACTAGTCGACGTTGTGATTTGAGTATTCAGTGGGGTTTACGCTGCTATGGAGGATGTATGTCTTTTGTTTTGTATTTAATTATGATCCCGTGTGTATATTGACAGTGCCTTATGCAAGCATCCGTGGATTCTGTCAATGCCATCACCGTGATGAATGGAAGTGATATAATTTTTAAGCTCAGGTGGTAGGCACTTATCGTAAAAACCCTCTGAGATTCTGATAACATGGTCTTTGACAGTTTCCAAGGATGCTTGCACGTGCATATCGTGTATTCTAGCGTAACGGCCATACCCTAAGGCCAGTCAAAGACACTTGTTTTGACATACTTGAAGCCTATTGAAATGTATGTTCGCCATTGAACAGTAGACTGGACATCCATATAAAAGTATTGGCCGAAGAACTTGCTTATATATTAATAGCTTATTTTCCGAGGTTACACCGCTTCTACGATGTAACATCGGATACAATGCTTTAAAAGCTCCGGTGGTCTTGGCAATTCTGTCGGAAATGTGCTGTTTGAACGTTAGTCTCCTATCCAAGATGAATCCTAGGTATCGCATCGTATTTTTAGTATCGATTATTTGATTTTGAACTTTTAACTTTGTTATAATTCTGTCACTCCTTCTGTGCAATAAGATCAAGCTTTCGGTCTTAGTAGCATTAATTTTAATTTTATTTGCTTGGAAATAGGGGACTAATGTTCTGTTCACATGAATGTCCAGTCTCCTGATCGCGATCTCGGCTGTGTTTGAAGATTTATAGACACAAGTGTCATCGACGTACAAGGCCGTCTGTATACCATTTTGTCCCATGGGAAAATCATTAGTCATGATGGTATACAGATGCGGTGCAAGTACCGAAGCTTGGGGTACTCCCGCTTGCGCTATGTATGGTCCTCTACGCGAATTGTGGATTTTCCCGTAGAATTTACGGTCCTGTAGGTATGTTTGAATTGGTTTTACAATGAAAACAGGGTAATCATTCATAAACATTTTGTGGATTAAACCGTCAGTCCAGACGGTGTCAAACGCCTTTGCAGCATCGATTGCAACTAATACCGTTTGGTTATTTTGATTAAATGCATCTTTTGCATGTTGTGCAATACGTATTATTTGCGCAATCGTGCTGTGACCGGCTTTGAAACCGTACTGTTCCGCCGGTATAATCGTGGTGTCTTGTTCGTAAGTGTGTAGCCTCGTGAGCAGGACACGATCTGTAATTTTGGCTAAGCCGTTTAGGAGAGATATAGGGCGGTAGCTTTCTATATCAAATCTGCTCTTACCTTGTTTATGTACAGGGACCACAGTTGCAACTTTAAATGCGTCCGGATACCACTGGAGTTTAATATAGCGTTAACGATATAATGTATTTGAACACATACTTTCTTAGAAAGATTCTTTAGTAATTTGTTATGGATTTCATCAGGTCCTGGAGCCCTTTTACTGGGTGACTTTTTGATGATATCAATTATTTCCTTTGGTGTAGTAAGGAAGTGGACACGAAGTGAAAAATATGCTGTTTTCAATAACAACTTTCCACAATTATTTGAGGTAATTATTATTGTGAAGTCAAATTAATGTTAATGAGATATGTTCTTAGAACAGTTGTACAAACAAATTTAAATCGATAAAAAGTAATTTAAAAAAGTATTTATAGTTAGTATTGCCGCGGAACGAAAATTAGAAACATGCGTAGTTTAGTTTCCTTGAATTAATTTCCGGAAATGTTCTTATGTAACATAAGAAAAACTATGACATCCAAACACAGAAAAATGAAGCTATTATCATTGGCGAAGCTAGCTATTTTCTTCGGGAGGGGGGGGGGCTTAAGTCCATAAAAAGGATGAGGTTCAGTAACCCGCGAAATTTAAACCATTAACATTTTCTTAATTTTTTTTTCTCCAAAACGCTCACTAACAAAAAATCTGCTGTTTTGCTTTCGTCAGTATTAAAAAAATAAAACGAAGGAAGTACTTACAAAAACAATCATAAACCTATACAGTCTAGTGGTATTGGGAATAAAGATTAAAGTAGAATTTGCGGTTTTTCTGCTGTTAAACTGTTTAAGAATATCTTCTAAATTCGAATTACTCATTTTTCACTTTCTATGTTAATCAAGGATAAATTAGAAAATCGATCTTGTGACATGCGACTTCGTAACCAATTTTTAATTCTTCGCATTGTCGAAAAAGATCTTTCGCATGTCGCAGAACTGATTGGTATTGTCAATGCTTCTTGCAATAATGTATATACATGTCAAAGTCGCCGATGTTTTTTTGAAAGATTGCTGCGGTAATCTGTTGATTGAAGTACTGTTGCGATATCTGCTTCTGGTAATTGTTTTAAGAAAGCTGCTGTGGTGGGTAAAAATGTTTTTGATGTTGTTATAAGAACCAAGAATGAATTTGTTATTGTGCTGCTGCGGTAGCTTGTAAATAGCATTTTAATGGTCAGAAGTGGCCGAGTGATTTATTCATTTCAAGTGAAATTACGGAGTAGCGCACGAGGACGTGCGACAGGTCAGAATGGCCGTGTCGGCGGCGCCGATGTTTAACGTTTGTTTTGTTTATAGTTTTAAGAAGTTTAATTTTTTAAGAGTCGGTATTTCAATAAAATAATTTGTAAGCTTCTACTTAGTTTTTATAAGTGATGACTTAGCAAAAGTGATACACACTTGCCACTCATAGTGAGGGGCAAAGGCGGCGGAACGGAGCCAGCAAGATGTTGATAGAAAATAAGGAAAGAGAACAGAATAGAGAAGTGTGATCGATCGGGCGGTGGTACGCTGGCTCCGGATTACTATACTCTATTCAACTTAAACGCAAGTAACGCGTAAACACAATATTGGCCAGCCCAGTGATCCGATTGTGAACGTTTCCCTACCCACTAGTTCTATGTGCTGTGCTCAAGAAGCTATTATGTTTACGCGTTACTTGGCATTTAAGTTGAATAGAGTTTAGTATAATTTCTTTAATTGATTACTAATTGATATCGTGTTATTATCCGTATTTCTTTAATAATTATTTGTGTAACGTCGTTTAAAGTGTTGTCAACATTGTTTATTGTTCTATATTGCATTAACAATGTCTAACGGTGACGCCCAAAATATCCGAAATCCGACATACATTTGGAAAAGTCTCTTTTTTACAATTGTCTGTATTTCATTTAAACTCTACTCAAAAATCTACTAGTATTTCCTCTTTCAATACATCTTTGTTTATGAAAAATGCCCCTGAGTAATGACGAATAAATAAATCACTTTCTTCAAAATTTAATTCAAAGAAGTTGTCGACAGATAATGCAAACTATTGGTCCTCTGGAGAAAAACAAGATTTCATATTATGCTATCCAGAACACGATAATAAACATTTATTAACCAGAAATGACTTGATCTAGCCAAACATGACTCTGATGTTTCCATTTCAATGGCAAGTTCATCTTCACTGGCGCCAATCGTTGACAAAATAGCAAAACCTTCCAGCAATATGGATTCTGTTTTTTTTTTTTTTTTTTTTTTTTTTTTTTTTTCGTTTAGATGGTCGCAATGATTCTAGACTGATTTCATGCTTGTTTGCCAATATTTCATTTCTTCCCATAAAGATAAGAACGATTTAATATACCAGTAGATTTGGCTAATATACATTCCTTTCCTTGCAAATATTTACTAAGAAATGTTCCTTTCGACATATTGCTTCGACTGAATTTCTATTCGAGTTATCTTCAATTTCAAGTTTCAAAGCTTCAATTAAGACTGAAAAATTGATTTTAACTGCTTCACAATTGGTACTTCTGCAACTCCACCTGGTATCTGACAATCGCGTTGTTTCGATTTGTTTAATTCCCAATTTATCTTGTATATCGGTAAAAGTTTTATGATTTTATGGCTGCGGGAAATGTACATAGAGTGCTTCCAGTGTATTAAAAAATTCTTACACTCTGTATGCTACATGTGTCAGTTATTGCTAGATTAAGCTTATGTGCCATACAATGAATGTACATAGCTGTTGGGTATCTTTGTCGGATTTTTGCCTGTAACCCACCCTTTGTGCCTGAGATTACACTGGCTCCATCATAGGCCTGAGCAACAATAAGCGCCTTATCCAAACCAACTTTTTCTAAATGTGTTATCAAAAGTTGACTCAAACTTTCTTCAGTGCGTTGCTGGGAACAATCTATGAATTTTAAATATCTATTTTTATTTTGGGACCCACGACATATCTTATACATACAGTAGTACGAGTTCTTTCTAATTTTCTTCTAAATATTATTACTAGTTTATGCTTAAATTTTGGCCTACAGATATTACTGAAAATAAATTGAATAATAAAAATTCTTACTATCTCTTGCCTATGAAGTCAACTCGTAATTATCTCAACTAGCTCAACTAGCTCAGCAGGGGTAGTTCCACAAATTTATAACGCGCGAGATTTAATAAGGACCACTCAAATCACAAAATCACTCGTTGTTGAGAGAACAGATAACACAAAATTTATCTTCTTAGTCCTAAGAAATCACTAATTATGTGAATAAATCAATTAATATAAGTACATTTAGTGAAGAATGTTTACCAATGCATCTGGAGTCAGCGGAGAATCAGCAATCTTATAATAATAGTAATTAGCTTACCTTTTATACTCCAGTAACCAACTGAACATCACAGTAGCCTATATTTGAAAAGAAACGAAACTCAGGATATTGTTACTGGGCTTTATTACAATAATAAGAGTATGCAGCTTACAATTTTAACCTTCAGGGTTAAATAGGCACTCCATTTGTTCGAACAAAGGGGGCGGCGTATAATAGGGTACAAGTATTTAAAAATAAATTAAATTAAAACATGTTTCGCAACTATTGTGACAGAGAAAAGAAATAAATGAGAGGGTTTGACTGTCACAACCAGTGTTCTGTGCTGTTAAAAGTATTTTGTACAAATAAGCATAAGGTATATAAAAACTTAAAACCTGCGATAGTAAACCCTACAAGATTCGCTTAAAGCATATTGAAGGTGTGCAAATGTATCACCTTAACTTAACTTAATCTTAATTTCCTAAAAGCAAAAATATATTATAGATAAATAACCCACCAACAATAAAAGAAAATGTTAACTAACCATTATGTACTAGGTACCCAATAACAATATATGAAACAGTTTTTTTTTTCAGAATAATTAAAACAACATTAGTTAAATGAAATAAAAATTTAGTGTCCCTTTAGGGGTACACCTCTTCTCTGTAAATAATGATAATAAGCACTTACAGCCTGCACTAGGCAATATGAATAAATATTCCACTAAATCAATCAAACAAAAGTTAAATAAGTGAATGAACACTACACTAGAATACACTAGTAAACACTTATATTTTTGTAGCTCTTCTAAAGATGAAAGCCAAGACTGCCAAGGTAGGTTTATGACAGGCGTTATGGAACTTCGTGGGAAGGTGGTGTCACAGCCTATAGCCTCGTGTTTCCCCTGAGACTCCTCAATAGCGCTCGAGGTTCGAGCTATACGAAGGACTGGTAATAAACCCTGCTCCATCTGTTGAGAGGTTCCACCGCATAACATGGACATAATGAGCCTTAGTAGCCATGATGATATAGCCAAATTCCTTAAGGAAGATGGCGGGTACGTTCCCACTGACATGTGCCCCTGTGATCACCCAGTCGTTTTGAAGCCAATTGTAAATCCTCCTCAAAACAATAGTTCCCGTAAATGAACTAAATTTCCGTGAATGAAACGAACCAAAAGAATAATAAATTTCTTACTTTGAAATTCTGGAAACTTTTTTAAAGAAACCAACCTAGATCCACCAATTACAAAACAGGTGCTAATTTGGTTTGGTTTCTTATCGGCACGCCGAACAGGTTGCAAGAGAGCGATTTTTGCCCGAAAACCCACTGACATTAAGACTACGCTTTTCTCAATTAGCAAGGCCTTTAAAATAAAACATTCCAGCCAAATGTAATCTAGAATCAGCTGTGATAATAATACGGTATAAAATAAATCAATTTATTGCATTTCACCCTAAATACAATGATATAAACCCCCTATGAATATTAATTACCCAAAATATTTATTATTGAATAAAAGGAACAACCCTTAAAAAATAAGTGGCTGTATGCACCGATCGGACCAGAACAGCTAAAACGAAGAAAACACTTCTTGTTTGTACCTGAGGAACGAGACTAACCGAGCAATTCCAAACAGACACCAATCGGACCACACAATACAGCACAGGCCAATGCCTAGAGCCAATTGATTTGACAATTAATTTGACAACAGGTAATAATTCGAACATATGACTACAAAAATAAACAAACCAAATAATTATCGGATTTATACTAAATTATATATATTATATTAATGTAATTTGGATGAGAATAATATAAAATGACATGTTATGGATAAAGAGATGCTCTAATTAACCCAAAATAAGAATAATATTTTATAGGAGGTATGGTACAAAACTATTAACTAAATTTAATGGTAAATAATACTTAAAAATAAAAACTGAGTGTAATACTCGAATCATATTATATACAAGGTATGGTTCAAAACTATTAACTAAATTTAATAGTAAATAATACTTAAAAATAAAAACAGAGTGTAATATGAGATAGTTGTTGGTCCTTAAAACATCTAGCTTCATCTGCCAATAATGCAAACATTCCACATTCTTTTATTTCATTTATAATTGTTTAATCAAATCTGCTCTTATACAGTGAGCATCATAAGTCTTACCCCCCCCCCCCCTATGTAACTCGTTACTGGAGTCTTGTTAGGAAAATTGCCGAGACACGTCGATTTTAGATTTCTACAATGTAAATTTTTGTATGAATAGTTTACCCTTAATTTCATCCCTTACTGGAGGGGAGCAACCCTTTCGAAAAATTTAAATAGCATGAGGTGGTGGGTGATAGCTCATTTGAAAGAGGGGTTTATTCTCTATTCAACTGTGCAAAAAAAAATTGAAATTTGCTTTATTAATTCTCGACTAATTATTGTTGCAGAATAACGAAAATTATCGTAGCGCACTCATCCTTAGCATTAAAATTCGGCCCTGCATGATATCGGTTTTGGTTCAAACGTGAAGTAAGACTTTTTGCCATTAGATAAGGTCACTGTTAGTTTAGTTGCTTTCCTGTTTGTGATATTTTGTTATTTTTAAACATTAATAAATCAACACGTAATGAGGCAATTCAAAATTTTTTGCATGGTTGAATAGAGAATAAAACCCCCTTTCAAATGAGCTATCACTCCCCACCCCATGCCATTTAAATGTTTCGAAAGGGTTGCTCCCCTCCAGTAAGGGATGAAACTAAGGGTGAACTATTCATAAAAAAATGTACATTGTAGAAATCAAAAATCGATGTGTCTCGGCGATTTTACTAACAAGACTCCAGTGACGAGTTAGATAGGGGGGTAAGACTTATGATGCTCACTGTATAAATTAGTTCGTTCTGTATTTCAGGACTACTTAGATTATAATGTTTGCAATACATATTAGAAAATGAACTGTTGTGCCGAGAAAATAATTAACATGTTTTTTTGAAATTACCTTTGTTTGTAGATTGGACGGACTCGTCATACCCTCTCAAGGCCTGACGAGATAGGGTTAAAACAATATCTGCAATTTGTTTGAAATACTCTTGATTTTTATTCAATTGATCTTTAATTGAGGATGAAATCTGGTTAATAACAGTGCCTTCTTTTTTATTGCCTTGAAATTGTAGATTCTATTGAAAAGTTAAATATTGATTGAACGTGTTTTTGTAATTTTTCCTGATTTTTTCCATTTTCTAAATCCTTGGTTCTTAAAGGCGACTTCGGAGCTGATATAGTAGTAAGGTCAAGCTAAAAATATTCTCTGGTTAAATTTTAATAGAAATACTCAAAAAGTATTAGTGATTTTTATATCCGTGTATTGTGTAATTTATTTCCCATTCAGTGGTTATATTTTCCAGAAAATATTCTGAAAAATTAATCAATAAACGTCAGTCATCAAGTAGGTGCATTAAGTATTTAAGCGTTTTTTGTTGGACTAGAACAAGACAAAAACCAGCTCTGATAAGATAAACGGTACTGACCACATTTTATTTTATAAACTATGAGAATTTTTATGTCAGTGGTGTTACTTGAGAAAGAGCTACAGAAATAAAGTTTTGAAATAAATAAAGTTTTAAATAAATAAAAATTGAATTTTAAAACTGAATGGTGAGAAAATGGATCTCAAATTTAAATACTGTAATAATAAGGAATTTACAATTTTTATTTGTGTTGTATGTTTTAATGTATATCATAACAGCTGTTTAGAAAGAGATAATAAAAATTGGAAGGCAATAAGATACATTGCTCTTTGAAATGTCAACAAACATATACAATAGAAGAGGAAAAAGTGGAAACACTTATCAAAGAAATTAATAAACTTAAGAAGACAGTAGAAAATAAAGAGGTATACATTAGACGTCTTCAACTGGGCACTCAAAATTAGGAAGACATGGTTCTTGAGGTAGAAACTACACTTTTACAAAAACTGGGTGATCAGGAAAAAATTATAGAAAAAATAAATACAGAACCTGTTGTTGAGGTTACAGGGACTGCAGAACACCAACCGGTTGAAACTGAATCAAAAAAACACAAGGTAAAAACTGAAATCCTATGTAACCTTAAAAAATTCATAGGTCTGTACCAAGGAACGGACCCAAAGAGAAGAGATAAACTTCCGAAAATCAGACCAAACTTAAAAACTAAAGAAAGAATCGACATTATCAATAAAGAAATGATAAATTTACTCGAAGAAAGCGACTCCATCTCAAAAACGCAGTGTCTGATATACTGCGGAGCGCTAACGGTAATACAACACATGGGTATAAAAATACAAAAACAAACATTAAGAACAGAACGAAAAGATCCTCGATGGAAAATAAGATTGGAAACAAACATTAAACAAATAAGGAGGAAATTGACGAAAATATGCGCTTCCGACAAAGGAAATCTAAGTGCAAAAGATGTGAAAAGGATTCTAAAAGTTAAAAACATCAAAGGTGGTGACAAAAATTACAACGAAAAGTTAGCAGTCTTTAACCCTTGGGTAGTGACGTGCGAAGTTGTCGCATAAACTGTGACGTCGGTCTGAGAGACCAAAAAATGTTTATGGGTATAGTAACGTCAAATTCTTAAAACATATTTAAGATTTATTAAATAAAACTATGTAATTTATGAAAGGATCTTATATTAAGCAATTTAAATAAGTAAACCTTAACATAACTAAAACCGAATTACATAATGAATTATATAAATTATAAAAATATAACAAATACAAGCAACAAGTACTTATTTATTGTTCTTGTGTATTTTGTAACTCATAACACCTTGCACATGTAACTGACACATGTTCCATGCATAAAAATTGTTTGCACCTTTTACAGCAATATTTCGTCTTTCTATTTTTTTTAGACCCGCAAGGCACACATCTTCCCAACATGTTTCGTCGTTCTTCATATGGTTCCTGTGGTGGTTGTATCCCACATATTTCACAAATTCTAAGGCGTATCAATTTAGGCAAATAGTTAGAATTGGCACGTACTCTTAGATGACCATCAATTAAACTAAGAGCTAAATTTTCAAGAAAATGCCTTCTTACAATTTTTTCTTTTTTATTGATGGAATATATTACCTGTGAATTTATGCCAGAAATATTTAATAAGCTATAAAAAACAGCCATTTGCCACCTTCTTGTGGTTCTTGCACAGTTGTAATTCGATGAAAGTTGATCTACGGTATCTACTCCACTTTTGGTCCCATTGTAATCCATAATTATTTCTGGCTTGCCTGTTTGCAAATTAATCTGGTCGTCATCATGACAGGTCGAAATAAGAAGGACGTTCTTATTTTTTTTTGGAATGTAAGAAACGAGAGTGCAATCTTGCCTGAATCCAAACATACTGGAACCAATGGATCGGTTATTTTTTTGAACAAATTCAGGAGGAAGTTCCCTTTTATTCGCTCGGATCGTTCCTATAGTTGTTAATCCCTTACTGAGTAGTTCTTTTGCTAATTCAATACTGGTGAACCATCTATCGGTTGTAACATTTCTATTACTACCATATATTGGTTCAGTCAACCTTTTAACCACCGACATTGCGCTGTTACTCTGAGCAAAGGGCCCTTCAGGTTGATTACCAACATAAACTTCTAGATTATAAGTGTAGAATAAATTTTCGTCGCATAACGCAAAAATCTTAATTCCATACTTACTGGGTTTTAGAGGCATATATTGCCGAAAGCCACACCTACCACGAAATGCTTCCAGTTTTTCATCAACAGTGACCTGTTGTGATAAATTAAAGTTTTTCTTGCAATTTGTCACAAACTGTTCGAAGAGTTCTCTTATTGGAGCCAATTTATCTAATTCTTGTCTGGCTTCTCTAGTTACAACGTCATCGAATCGAATAAAACGCAGTAGTATACGAAAACGTTGCAACGACATTGTCATTCGATAAATGTCTGGAGAGCTACCGTTGGTTCTAAATAGGTTTTCCGCGTTTGTGTGGTTACTTTTAGCAACTCCAGAAAAAATCAGCAAGCCCAAAAGGGCTTCAATCTCTAACTTGTCTGTAGGTCTTGTATAGGTTGCTCGATTATATTCATCAGCTACCGATTGCAAATATTCATTTGTATGAAGTATTATCAAATTTATCATTTCGTCATCAAAAAACTGCCTCCATATTTCCAGAGGATTTCTGAGTTCTCGTAGGTCAGGCTTTACAGAAGGCAGCTTCATTCTGACAATATTTTTAGCCCTTGTTCTAACATTCTTCGGAGGTTTGTTTTTTTTCCAAACTGTTTTTTTGTCTTTCCCAATAAAATGTGGTTCCAATCTTACTTCTAGGTCGTCGTCGTCTTCAAACTCCTGCTCTGTATCAGAACTTTCGGCATTTGTCTCAAGTTGGTCCTCTACATTCTCTTCAACTTCATCGTCATATACCAAGGGACCAGATTCCAACCGTCTTTGTTCTTGCTCATAGTTGTCCATCTTTCTAAAATATTAAATAAACACATAAACTAGTGCCCTAACAATCAAATTCTAATAAATTCTTACCTGCAAAATAGATGAGCACTTTTCCTAACAATATACTTTTTTATAACACAAGCAGTGACGTTGGTGTAAGAGACCGAAATCTCTCCTAGAGCGAAACGTAAAAAGCGCACAAAGTGACCAGTCCGCGTGAACACTTGTTGCGTACTGACCGAAAGGCATATCGACGGCGACCTGCCTGCTTCTTCAAATACGATCCTACGTGCGTTAGACCGGGCGTCACCACTTTTAATGACGAACTTAAGCAAAGAATAGCGGCACAGGGAAAAAGATTAAAACGATATAACAAAAGCTATAAAAGAAAGGAACAAAATAAGACCTTCTACAAAATGAAAAGCAATTTTACAAGTCACTGGAATCAAGAAAATAAGAAAATGCAGTTCCACCAAGCAATAAAAATCTTAGTGAATTCTGGTCAAACATCTGGAAAAAAGGGCGAATACAACAGACAAGCTACATGATTAAAAACTGAAAGAGAAGACTGTCAAGCACTACCAAAAAGGAATCCTATCCGAGTTACAGAGGAGGACGTGAAGAAAGCGGTTGCGAAAACTCAAAATTGGAAAACTGCGGGAATTGATTCACTTCACAACTATTGGTAGAAAAACCTAATGTGTGGAAACCTCTTGCTGCGCAAATAAACTGTATCATCACCAACAAGGAAAAAATGCCAGATTATTTGACTAAAGGAGTGACGTACATTCTTCCGAAGTTGGACAAAACAGAAGACCCAAAAAATTATCGTCCGATCACTTGTCTTCCCACACTTTATAAAATAATCACTTCCATCATTGCGGAAAAAATTGACAGTCATCTACTAGAAAAAGACATATTACCAGAGGAACAAAAAGGATGCAGAGAGAAAACACAGGGGTGCAAAGAAGAACTCGACTCAGTAGTCACACAAGATGCCAAACATAGATCGTGTAACATCGCAGTGGCATGGATTGACTGCCAGAAGGCGTTTGACTCTGTACCACACAGTTGGCTACTAGAAGTACTGAAATCGTACAAAATAGATGAAGATATTGTTAGATTTCTAAGTGAGTGCATGAATTCCTGGCGAACAACTCTTAATCTCTCACATATCAACGAAATAATAGTAACAGATGAAATACAGATTCAAAGCGGTATATTCCAAGGTAACTCTCTTAGTGCTTTGTGATTCAATCCTTTATCAAAATGCGCAAAATTAGTAGCATACCGGGAAAGCCTACAGAGTACGAGTATATCGAAATGGAGAACATAAAATACCTGAATAATGAGAGTTATAAATACCTGGGGTAAGAATAACAACTTGTAATTAATAAGAAAGAGGCGAAAAAACATCTTACACAAACACTCGAGAAAAAACGAAACAAATTCTGCGTACTGATTTAACAGCAAAAAAAACAAAATTAGAGCAATTAATGCTTGGGTAATCCCTACAATGTCATATTCCTTTGGCGTCTTTGGGTGGTCAAACACGGAGTTAGAGGCTCTAAATCGATCGATTCGTGTGTAAATGACAAAATACTTAATTCACCATCCAAAAGCTTGTACAGAAAGGCTATATATTCATCGGAAACTGGTTGGCCGAAGACTGTTAGATATAAAGTTACTTTATCAGAAGCAAATAAATAAACAAAAAAAAAAATACTTCCGAGATAAATCCTTTTCACCGAGTCGTAACTCAACTAGATAACTACTCCAGTTAAACTCAAATAAGAAAGATTAGCACTTACTGATCTTAGCATACTAAAAAGTGAATGGCTGTCGAAGCCCCTTCATGGAAAGTATCCCCAATCAACAGCAATCCAAAATTGAATCCCCATAGAATGGCTGAGAAAGGGATATTTTGTAGGAGAAACTGAGGGATTTTTGGTGGCGATTCCAGGCAACGTTATAGCGACAAGAAATCATATTCAAATTATCCACGGAGTTCGACCCAATAACGACTTGTGTAGAATGTGTCGTCGCCACTCAGAAACGATTGAGCACTATTCGTAGTATCGGGATGCACGGTGTTAGCGCCTACAGAATACCTTAAGCGCCATAACTTAACAGCCAACGTAGTTCATCAGCACCTGGCAATTATGTGCAATTTTCGAGAAAAAGCTGAACAATATTTTAAGTATGTTCCGTTCCCGGTCCTAGAAAGTGCCTTCTGTACTGAGATACGCCAATGTACATCGACAAACTAGTATCCAGGGCTGAGTTCAAAAAGTACGCTCCGATAGATAATTTTCATTCGATAGTGTGATTCGGTTGTCTCGCTCGTGTGACTGTTTTTCGAACAAGTAGTGTTGTGGTCGGTCAAAGTCAAGTAAACTAACCTTAAGAGGGCTTCATACTCACTTGAAACGATTTTACCTTCTATTTCCATATCACATATCCGATTTTCATGAAATTTTCAATAGTCGGTTAAAAAAAAATCTGTTTAACGGGAAAGTATTTGATTTTTTTTTATTGTGAAGAACATATTAATATTTTTAAAATATTTTTATCAATTTTTTTATTAATATGTTTCCCGAAAGTGTAGCTTTTTTTTTAAATCTTTGGTATAATTTTCATTTGTAAATAATGATAAATGAACCTTTGGGGCGTAAAATAAAAAGTGCATTTTGCAACGATTGATTAGTGGCGCCGCGGTAGCCAAATAACAGGTAAATAAGTGATTTAGTTACCAAGCGACCGTCCGCCAGTAACACCATAGTCGTGCGTTCCAGCCTACGGAAAGATTTTATTTCTATTTGTTTTTGTGATTTTGACTAGATTGAGGTAGACATTTATTTATTCTAATGTAAATTCGGTTTCGCGGACTTATTCTGTTCATTGTCGGCAGTGTTTTTGTGTGATTTTGTAATTATGGGAAGAATAAAACAAACGAAGGGAGTTGATAAAGGAAAACGTTTGTTTTGTAGTGAAAAGAGACGTAGTCGAAAGAAAGCTCAAAAAAATTCATTATTTAAAAGGTGAGTTTTGTATTGATTTTTTTCAAGTTTTCCAAAAAATTCTGGATTAGTTTTTCAATAAAATACGTATAAATTGTGTAATTTAGTGAACTTGGGGATATCATTATTTTCGGTTTTTCAGGTCCACTAGTAATTATGAAAATAATAAACAGTCCATTCTGGATGTTGGGGCTATATCCATGGAAGAAGTTTCTGAAGGGTAATTCATTCTATGAAATATCGAATTAGTATATTAAGCATAATATATATATATATTGTTGTGGTGTAATTTTGTCATGAGAAATTAACAAAGTATATTTTGCACATGAAATATATTGGAATTATGTAGAACACCCTATAGAGTAATTTCTTTTTGAAACGGGCTTTAAAAAAATGGGAGATTGATTAAAAAAAAAAAAAGGGTGGTTGTCAATTGTGAAATTTAAAAAAGAAATGTCAGTAATTTTAGAGGAGCAATAGTTTTCTAAATAGAAGAGATAGTATTATTAGTATTATAAAAAATAAATAAGCAAACTGTTAAGCTACTGTGTTAAAAGATTATAAGATCATAAAAGATATATAAAAAAGGAGAGTACATGCAAAAGGTGGTAGACAGATAAGACCGGGAGTCCAAGAAGGAAGATAAAACTGGAAAGTGGAGATACCCAGACCGGTATTTATGAACATTTTAATTTGTGCCATTAATGACTTTCCAAAAGGAATAATAGATATTTAATCATAAGTTTTTTTTTGTTTGTTGAAAGTTTGAACAGTTATATTTATAGTTATAGTTTAGTTGTTAATAATTTTACCATGTCAGGCTAAATTTATAGTCTAGCCTAAGCAATCAAGTTTAGCATTTTGTAAAATTTTGTTTTGACAACAGTTTTGAGATTAGTAGGTGTAGTAGGGTAGATTATAAGTTATTTCTTCAAGGTATTTAATATCTGTTAAATTTTCCTATGATGATTTGTTGAAAATTAAACTATAAGGTAATTTTTTATAAGTTTGTTTATTTAAACATTTTTTTTTGCCACAATTTTACATAATTCCAAATAAATTCTATATAAAATATTAAAATAAAATAATTAAAATACAAGTGCTTATTGAAACTACCCCTGGGAAAGAGGAAGTAAGGCGTTCAACGGGCTATTTTAAAGGTTGTGTGTTAGAACAAACAAAACAATATATATATAATGTATACAGTGCGGACGTAAATATTCTCCCTCCTATTATGTTTTGAACGGATCAATGTTTTTCAACCAAATTTGGCACACTTCTACCGTAGGTACCATACGTACCTACTACTTTTTACAATCCTTTTTTCATTATGGCGTCATCTGCACAAGCGTGACGTCATTTGGGAAAAAATTAAATGGGAAATAGGTTAGGTAATACCTCGTTTGAAAGGTATTTTAATGCTGTATCCTGCACTTTATATATTTAAATATTGGCATTGTTTCTGTACTTTCACCTCAGCAGCTCATGCAATACTTGGTTGTGGTTAAAATCAGCATTTAATAGCACGTCCATTTTAAACTTGCGTAGGTGAGTTGAAAGTACAGAATAAATACCATGCTTTAAATGCTCATATCTTCCCTAACGTTAAGTTGAAATGAAAAATGTATATACTGTTGGATACAGAATTAAAATAACTTTCAAACGAAGTGTCACATAACCCACTTCCCTAATTAACTTTTTCTCCAAATGACGTCACGCTTGTGCAGATGACGTCAATACGAAAACAAGTATTGTAAAAAGTAGTACTTATGGTCCCATAGAAGAGTGCTAAATTTGGTTGAAAAATATCGATCCATTCAAAAGATAATAGGGGGGAGATTATTTACGTCCGCACTGTAAATTAATATATAGTGAAAAATGATTCGTCCTATTGTTAATTTTTTTAGTGAAATAAACGTTCCATTACAAAGTAAAGACCTGTCTAGTAAAACATCAGCAATTGAAAATACGGAAAGGATCAATAGTGTTTTTTACAGGTAATTTATGAGAACAAATGTAGGAAATATTTTTATTTCCATCTTTTACAGATGCCTATTTTATATACCCATATATAATTTTTTCAGTGACGTACAGGGACGACGCCTGGTTGATATTGGATATTTTTTTAAACAAATAGCGGAAATATCCAAGCATCCGCCATTCGACTGTACATTTAGCGATATGTACCCAATTAATGAATATAGAATGGGTTTGAAATCCAAAATCGTGTTCAAATGTAAAATGTGCAATATTAAAAAAACTATATGTCTACTAGATGAAATAGAAGGAGAAATTGATATTAATAGTGATTTAGCGTTGGCCACAGTTTCAACAGGAACTGGCTACTCAACAGTAAATGAAATTCTCTCTGTTTTGAATGTACCATGTATGAGTAACTCTATTTATCAGCAACATCACGAAAATGTCGCTGATATCATAGAAGAAACAGTCTGGAAGGCCTTGGAGGCAGCAGGTCAAGAAGAGGTTCGATTAGCTCGGGAGTTAGGAGAGGTCGATGAAGACGGTATTCCATTGATTGCCGTTGTAGTTGATGGGGCATGGAGCAAAAGATCTTACTCCGTGAATTATAATGCTTCTTCAGGAGTGGTAAATATATATTTATTTCAATAGTTTACATATAATTAATATATCTGTGAACATGTTATTCAATACACAAATGTTCACAAATTGCTGGATGGGATCTAGGTTACCTACATATTCATTTTTTGCAGGCATGTATCATTGGAGCGAGAACAAAAAAAATATTATTCCTGGGTGTCAGAAATAAGTATTGTGCTGTATGTTCTCGATCAGCAGTTGCTAAAAATGAACTCCTAGCTGAACACCACTGTTACAAAAATTGGAAAGAATCATCAACCAGTATGGAATCCGATATCATAGTTGAAGGTTTTAAACGGAGCATTGAAATGCATGGTTTGAAATATCACAAGTTGATTGGAGATGGTGATAGCAGTGTGCATCAAAAAGTACTAGAGGCCCGGCCGTATGGTACTCTTATGGTACAAAAAATCGAATGCCGCAATCACATGTTAAGAAATTTTTCCAAAAAGATTCGGGATATTTGCAGTATGTCTCTTATATATTTTACTATTTATTTATACATTTACAAGTTGATGTTAAGATATAACTTTAGAACCTTTATTAGGTATTTGACGTTTTTTTTAGTGTCCTGCAAACTTATAGTTATTTTAATTTTTCAGATAGAAAACGAAGTTGTTCCAAAAATATGTCAGTACTTCCTGGTCTCAGAAAAATTCTTGAAAACAATGCCCGTAGACTACGGATCTCTATAAAATCTGCCACATTGTACAGAATTAAAGAGAACGTTTCATTTATCGAAAAAGTCAACAATTTAAGCAAGGATCTAAGGAATGTTCCATCACATGTATTTGGACAACATGAGAAATGTCAGGAGCTCGCGTATTTCAAATGTTCCCCAAAGGTAAATGAAATTAATCACATTCCCAGCATGAGAGCTTGTGGCTTATTAGACGATATTGAAGTTTGCTTCAACCGCTTAATATTCAATGCAGCCAGCTTGATTTCTGATATGGATACCAATATTGCTGAACAATATAACAGCATCATTTGCAAGTTTGTTGGAGGTAAACGAATAAACTTTTCTAGAAAAGGATCCTACGAAACTCGTTGTAAAGCCGCTGCAATATCATTTAACACCGCAGGAGAATACTACAGTGCTGTTAGAAAGCGAAACATTCCGATTTATACTCAGATATTTGAGCAAAGAATGAAGAAGGCGTCATCTACGGAAGAATATAAGACAGAAAAATAAGAGCTTTTCATCAAAAGCAAACAAGAAACCTGCTCTACCGGACAGCGACTATGGTCCAGCGGCTCTCCCTGATCCGGATTTACCTTCAGATCAGTTCGAGAGGAAAAAGGCAGAATTTCTTAATTCAATAAAAAAAACGCCTGAGGAAATAAAAATAATTGAGCTAAACACAAGAGGTCAAGCAGGAAATCCTTTATGGCAACAAGAGAGAATACTTCGCTTGACAGCTTCAAATTATGGGGAAATTTGTAAGATGCGAAAAACGACATCTCGTGCGAATAAAATAAAAAACTTGCTTTATTCGTCCTTCAGAGGGAATGAAAGCACCAAGTACGGAACCGAGCATGAGCCTTTCGCTATTCGGCAATTAGAAAATGAGTTCAATGTTAAGGTACCTAACCCTGTAATGCTTCACTTTAGTGCTCATTAAAATAATTCAATCAATTGGTTTTAGGTTGAACAATGCGGAATATTTATTGATGAACACGACTGTATTTTTGGAGCGAGTCCTGACGGTTTGATCGGAACAGATGCAATTGTAGAAGTTAAATGCCCAAAAACTGCATCACAAATGCACCCTTTGGAAGCAATCCAAAAGAGAAACATAAAATTTTGTAAGCTTGATGAAAATTTTCAGATGCAGTTGAAAGAAACTCATAACTATTTTTATCAAGTACAAGGTCAGCTACACGTAACTCAACGTTTGTTATGTTACTTTGTAGTTTGGACTCCAATGGGAATATTAGTTGAAAAAGTGAGTCTTATTAGCTCTTAAAATGAGATAAAAATGTTTTTCTGGCAACATATTGGAGTTTCAAACTAATATAGGCGACAATTCTCGCTTATTTCTGTTTTTGTCGTAATAAAATTGTCATCGAATCAGCAAATACCTATGAATAGTAATGTAAATAGTTTGTATTTTTTTAGATTTATCGGAACGATTTATTTTGGACTAATGAAATGAAACCAAAGCTGGAAAAATTTTATTACACCTGTATCCTACCCGAAATAATAGATCCTAGATACCCGAGGAAGATGGAAATTCGTAATCCAACACCAGAATAATTGAAGAGTGGAAGTACCAAAGGCACTAACAACCAAATTCACAAATTTAAGATAGGATACCAATTTTGTGTAATTCTTTTAGCTTTTACTCGCCACCTTATTTTAATTCACATAAGCTTAGAAATTATATGGCTCTTAGAACCTTTGTGGAGATATTGGTGACGGTGGGCGACTACATTTTGTGCCTCTTAGTGATCGGGTCAATAAGCCTGTGTACATTTTGCGCCTCAGTTCAAAATAGGTAAAAATAGAGAGGTACAATATGCGCCTCTGGCATCAATTGTGAAATCTGATAATGTTGGTAAATTTATGTTTATTTATTTATGGTTCATTTATGAAAAAAAAAAACGATAATAAATAATTGACAATATTTATTAATATAAAATGTACAATATTAACAAAACTTAATTCTAATTTAGGTAGAAGAAATAATTATGGATATTTAAAAATATTTTATTTCTTAATCATGTTAAAATAAGATATGCATTCTATGAAGTGGAATCTACTAATGTTATTGGTTTTATAGAATTTAAAATATCATTATGGGATTATCTACCTATAAATTTTAATTTCGAGAATTTAAAATGTCATTAACGGATTACCTGCTACCTGTTCTGACCCTGCAATTAAATTGGGTCTCAGACGCAAAATGAACACAAGATTAGATTGAAAAATCTTCCCTTTTTCAAAAATAATTAGTAGAGGCGCATATTGTATCCACCCGTGACGGTATTTGCAACCTTTTTAAGCACATACACAAAATAATTTTATTTTGTCACTTAGTGCCTTTGGTACGTCCACGCTTCAATTAGTTTCATATGTGTAAACATCTGAATATTTGCCGTCTAAATTCTTATAGATACTGGGGATTTTGTAAATAAACTTTAACTTAGAGTTTCTAGTTTACTTTTAAACCATATCTTTAATACCTACGACTTTAAAAAAAACGTTTTAAAATTTACTATTTATATAAATATTCCGCAAGGCCTGTTTAAGTTTTGATAAAATAAATAAAAATAAAATAAAATATAATGCAATAAAATAAAAACCCTTCCCTCCGACCATGAAGTGCTATCTGTGTATCGAAGTAACTGCGTTTGAACCTGAAAAAGTCTTGAACGACATGCCCGTTCGTTCGCGTTGAAAATATCGCCTGTGAATTGGAACTTGCCGTACGTTAAGTTTGTCTGACCTAATCTCGTTCGCATTAAATAAGGCCCGCCCTCAGTTTCGATAAAAATTTTGAGGTTACAGCATTTCTCAACGCCGCTGTACATAGATAGCCGTCTTAAAACGAAAAGTAATCAAAAGCAAAGCCAAGATAGACACTTATTTATTATACGATATGAATCGTAAACGTAAAGTGGTTGCGGCATTGGCAAGTTTGCAATCGGCCCTTTTGGATGGGTTCTTAAATATTGAAAGCGAATCAGAGAGTAGTGATGATAATGACGAAGAATTTATTTTAATTATAAAAAAAAAGACAGGGTAAAGCCAGTGAGAATAAGGGGATATTTTGAAAATGCGATTCTTCGTTTTACTCACAATTTCAAATGCACTTCCGATTAACCGATGATACATTTGAAGAACTACATATTTTGTTACTGCCATGTTTAAATCCAAAACCAACAGAGGGCGTCCATTAGGCAACTTCAGGAAGAAATTGCTGTCTATTTTATGGCTATTAGCAACCCCTGATTCTTGCATAAATTTAAACTAATGTTAACTAAAATTTTAGGTCAGTTGGGACAGATTCGATATGAGTAAGAGCAATATTTTCGACGATTTTGTACGAGTGATAAGTGCCCTTAATAAAATAGCTCCCACAATCATAAAATAGCCTACCAATGAAGAAAATGTAATTGGCGCAGTTGATGGAACATATGTACCAATTCGTGCTCCATCACAAGATCCCGAGGTGTACATTACACGAAAATGTAATTATGCCATGACATTGCAAGCAATTGCTGTACCTTCACTAAGATTCACAAATACTTTTATTGCATACCCTGGATCTGTTTCCGATACAAGGATTTTTCAAACATCTTATATATATATACGAGTATATAGGAAAATATCTCAGAATATAGACAATTATTGTGCAGTTACCTAATAGGAGAAAAAGCTTATCCTTTACACCGTTGGATAATTCCTCCATACATTGAAAGAAGGCCACTGACTCCTGTCCAGAGAAATTTTAATAAAAGACATGCCAGCACACGTCAAGTTATTGAACGTAGTTTTGCCTTACTGTTCGAAAGATATCGTAGATTAAAGTATTTAGATATGAGAAGAACAGATTTAGTCCCAGCAACAGTTAATGCTTGTTGTGTACTGCACAATATTTGTATAAATTTTTTGGACTTAGACAATAACAAGTATTGGCAAGAGGGCATTGAATTTATATTAAATAATAATGCAGACAATGTCCAAGTTGCTGGAGATATACAGGAAAATGCAGCTGTAAATAATACAAGGAATAGGTTAGCACATGAATTGTTTGTAAATGAAATAAATTAACTGCTTTTTATTAAAGTAAAAAATCTGGAAATAGGCCCTAAAACTTACTTAATCCGTGCCCTTTTAGGGGTTTAACAAAACACAAATGAAAAATAAATATTCTTTAAAAACAAAAAACAATGCATATACACACGCCGAGGCGCTCGCGCGAGGCCTCGTCCGAATGCCTAATATCCGTTTGACTCTTTCAGAAAAACCGTGCCTGATGAGGCGAGGCAGGCCGAGTGAACCACACTCGCTCTCGGCCTGCCTTGCCGAGTGTGTACAGCCTGCAGACAGTTATGAAAGATTACTTAATTATGAAACATTTTAACAATTTTTTTTTACATCTTTTCTGAGTTTTTGCATCACTTCAGTATAATCTTTTCGCATCTCCTTAACTTCTTTTATTTTTTCACGATGGCGCCTTTCGCGCTCTTCAGCCTTTTCTTCTTCTCTTGTTTGCAGGAAATCCATTATTTTATTTTGCTCTTTTTCAGTCCGTGATTTCTTTTTTTCTTCGACTTTTCTTTTCTGTTGGCTCCTCATCATTTTCTATAGGTACCTGTGTATTTTTAATATTTTCTGAAAGAGAACAAATTCTATTAATCTGATATAAATTTGAATAGTTTATCTTACTTATCTCAATTGTATTATTATTTTGAATACTGGATGCAATAAATTGAGGAACAATATTTGGTTTTTTACCAAAAATTGCGTCCAGTTGCTCAAAAAATTCAAATTTAAATGGGCTCTCCCCACTACCTTTGTCTCCCATATTGTCTCTTTTTTTGGTATATCTTGATTTTAAATATTTAAATTTGTTTTCACACTGAGTACTTGTATAGACATATCCCTCTTTTTTCATTCCCTCCGCTACGATATTTCACACTTTCTGTCTTTTAACAAACGAACTTTTAAATAATTCCTCATTAATTTTATAGAATTCCATTAAATGTAGTATCGCTTTTGTGCCCCAAGTTGTTGAAGATGAACACTTCTCTTTAGCAACTTCCACATCATTGGTGGCGTCATCTCCTTCAAAATTAGTTTCTTCAATTCCGAAATGATTTTTTACTTCACTATTTGGCATTATTTGCATTATTGTATTATCTAAAATAAAAATGAAAGTTAAAAAGATAATTATGTTATAAACTATTGTAAGTTACCATCTATATTTGAAATATAGATTTTGCCATCGTCACTTGCGATGGGTTTTCCATTTTCTTGAACACATAAAATAAATTTGTTCAAATTAATCTCCATTTTGGTTTCAACTAGCAACACAAAAGTTGGTAATCTGTGAACAACATACACAATTTCAAGCAAAAACAAACACAAAACCACTACGTCCATAATCGTTGCTACAAACCAAAAACCAACTCATAAATAAAGGATGGTTTTGATTAATTTTGAACCAAACCAACTACTACAAACTACTTTTTTTACAAAACATAAATGACGAAGAGCGGGAGAATTTCAAGGTTGTTACTTTTGTCAGTCAAAGTGTAAAATGCGCATGTCTTGTGAATCTCAACCGGCTAAATACTCGGTTGGAAAAAGCGACGCTCGAGCGATAAGAGAACGTAATTTTCGAACTGTACAGCGTAACGTTAGACTAATCATTCTAGAGTTTTCAAACGGCTAGTGTCAATCGAGCGCGCTCGAGTGTACTTTTCGGCAATAGACCTGACATCGTCTTCGTAAGAAAAAAGGAGAAAGTAGGCTTCTTCATTGACATCACGCATCCGAATGATCATAATCTGGAAAAACAGAAAAAAAAATAAATACTTCGAACTGGCAGAAGAATATAAAAGTATACACAAACTAAAAAGTATTACCATAATTCCCATAGTAATCACAGCTACTGGTCTGGTTTCGAAGAACTTGGAGTCGAACCTAAAACAAATAAACATCACTGACAAAAATATCTTCACAACAATGCAAAAGTCAGTTTTACTAGAAACCTGTCGCATTGTGAGAAAAACTCTGAACTTACCTGCCGAAGAGTAAGAGTCGCACAACTCACACTTGAAAAAAATTTAAAGCCTGATAAATTGACTGATTCCGTAAGAATCCCAATTTATCAATCACCCTGAAAAGGAGAAAAAAAATATTTATAATAATCAGTGGCGGCTTGTGGTAATTTAAAATAGGTGTTCACTTTTTCCAATAATTTTATCATATGTAAGTTCAGATCAAAACTTTGTACAATAGTCAATATCGCTGTTTTTTTTATTATTTGAGTTTGTATTAAGTGTAGTTATTATTATCAACATCATACTGTTTTCAAGTACTACAACTATTAATAAATGAATATTTTAGTTAGTGTAATATTTGTTTTGTTTTTAATACGTTGAAAACCATCTATAAACATTATTTGTTAGTAAACTGACTTTTCTTCATAATTTGAGATTATTTTTAAATATATATCAGGTTATGTAGAAAGCTTGACATTGATTTTTGTGTAAAAATTTAATATGAAACTTTACCTACCATTTTTTAGTTTTTATTGTAAGTTTAATCATTTTCACAATTTGTCAAAGATGTCAAACAATATATTTTTTAAATACCTTTTATTGGCAAATAAAATAAGAACTAAAATGTTTTAAATGTTTATTATATAAGATCAGTCCCATCGCAATACATAATATTACACAAACACAAACTAGAATAAAGATATATAATGCCTGGCATTCTAAATGATACTCTTCGCAGTTTAACAGAGCCCCTTAGCCCCCATTTTCAAACAGATTGTTTTCACAATCAATAGGCCTTAACTCCTTATAGAGTTTAATTTTTACTAAAAATTTCATGTTGATATCGCTTTTCATTTTGATTTTTTTTTAATTTCAACCCCCCTTAAATCCTCCATATTTAATCAGATTTTTTTTATAAATAAAGGGCTTCTTCTCCTTTTAGAGATTGATGTTTGCTAACAATTTCAAGTTTATATAATTTTTCGTTTTTCAGTTAGGATTTTTTTTATATTTTAACCCCCCTTAACTCCCCAGTATATTCATATTTTTTTCAGTATCAGTAGGCTTTATCTTCTTATAAAGCTTCATTTTTACTAAAAATTTCATGTAGATATCGCTTTTCGTTTTTAATTTAGGATTTTTTTTTTTTAATTTCAACCCATCTTAACCCCCTATTTTTAATCAGATTTGTTAAAAGTCAATAGGCTTTGTCCCCTTATAAAGCTTGATCTTTGCTTAAAATTTTCAAATTGATATTATTTTTCGTTTTTGACTTATAGTGCAGACAAAAAACGTGATATAGGACAGACAGACAAAGTAAACCTATAATACTCTTCACAAAATACTGTATGAAAAAAAAAATAAACAATTTGAAAAGGTCAACAATAATATTTAACTTCTTTTATCAAAGGATACCAAAAGTTTGAAATAGCAGCACATAATTGAACACAGAACACAGAAATCTGTGAACTAAACTAGTGACATACATATCGTAAAATGTTATCACAATTAATTTTCCATATTATGATCCTTTCTAAGTGTAGTTCACAGCATATTTCAAAGTATTCTTGCACTCACTAATGTCCTAACCTCATGGCTGCTTTTGCATGTCTAAGTTTACTAAAAAATAATGTGTTTTAAGTTTTAATAAATAGAATAATAGTAATTTTCTTTAAATAGGTAAATCGGCTTCATCTGTATTTATAATTTATTGTTTATTTGTAGATAGTATATTAATGTTTTGATATGTACTTATAGGATTGATTAGCCAGAGCATGTAGATATCTGGGATGTGACTTGTTAAGTGCCTAATCAAAATCACAATTTATGTTTGATACTTATTTCGAGACTTTTTTCGAGACATTCCTTATTACCAACTGTTAAACTGTAGTGATTCAAATTACTATAACATCTAATATTTTTGAAAATACTAAATTATACAAACAAGGCAATATAAAAATTTCTGGTTTGTATGCAACAAATGATCTTGGTTAGAGGGTAACACGATTGATAATTACAGGCAAACATAACTTTATATAGGTAAACTATTTAAATGTACTGTTATGATTTTCACTGTCAATTCATAACCTCACAAGT
>OV651820.1:61278159-61634716 GCA_927349885.1 Psylliodes chrysocephalus
TCCCTCTCAAAAAAACTCACAAGGGGTAATATCCGGCGATCTGGGTGGCCATGGTTCATAGGGAAAGTTGCATTTAAAAAGTTTTTATCGGATAATTATGTACGGGGGCACCATCTAATTGAAAGAATAAGTTGCGTCTCTGTGCTAAAGGCAATTCCATGAAAAAATCATAAAAATAATTCTATATAAAATGTAGAAAATGTTTAGTAATAGTTTAGTTTCAGCCTCGGTCCAAGTAGTTTTTAATACCAACAAATACTAAATGAATAAACTACACTTGATGTAACAGAAATTCATACACCTATATTTTTATATTGTCTTCTTGATCTTGAGCTTGGATTTCTTCTATATTTTTCTCCCCAATATGTCTTACTCATCTACATATTCTACATCTTCAACTTAATTTGATGAATACATGAGAGTTTCACTATAAAAAAGGCATCATTCTTAGTATCTGTAATATTCATATTAAATTTTGATACTTACTTGTCATCATCTATTCGATAAATTTCATTTAGTGGCTGTGCTACGGACAAATAATTATTATTAATAAAGGCGCGTTCTCACTAGTCGATTTTAGTTGAACGATTTTTATTGATCAACTAAAATCGAATAAAAATCCCTGTGTGAACCCACATTTCAATTTTTGTTGAACGATAAAAATCATTTCAACAAAAGTAGAATCCATTCCTACTTTATCGTTCAAGTATATGAGTCACCGTACGATTTTGATGCGTGATTCGACTTGTGTGAACAATCTCATTCAATTTGGCAGTCAAGGAGTCGAGTGTTTATGTATATTGTTTACAGATATCTGGAAATAGTTAAGGGTGTCTTTTTTTATTATTACAACTTTTTCTTTTTGAAAAATGTCAGGGAAGTGGTCCGAATCTGTTGTTCTTCGTTTTTTGGATTTGTATCAAAAACACGATTGTCTCTGGAATGTGAAATTAAATGCCTATAAAAACAGAGATGCAAGAGAAAATGCATTATCTTCCATATTAAATGAAATGGAAAATCTGACAACTATTGATATAAAAAATAAAATAAAAATTATACGAACAATGTATAAAAAAGATCTTACGCTTGTATTAAAATCTAAAAAAGTGGATCAGGGACTGACGACATATATAAACCCAAAATATTTTGGTTCAAAAAAGCTGATTTAATTTTAAGAGATGTGTCTGTGACAAGGGAAAGTACTTCAAGTTTGGTAAGTGATATTTTATATTTATATTTTATAAATTCATTATTTCCTAAACTGAAGATATTTTCAAGAAAACCTGAAACACGTCGATTTTTATTTCTAAAATCTCTTATTTGGCGTAATTGTTAAAGAGATTAAATCACCAGTGTTGCCATGGTGACAAACGATTTTTTTTTTTAATTAAAAGAGGGATCATGTGATACATCGTTTGAAATGTAATTAGATTCTCTATATAACCGTCATATAATTTTTCCGGTTTTCTTGACAATATTTTCAGTTTAGGAAATAATGAATTTATATACCACACTTCTGGTACACATTGTAAATATTTCTTAATTATTGCAGTCAAAATAATAAAACTAAGAAAAACTATGAACTTCTATAATTAATAATAGTTAAAATAAAAAGTTGCTATTAAAGATTATGTATCATATTGTCTTGCCAAGGGCCAGAAAAATATTCGGCATACTTGTGTCGTTTGCTTGCAGCTTCAGTTGTGTAATTATTGCTTCTAAAGTTGTGGTCTAAATTACGTAAAGCTACTGATCTGTTTTCTGATCTCCAGGAGCCTCGTACAATACAACCAGCATTGAAATCTTCAGTATCAAAAGAACCCACTGGTGTATATTTTTCACTTGTGCTATTCTTAGCCAGTTGTGTAATGCACATGCTGCTTTTATAATTATATCCACTTTGTCAATTCCAACTGCAATTGGTTTTTCAAAAATTCTAAACCTTACGACCAAAATCCCGAATGCGTTCTCGACTATACGGCGTGCCTAGATAGACGGTAGTTAAATATTTTCTGCTGTTTCGATAGGGGTGTTGTTCTTCCATAAGGTTTTAATATGTAAGTTTTTAAAGGGAAAGCATCGTTGGCTACAAAAATCCCATTTTCAGGTAAATTAATAATATTTTCTTCCAATGCTTCATATAGAGATGAGTTGGAGAAGACTGCGGCATCGTTTGCTCGGCCGTTTGTGCCAACATCTATATATCGAAAGCAATAGTTGGCGTCTACAGATGCAAGTAAAATTATTCTGAAAGTTCCTTTGTAATTAAAATATTGTGATCCGCTATGGGGCGGATTACGTATGACAACGTGCTTCCAGCAGAAAGCACTACAAAAATTAGGAAAATTCCATTGTTTATAGAAGTCATTTTGAATTTTTTTCCATTCTACATCTGTTTGTGGAACCTGTAAATAAAAATTAACTAATAAGTGCTTATTTTCCAGGATTCTTCTATCAATACAGTTGAAGAAAACTCAACACAAGGAACACAAAATGAATTTTCTGTTAATTCTCTAATTGAAAACCAGGAACCATATTCACAAGAATCACCTATAACTACAACAGCATAGGTAAAAAATAAACCTGCAAAACAAATAGGCGGACCTCCGAACCACAAAAGAAAATTGACCCCAAGCGTTAGTAGCAATGTGTCTAATATTCATGGGGCATTAGAGAAACTGGACGAAATTTGTAAACAGAGCAAAATTGTGGATGACGACGAATTCAGCACATTTGGAAAACTAATAGCAGCTCAGTTGAGAAAGTTACCTCCATACAATGCACTTGTATACCAAGAACAAATACAGGCAATAATTTGAAAAGAGCGTTTACAACTTTTCAGTTCTCAGGGTGGTTCCCGGGGTGGTTATTACCAAGATCAACCTTCTGGTACCTCGGCCTCCCCAATTTTGACTAATCAACTAGAGGACTGGTCAAATTCTTCATCATATGTAACGGTTAAAACCGTTTTTCGTTATTTGACCCAGACCCAGACCCGTTTTCGTTATTTTGAAACCAACATCTCTACACAAACGTCATTTGTCGTTTATGCCTTGTGTCAAAACTCGGGTTGTCATTTCGATTTACCTCTTTCATCGAACAAGTTGAATTTTAATTTGAACTTTACCTGGGACATCCGATGTACTAGTTATCTTAAATATTTTTAATGACCGTCTGTTTTCAAAAAAGGTAAGTTTCCTGCCGATATTTTGTTGAAAATATATATTTAGTACAAGAATTTCTTTATTAAAATGTCAAATTTGAAACATAACCTCAACACATTGAAAAACACATGATCGCATGTTTTATACAATTTCATATATTATTTTGTTTGAAATAGATAATATGCTTTACTATATTTAAATATGTTAAATAAGACTTTCTTTTCCTATTAAATTTAGTCTCTGTGATTTAATATTTTGCATTTGTGCACTTGATAGTAAAAAGCATCTTATCTGTTCCTATATAAACTCTCCCTAATTCCTTTCTTTATATTTTTACCTTTTCCTTGTAGCCTTGCTGTATATAGATGGTCCTATAGAAGTTATATAGATGGTTTCAGTAGAAGTCGATAGAAATTATATAGATGGTTCAGAAGTTCAATAGTAGCTGTATCTACATGAATTTTGGAAGAACGTAGAATACATCAAGAAGTTTGGTTCAACCACCGAGAGAAGTTAACGAGATTTAACACTACCTTTGTAAATTTAACAAGAAGGCCTCTACAGTCACTCCTTACCTGTTACCTGTTATACCACAGATAAGATAATAAATCATTTAAATTTGAATAATTAAGTCTCTGTGAATTAGAATTTGTCGCTACCTTATTTAATTATAATATCATAAAGATTAGTGATTTTCTATATTTTCATCACTGATCGATTGTCAAGTCTAGAGAGTTTTAAATATAGTGGCGTCCAATATTCTTTTTCAAAGTCATATAAGTTGTTTAATAACCTGACCCACTCCCCAAAATCGTAGAGCTTAAAACACTATAAAAATAGATAAAATAATAAGATCATATTACACATATCACCCCACAGAACAACACAGTGGAAGAAGTGGTGATACAGAAACATATAATATTATTTCTAAAACTCTAGCTGACATATAAATTTAGATTAACTACAAGATATTTTATGGATAATTCTTGTGTTTTATTTTAATTATTATTAGAGTGTATTTTGATTTATTGTTTACTAAATACTAATTCATTATAGTTTACTTTGTATGAATTTTTTACCTTAATAAATTCTTGTAATGCTTTATATATTGCTTGACAGACTGGTTTAATGAAACTTGAAATAGTGTTTTTTGGTACTCGATACATAAAAGCTAAAGTACTTCATGAATCTCTTGTTGCTAAATACCTCAATACAATTTGTAATATTATAGCTGCTAGGAGTGCTTTACGCATAATTGTACCTTTTTTTAGAAAATTTCAAGCATACTTTAGAAAGAAGTTCTTTAAATTTTTTCTCTGATAATCTTAAATGGTTTCTATATCCTTCTTTGTCTTCTACGGCAAGTTCTCGTAAAAGTGTTCCTGTAGCACCTAACGTATTTTTTCTCAAAATCTATTTTCGAACCCAAATACTACGTTTGGCTCGTTTCTTCTTACATTCTGATAACATATTTCTCAATTATTCATTAATTAATTTGCAAATAAACCCAACACCCGCACGAACAACCTCGTTAGATGCCATTTTGCTTTCAACTTTTGGTTCAACTTTCCTTGAATAATGAGAACCAAAATTTGATTCGATTTTAGTTGATCAACTAAAATCGATTAGTGAGAACGCGCCTTAACACGTTCGCAGCGTATTTCCAGTTGGGTCTTTTCCCAGGAGCTGAACTTGTTTTCAGTATTTGCTGCTTTTATGAAATAAGTTAAAATTATGAACATACATTAGAATAATATTTCTTCCATTTTTACCTGTCATTTTTGACATGGCGCACAAAGGCGACATTAGCACTATGCGGTGTACTTTAATCTTCAGTGCGGATGTCGCTCATAGGCGACAACTATTTATTCACCGTTAAATTAATGACGCATGTTGTAAGTGAGATGTTTATTAAAAAAAAAGAAGTAACGAAAACACCAGTCAACGAGTATATAAAATAAAGTATACTAAAAATGAAATATAAAAATCGAACTGAATGATTGAAAAACTTACAAAAGATTTCTATGATAGTCTACAAAACATTCTGTTATGCACAAACCAGGCTTATCTGGACAAATCTCGCAATGATACAGTGACTCTTTTCTGATTTTTTCTGATGACACATTTTGCACCGTTTTCTTATTACTCTTCCTACCGAATTTTTCGCCCTTATTTTGATGGAAAAATATTCTTGTGAAGGGTTTGGTTTAGGACGAGGCGTAACAGTTGCCTGAGGAAGCAAAGCTCCTATTACTTTTAGTCTATAATCATAGAAGTTAGATTTCCTCCCTGAGTACTTGTTATAAAGGAGGTATGAATTTAGCAGGGCTATTTGAAATATATGTATTGCTAACTTCTTGTACCATCTGACGGTTTTATGCGTATTTGGATAATACGCCATCATTTGGTCCTGACGATCAATTCCACTTATATACTTATTGTACTCAAGTATAGGAACAGGTTTCAACTTTTCCTCTCCTCTTTTATTTGTTGTAGTGGCTAGATTGTTCTCAAACTCTGTTGAGATACAAGGGACATCTCGTTCATCCTTCCACATTCCTATCATCACTCCGTCTGAATATCTACAAACACTGTCACCCTTACTTAGTTTTGCTTTCTTTACATCTTCAGGGTTATCTTTTCTATCTAATCGTAGTATACCTGTACAGTAAGTATTTGCTTCTAGTAATTTTGCTGCTAAGCTAAAGCTATTATAAAAATTGTCTATAAATACGGACATAAATACGGAACTTAGGACGTTTTATGCCCGAAGGGCCGGCCTCATTGTCCATATTTGTATAGTTTTTAATGGCAGTCGATTAGGCACAAAAATCAACAAAATCGCGAACGAAAATAAAAGTCCGTAACTTCAATTCAATCTTAACACGCTGACAAAATTACGTACACGCTGCACCATTGCTAATTTTGTACTGAATATACAAAGCAAGGCATACACTTGTCGCTCATAGGCGACACCCGCACTAGAGTGGGGACGCGGATGTCGCCTATAGGCGGCATACGCAGCGAACGTGTTAAGGTAGTTCACTCGCGACAGTCGTACATAAAAATATCGCATAATGGTGAATACCAAAAGTTCGAGATTCTCAATGATAATCAATTTTATTTTTGTAAGAGATTGTACAAAACACATGTATATAAACACATATGGACATGTTTTAATTTTAATCAAATTCATCCGGAATCTCGCAAATATTTAAACGATATGGTATAGAAATTTGTGACTTCCTCATACTAATTTTAAAGGTTTATTTTGGTTCAAACTGAACCGCTAATTCCAGTTCTCAAATACAGTGGACGAATTACTTTTTTAAGAACACGTCGCGAGTTTATAACAACCTCTTAGCTGATCAACTGTTACTTTGATACGTGAAGTGGCTACGATGTTGCCAAGTTGTAATAATTTTACGAAACTACTTATCAACTGCTTTAAAAATATTTTTATTTAAAAAATCTATATCTTTTTACTAATACGGTCAAAAAATTCAGCGATTATTTATTAAATTTTATAACTTCTTGATTTATTTAACATTAAACATTTCAAAAAATATGGTAAGAACCGTTTTCGAGATATCTTGAAATAAATGCATTACTTGTGTACATTATAGGTTTCAAGAGCGTTAATTATGCACATTTTGATTGTTAATATCTCGTTTCACAGACGGTCAAAAAATCCATTTTTTTTTTTTAGTTACGTAATTGACACTTAAACCTTAAACCTTATATTTAAATTTTATTGAATTCTTAAGAAAAGCCGTTTTACGAGTGAACTACCTTAAGATTTATTATGTATCTACCAGCAAAATCGTCTTCGCCTAAAAAAAACAACATTATATTTTGTTTAGCGTTATTTTTTATTACTTACTTTTAAGTCTATGAATAACTATTTGATCCTTATTGGGAAGGGTTAAAGTAACGTTTTCAGTGTTTATTTTAAAATATTATAATTTTTTCCCTTCTGTGTTATTAACAATTTTATAAAAAAAACTCTTGCTTTGACAAGTGACATATTTTCCGTGTTTCATTAACCCTGCACCCAGAGCAATATTACGGTGCACTCACTGGTACAGGGAAACCTAGAACTCAATGCAAATTTAGTGCATGCCAATGGAAAACGCTATTATTGATGATAGGTTATGGAGATAAGACCCGTATGCAAGCTGAGGTTTGTAACTTATTTAACAATTTAGCATCACGCCACTGTTTAGGGCATATTTTATTTTCTCCACTCATCAAACGACCTACGTTAGATGTACCGGTCACTTGTACAGCTATCGTACACAAGGTGACGCTACTAATTTGCACTCGTTCATAGGGCGGCTCTGGGAGTCAATTCTCGAAATATTCGTTCGTGACGTCATGAACGATGATTTCATATCAGTGCAATTCATCGCTCGTATATTTGTTCGACATCGATTGGTCGAGAGACATTGTTCTGTTCAAACGATTTTCGTTCATCTTGAGCACGTGTTAACATAACCTTCCTTTAAATACTTTTAGTATATAAAATATCGCAAAATGGCCAATTTGAATGAAACTGTTGCTAAAATATTAATAATTTAGTTGCCAAGGCGGAATTATTGGTGGTTGAAAGTAATCAAAGACAATTTTATGAAAGGTTGAATCCTTTTCCCAACCTATACGATAAATTGTTAATAAAATATTTTCGGTTAACTAAACAGTTGATGAAAAATCTTATAGAGATGTTAGATCCATTTTTAATAGCACCTCAAAGATGAAGCGATTTTGATAAACAAACTAAGGTGTGTAAAAAAACTAAATAGCAATTCGTGTTAACATTGTGAATATTTTAGTTACTTGTAGCCCTAAAATTTGGAATAATAAATAAAAAAAAAATATATTCAACAAAAAAAAAAGTAATAAAAACTCAAAAAAACTCTTACTTAAACAATAATACAACAAACATCTTTAAACTAAATAAATAAAATGTATTCAACAAAAAAATGTATACTAACTCAAAAAAAATCTTACCCCCAACAATAAATAAATCGTATTTCAAAAATAATAAAGAACCTAAAAAAATATTCTTTTAGTCCCAACAACTGAAAACAAATACCAAATTTTTTAAATAAAAAAACTGTTAATTTCTTCTAAAGTTTTAGCAACTTTTTCTTTTGCTAACACATCTCTCTCCCACAGTAATAATTTTTTTTCTAAATATTTCTCCCTTGTTGAGAGTTTCCTTTCCAAAAGATCATTAGTTCGGTTGCTCTGAATTATGGCTTTGGGTAGCAACGTTTCTAATGTTTTTTACTGGTTTCTTTTTTTGTGTTTTCGTCTGTATATGTACTGCTGTCTGTGCTCCAGTTTCATGCATTTCTCTATCTTGTGTTTCTATTTCATGTCGGTATGTTTCCTGTGTGTCTTCGTATGTCTCTTGTGTGTTTGGGATTATACTTGTTCACCTCTTCGTGGACAACACAATGTTACTAAAAGGCACCTTTTTACACACCAAGATAATTTTATTTTTTTGTAACAGTCGGTTTCTAGGGGCAGGCGAGAGTGGAAAACTAACTTGCTTTTCGCTCGCAGCTCATACAGTAGTAGTGAATGGCACTAATGGCAGAGAATGATTTCAATGCCGGTCGCCGATCGGGTCTCGATTCTTTCGTTTCCGGCGTTGCCAGCTTTAGAAATTTGTCTTAATTTAAATGTTTTACGTGCGACGTAACATACCTTGAGAAAATAGGATTTGAAGGGTCGTTATAGGCATTGAGACTTTTCTTTAGTGCATTGGCGACAGAAGGGGGCACAATAGATTTTTTAGGTCGCAGTGTCTTAACACCCCATTCTCAACATAACATAACATACCGCCGCCCTTGAAAGAAACTGCTTTCAACAATTATGAAATATGTAGGTACATTTAACCAAAGTAGACGATACAATAATGAAATGTTTGCACAACAATAAACAAGAAAAACAACAGGTATTATCTGCTCTAGATGGCAGTGGTAAAGAAAGTTAATTATAAACAATGTCAATTTTCCGCAAGCATATTTTGGTCAATGCCCGTTTGACAATTCCATTTTGAGTACGCACTTCCACTACGCGAACAGTTCCATCGCTGACAGGATAAACCTTTTCTATTCGGCTCGTAGGTTAATGTAGAAAACATAATCTACTTTTGTAAATTTCGAAGTAAATTTATAATTTATGTGTGGATTTTTCTCTATAAACTCGATCAACACCTTTTTTTGCTCATGCATCATGAAGGAACTTCTGTTTTTGTCTTCCATAGCTACTTTTAATTATAAAATTTACTGATATGAGTGATCACTCCAAACAATAAAAATAAATCGAGCCAATTTACTTAAATGGCACTTGGGGGGGTAAAAGGGTATATGTCCTAAATCAACAATTATGGAAAACTGAGTTTAAAGTTATAATATTCGCGTTTGAATAACGGTTTTTTTTTATCCCCAATTTTTTTATGAAACTAGGTATTTTTTGTCCTTAACGCATTGTATGTAGCAATAATTAAAATATCATAATTTTTACGAAAAAAAATATTACTTATACCCCTTTACACGTGAAATATTGAAAAAAACGAACATATACCTCTTTTCCCTGATTAAATAAAAAATTTGAATCATACTTTTTCAATTTTTTTTTTATTAAATTTAAAAATAAACAAATCATAATAAAAGCAGACTATATAATTTTGTTTAAAATAACAAAACATTACTATTAATCGCTTGACTCTTCATCGCTTAATGGGAGAGCATTTGGAATATTATCCTTCCTACAAAGATTTTGATAAAATGAATGGAAGGTCTTATCAACATATAGCAATAGTTCAATTAAATTGTCTTTTTTCATTGGATTAATTGGGACAGGTCCTTTATAGCTTAATGGGGGCTTAATGATATTGGGCATTGAAATTTTTGATTTACGTTTAAAATCAATCTTTTTAAACGGTTCTTCATATTTTAAAGTGGTTTTGTATTGTACTATTCCAAACTGATCTGCAGAATATCGGAGCCATTTTATATCTCTCCATATTACTTGCTCTCCAGTCTCGTTTATTTTTTTGTTTATGAAATACGTTTTAAGTAAAGCTGAAAACTCAAGAAAATCTTTTCTTTTCATCTCAATCACTTTAAATGGTTTTGTCTTGCCACACATGCGTACAAGTTGCATCCAATCACGTGGGTGTTCAATGGGAGGTTCTTGTTTCTTCTTTTTCTTTTCAATAATAGAATGATCTGTATCGCATTTCATATGCGTATGTCCGGGCTCTAAGAACTTTTGATTGATGTTTTCTAAACTTTTTATTTCTCTCATAAGTAGCATGAACATAATAGGCAATAAAGAATTTTTGTTTTGCCCGGCACATGTGTCGGAATAAAAAGTCAATGTTTTTATTTCTGGATCTAAATTATCTATCAGCTGTTTATAGAGACATGATGCTATTTGGTTAGCGCCTCTTCCAGCCGTGGCTTCGTCCCACATATAACAGAAAACTTGTTTGTCCTCACACCTATGAATCGTCAAGTTGAATGTCCATAGTTGGCGCTTATAAAAAACGACTGACGTTTGAATATCAGGAGTGGGCAAGCATTGCTGTAGATCGAAAGTAAATACAGATTTAGACTTATCATGCAAAGCTTCTTGTATATCTTTTTTTTTTTATTCGTAAGCATACTCGGCATCTGTTTGATGCTTGTTTAAATCATTTTCAAATGTTTGCTTTTTAACGGTATCTGACGTATTTTTAAGCTGCATATGAATCTTATCGCATTTAGCACAACTATCTTTTTTAGGGTTTTTTATCTTAATCTTCATACTACGAAACACATCTTCATATATTCTTCGACTCACTGGCGTCATTGTTTCAGGAATCCATTTTTTATATTCTTCATATATTCTTGTGAGCGTATAATGGGATGGAAGAAATTTGTTTTCCGTTTGTTTTCTGCAATAGTGACTTTCATAAGACGGTAAAGCAGAGACGTGATTTTTAACTAGGTCTAAAGCTTCTTCAGAAGTTTTATTGTATGGGACTCCTTTACCTCTTCTATCTTCCAATGTTATTCCAGAAAGTGAATATTCTTTTTTCTTAATAACATTCGTTAAAAACTTATCACTCTCGTCAAAGGTTAATAGAAAGCACTTTTTGCATACCTTTGTCAGTTGCCCATTAATACGCAAATGATATGTATGAGATACACTTCTATTTTTGTGCTTTTTGTCTGTTTTTTTAGCACGAGTGGTTTCTTTTTCTCGGGTAGATACAAGCGTTGCAATATAAGCTACCCTTTTATTAAAACTGCCCATAGACCAGTATTCGTTAAATATGGTTTTTCTTACCTCATCTTCTAACCTTTTACTGCATTTTAATCTGCATTCATGTAAATCCCTACATTTTCTTTGTGGTATGATTTTGTTTGTTTTTGTTAGATACTGATCTCCTAGGTTGCGCTTAGTTTTCCGCTCATTCCTTACTAATCGTGTTTCTCCTTTTTGAATTCTCTTACTGTTTCCGATTGTATTGTTCTCGTTTATGTGAATACCATCAGAATCTTGACTAAAATGCATGTTTTTAAATTTAATTTTTTTATTTTTCGACTTATCGTTTTCTATTTTCCTCTTCTGCAATTTTAAATCTGTCGAAATCGGTTCACCTTCGGAAGAGCTGTCACTACTTTCTTTTTCATAAAGCTTGTATTTTACACTGTCATCACTGTCCTCCATCATTATGTAGTTTTTATTCAAAATTCTCTCTGAGGTTGATGGTTCATCGGCAAATATTTTATTGTGTTTTAGATGAAGATATTATTATCTATTGCACTAGATTTGCCAGTATTGACTAAGATTGAATCATTGATAATGTCTGAAAATTGTTCTTGTAGACACGGATTTAAAGAGAGTGGGGAACTACTATTAACGCTGCTTAAATCCTGTTGTATAAGCGGTGCAGTAATAAGTTGTACAATTGGTGCAGACGCATCTTCGTCATTACCTAAAAATCACAACAATGTATGTTAATATAAATAGTTGTAATTGTTTTTATTTGTGGGTAGGTATGTTCTTACCATTATTCTTTATTATGGTATCTAGTTCTATGTTATGATATGCAGCATTTTTTGTTACATTATCCTGTAGAAGCATTCCAATGGATTCGCCAGTATCGGCCAATATTGGATTAATAATCTCCGAAAATTCTTGTAAGCATGGAATCAAGGATAGTGCAGAACTACTGTTAACGCTGCTTGAATCCTGTTGTATAAGCGCAGAAATATGTTGGACAATTGGTGTAGACGCATCTTTATCATTACCTAAAAACCACAATAACGTATGTTAATATAAATAGTTCTTTTAATTATTTTTGTTTGAAAATGAGTATGTTCTTACCATTAATGTTTATTTTAGTGTTCGATTCTGTATTATAATAAGCACATGATAAGTTACAACTAATTTATGCATCGCTAAAAGATCTAATGTAAACACATGCTCCACTGGCCTTTTCGGAAGCATCCGAAAACCCGTGAATTTCAAAATACTCCCAATTTTTTATCGTTACTTGTCGCGGTATTTTAAATTCTTTAATACTATTTAGATTCTTGTAAAATTCGTTCCAAGCTGTGAATATTGAACTAAAGTCTATTCAAATTTAATTTACGCCTGATGTAAACAGAAGCAGGTGGACGCTAAAATTGAACAGGGCCGTATTTTACTTTTCCGTCTTGCAAAAATGTAAAATAAAAGAGTGTAATTGTGAAATTATTTTTTTATTACGATAAAAACATATTTTGTAAAGTAAAACTATAAAATAAATGCCATACACGGTCTCCCAGACTTTAGTGACATTTCTGGACGAACATAGGTGAGCGACATAAACTGCGTTAACCTGCAATACAAATTAATAAATGTATTTGACTTTAAAAGGGATGGTTGCATTATATTTAGTTCATTACATATGTCTACTGTGATACAGAACATTAAAACAATCATATTATAAAATTATATTGTACAGGGTGTCCAAATAATTGCAAATTCTTTAATAGCTAATATATATCTACTAAAAGCATTAAAAAAACTTTAAATATAAGAGGTATTTGGTATTTGATTTAAAATTGTGCATCTTGAAAAGAAACCTTTTGTATTTTTGATAACTTTTGTTCTTTATTGTTCTTGTTCTACTAGTATTTAGATTAGACAACTTGTACCCTGTATTATAGCAATCTTCCTTACTTGACTTAGCACTATTCTGAATCGAATAAATTAGTTAGACTTGAAAGGCTATCTTCATTAACCAAAATTACAAGTGGTTCTACCTGAACCTCTATAATATTATCCAACTCCCACATTTTTACTTCAACTTTTTGGCGAACATGGTCGATACACTTTTTCCATTTTTCTGGAGAAATTAATATTACTTCTTCAAAAAGAATTTTAATGTCTCCAGATTTAAATGTTGAGTTTTTATCTGCTACGTATTGTTTAACGTCAACCTAGATTAATTCAGTAGGGTTAAGTTCACAATGATACGGAGACATGTGAAGTATTATGTTGTTTGGCTGCTTAGCCATTTCATCTATTACATATCTATCATAATGTTTATGTTGCTTACCAAGTTTTAGAAGTTGGATCTTAAGCATTTAGTAGTCGAATTCAATTTTTTTCCCTTATAGCCATTTTTAAATATCACCTTTTTAGACGTCGTAGATATTTTTTCCAGCTTTCTCGAATAATAATGCAGTTATCTTCTAATTTTGGTAGGGTGTTTGAAAACCACTCTTTGAACGATTCTCCACACATTTCTTAATGGTAGTCACCGGATTTTTCAACTCAAATACATAAAGTGCATTAGAGACAAAGCCTTCTTCACTTCCAATATGGCATATAATAATGAGCTGTTTTTACGCACATTCCTGATGGGTTTTTAAAACCAGTTAAAAGTTCATCCAAAAAGGCTTGTCTGGATGAAAAAACCGACATATCGAAACATACTTTTGATTTGGTGTGGCCTGCGTTAATCCAAGTCTCATCAAGATAATATATTTTTTGCTTTTCTTCTCTGTACCGTTTTATTTTTTGTGGCGTAGGACGAAACAATTTAATTTTTGTCTAAAAACAAACTATTTTTTTCTCGAGTTTTAAATTTAAAATTAAGGGTTTTGAAGAGCTTGTAAAATGTAGCTCGCTTAAAAGTAGACAAATATGGATCATCGTTGACTTCTTATAAAACCATATCAATTGTTGGAAGTTAATTTCTAAAGAAGAATTGATGTACTTTGCGCCTTATTGCATTTTTATCAAAATCATCCACAGAGCCACTAATTTGTTTATAACGTAGCTTTCTTTTTGGTTCAGAAAATTTATGAATCTGCCTATACTCCTTCATAACATTAAAAATCTGATGTGTCCAACACATGACTTTCCTATCTAGTTATTACAGGCTTTTTCCGTTTATTGTGTACAACCTATTGCAGCATCTCTATAAATGTTTAGAGGATAAACTAAATATATACATTGTCCACATACATCTACCGCGAAACATTTTTCTATATTCATTGAAAATGAAAATACTGAAAAATTTAAATTTAGCACTTTTCCTACAATTTTTCCATTACGGTCCATTTAAAAAAAAAATCATGCATGAACAAATATTATAGAGATCGATATCGCAAACAACTTTTATTTCAACAATTTTCATAAAAATCAGAATTTTGCACATTTTGTCAAATTTCTCGAATACGGACCATTTCAGGAAATTTTTACATAAGGCAAAAATTATAGATAATAATATTAGAAGTAACTTTTATTTGAACAATTTTCTTCTCCAAACATAAATAACAGATATATTCCATAAAATATATAAACGGCCTCCCATAAAGTACCCCCCCAGATGTTCCGACTTTGTCCAAAATCTAATCATTTCACGTCAGGCCGAAATAAAACTTAAGTTTAAAATTTATTGATTTTTTCTTTATCCGTTTTTGAGTTTTCTTCAAATTTCGAAATTTACACATTTTCTCAAATATCTCGAATACGGTCCATTTTAGAGAAATTATTTATGGGACAAAAATTATAGAGAATTATATTACAAACAACTTTTGTTTGAACAATTTTTTTACATTTTGTCAAATTTCTCGAATACGGACCATTTTAGGAAAATTTTGTAAATAACAAAAATTATAGATAATTATATTAGAAGTAACTTTTATTTGAAGAATTTTCTTCTCCAAACGTAAATAACAGATATATTCCATATAATATAAAAATGACCACCTATAAAGTACCCCCCCAGATGTTCCGACTCTGCCCAAAATCTAATCAGCTCATTGGACGCTGAAACGAAGCTTAAGTTTAAAATTTGGTGTTTTTCTGTGTATCGGTTCATGAGTTATGCGTTATACAGACACACACACACACACACACACACACACACACACACACACACACACACACACACACACACACACACACACACACACAGACACACAGACACACAGACACACACACACACACACGCACACACGCACGCACGCACGCACGCACGCACGCACGCACGCACGCACGCACGCACGCACGCACGCACGCACGCACGCACGCACGCACGCACGCACGCACGCACGCACGCACGCACGCACGCACGCACGCACCCACACACACACACACACACACACACACACACACACACACACACACACACACACACACACACACATCATCGCGAAAATAGTCAAAACGGATTCACGGGACCACAAAACGTAAAAATCCGTCGAAGTCGAAGTCGAAAAAAATCATGATTCCTATACTTTCCTTATATCTGTATACAGATAGGAAAGTAAAAACGGTTTTAGCGCACATCCCTGTTTTATCAGCAACTCTCCTTTTAACATCATGTACCAACATATCAGGGTTCTATAAAATTTAATGCTTATAAATATTAAGAACCATTTCTTTAGTACGGATGACCAAATATCCCTTTTTCAGTCGCTTTTTAGAAGGAGTAAAAACATTTTTCTGGACTTCATCTGCTGTATCTGTGGAGGACATAGTGTCACGCAGCAAATACAAAATATAGTCAATTAAATGTCCATAAAATAGAGTAAAACATGTTCAAACTAACAACAACCACAAAAACAAAAAAAATAAATAACACAATATATGTATATCTAAACTATAATATAATGAATTATAATCAATCAAACATACAAAATGTCCAAACTAACCAACACGGTGAATGCTACCAAAACGCCGTTTATAATTATCCAAATTGAACTGAATTCGACTCTGACAAAAAATATTTGCGCGTCGTCTAAATGACTAACGACCGATTAACCAATAGAAGCGCAAAAAAATGTCACGTGAGCTGTTGCTGGATGGGAGAAATTGTTTTGACGCGGCGTAAATGAAATCTGAATAGACTTTAGGCACCGACTCGTCCCAATTTATCCCTAATTTCCATAAGCATTGCATCATCACCTTGCCCTGAATTGTTAATGGGCCAATAAGGCCCAAGGGGTCAAATATTCTAGATATAACGCTTAATATGGGTAAATATTTAATTTAGTCTTTTTTAATAAACTTGTAAAAGTATTGATATATTTTGATGACACTCCTATTGCTACGTAAACTGTTACAGAAAAGGACCCCGCACTTTTTACATTGATTTTGGGTACTGGCAGAATTTGTTCAAATTTTAGTATGTTATTTTTCAGGTCATTAGGGGCAACTGTCTTATGGACCTCAAATAGGCAGCTCTACAGGGTGAGTTGTTAGAACGATTCAAAAGTAGAATTAATATTTTCAAATATATCTCCACTACTATTTAGTATTTCTTGTCTTTTCCATGAAACTTATTTCATGTGTTACCCTTTTATATAGTTCGTTAATGCTTACTTACACTTTGCAAAATAAATTATATAGCGTGTTCAAAAAATTAGGAATATCAGTTACTGAAATATGGTGCATTTTACATGTATTACCATAGTTAAAATATGACTTCTGGCCATTTCATTTCATATTAGATAATTTTTATAAGTAATACAGGGTGTTATAAAATTACACAAACAACTAAGAATTACAAAAACGCATTTAACGAAAAAATGGTATACCTAAAATATTGTAGAAAGTTTTGAAACGAATTTAGTTTTGCTCGTATTATAACCATAGCTCTTTTTATCTAACCAAGTCCCGTTCTAAGCCTACTTAAATTTAGAAATAATTCTACTAACTCTGATTTGAATTAATGACTGAGAAGACATACTCTAATTGAAACACCCTTCTGATTTTTATACACAGTACAGATGTCAACTTATCACTTCTAAATATAATTCTATTTTTGAGGATTTAGTAGGTTAATTTTAGTTAAATTAAAACATAAAACAGTTTTTTGACATTTAATCCTTGCCAATTATTGTTTATCTATTCCATACCACTATATACTTTTATCTTGATATGAATTATTTTTTAATGCCTAAAACATAATTTTTTTTTATTTCGTTGTTTATTAATCAGATTAATTATAAAAGGATCCTATAAGATAAAAGGTTGGCAAGTGTTAGATTAAATAACAGCTAAATAATCATGATAGGGTTAAGAGGGAAAGCCCACTCACGCGACATGTCGCGCGCGACTGATCGCGCGCGGCAATACTTTTGATGTTTTTAGATGACTCAAAGTCCATTAACGCGGTTCTGTCGCGTGGTCGCACGCGGCTACGAGTCATTTAAAAACATCTAAAGTATTGCCGCGCGCGATGCCTCGCGATCAGTCGCGCGCGACATGTCGCGTAAGTGGGCTTTTCCTCTAACACGTTTTTATCATTACAATTTCAGAATGCATCTGAGATATTGTGAATCTTTGATCACGTGATTCAAGTTACGTACATTAGTTGGAGCAGATACGTCCAATGTGGATAAATAAATGTTTGAGAGATAACAAATCGGATGTAAATATTCAAACGTAGCAATTCTATTTTACATTGTATATTTTCTTCTTCTTTTTTGGGCTGTCATTAAGAGCAATTTCAAAAGTTTGTTATTAGGATTTTTTTGATAGTTAGTAGTTTATTTTTGTTATGAAACTTTCTATGTGGCGTGCCTTCGCTTTTTACAATATATTTGAGATTTGCGAATAATGTGAAGCACACTTTATTTATAAAATAAAATTCAAGAGACTTCCATTACTAGATATTACTGAAAATGTAAGACTGATTCAAGAACTATATGCATGTGTGCTCATATTTCAAGTGTTTTGTGGTACCTGGAATACGCACGATTTGAAAATTATATAAAGTAGCCTTTAAGTGTTTTACTAAGGACTATTTTAGATGTTGTTAAAAGATGATTTTGAAGGTGTGTAAATAGTTAATGTATTTAATAAAAAACAGGTTTTTAAAAATGTAGTTTCTTTTTTATGGATTTATAATTTAGTGGAAGTCTAAAAATCTATGTAAAGAAAGTGTAATATTTTTATATTAATATTATTTGTCTTTCTGTCATACCCTGTATTATTAATTAATATTATCTAGTATTTAATATAACAAATAAGTGATCAGAAGTCATGTTATAATTATGGTAATACATGAAAATGCACCTTATTTCTGTAATTAATATTTCTATTTTTGAAACACTCTGTATAAATTATTTTAAAATGTGACAGTAGGCATTAACAAGTCACATACAAGTGTAACTCATGCCATAAGTTTCACGAATAAAACATGAATTACTTAAGAGTGGTAAAGATATATATGAAAATATTAATTCTGCACTCCTTACTTTTGACTCCTTCTGACAGCTCACCCTGTAGAGCTGCAAACTTGATGTCCATAAGAAAGTTGTCCATTATGACCTAAAGAGTAACATACTAAAATTTTAACAAATTCTGTCAGTACCCAAAATCAATGTAAAAAGTGCGGGGTCCTTTTGAAATTTTGAAAGAAGTGTTTAATCACGGACAATTTGTTACAACTAAGACTATATAAATGCCAATTTTTGTAGTGTGAAATTGATTTTTTAGGCTACTTAGTCAGTGAGGATGATATCAGTCCCAACCCATCTAATGTAGATACAATTATGACTTATGAAGTGCCTATAGATACTAAGCAGGTTCATAGATTTTTAGGTATATCTAACTACTTTAGGAAATTCATTATGAATTTTTCATTAATCGCTAAACCTCCATATGAACTTTTGCGCAGAAATGTAAAGTTTGTGTTCAACGAAGAACATTTAAAGGATTTTGAGGCCATTAAGTTGAAATTAATGTCGAAACCAATTTTAGCTATTTACAATCCCAATAGTGACATCTGGGCTGCGTTCACAGTTATCAACCATAATTATTTGTCTTTTCCCGGTTAATTAACCGTGGATCGCACGGAGAATGTTCCACGTTCACAATTATCAACTTGAAAGTGAGAGATGACCTAAGACCTAACCTTTACAAATGTCAAATGTCTAACCAAAATATCAAATGTTTTTGTTTACAAAAGAAATGAAATCATTTTTACTTTCCTATCTGTATACGGATATAAGGAAAGTATAGGAATCATGATTTTTTTCGACCTCGAGTTTTCGACGGATTTTTACGTTTTGAGGTCCCCTGAATCCGTTTTGACTATTTTCGCGATGATGTCTGTGTGTGTGTGTCTGTGTGTGTGTGTGTGTGTGTGTGTGTGTCTGTATAACGCATAATTAATGAACCGATACACGGAAAAACACCAAATTTCAAACTTAAGCTTTGTTCCAGCGTCTAATGAGCTGATTAGATTTTGGGCAGAGTCGGAACATCTGGAGGGGTACTTTATAGGTGGTCATTTTTATATTTTATGGAATATATCTGTTATTTACGTTTGGGGAAGAAAATTCCTCAAATGAAAATTACTTCTTATTTTATTATCTATAATTTTTGTTATATACAAAATTTTCGTAAAATGGTCCGTATTCGCAAAATTTGACAAAATGTAAAAAAATAATTTTTTTATAAAAATTGTTGAAACAAAAGTTGTTTGTAATATAATTCTCTATAATTTTTATTCTATAGATAATTTCTTTAAAATGGACCGTATTCGAGATATTTGAGAAAATGTGTAAATTTCGAAATTTGAAGAAAACTCAAAAATGGATAAAGAACAAAACATTAAATTTTAAACTTAAGTTTTATTTCGGCCTGACGTGAAATGATTAGATTTTGGACAAAGTCGGAACATCGGGGGGGTACTTTATGGGAGGCCGTTTTTATATTTTATGGAATATATCTGTTATTTATGTTTGGAGAAAAAAATTGTTCAAATAAAAGTTACTTCTAATATTATTATCTATAATTTTTGCTTTATGTAAAAATTTCCTGAAATGGTCCGTATTTGAAAAATTTGACAAAATGTGCAAAATTCTGATTTTTATGAAAATTGTTGAAATAAAAGTTGTTTGCGATATCGATCTCTATAATATTTGTTTATACATGATTTTTTTAAAATGGACCGTAATGGAAAAATTGTAGGAAAAGTGCTAAATTTAAATTTTTCAGTATTTTCATTTTCAATGAATATCTATAGAAAAATGTTTCGCGGTAGATGTATGTGGACAATGTATATATTTAGTTTATCCTCTAAACATTTATAGAGATGCTGCAATAGGTTGTACAAAATAACCGGAAAAAGCCTGTAATAACTAGATAGGAAAGTCATGTGTTGGACACATCAGATTTTTTATTTGAAAGTTATAATGAAAGTGAGGAGTCAGACAGTGATATAGAGACTGTTGCTGTCATGGTTGAGATAGTTGGGAGTATAGCTGATGTTGTAACCAGCAAGATTAAAAGAAAAATTCACAGAAGAAGCAGCATTGTGGAGGAAACAGAAAACTGCTCGGAGAAGGAGTTTCAAGAGGACTTTCGAATGACTCGGCAAGCATTTAATTGACTTTTAGCTCAAATAGAAAAAAAAAACTCGCAAACTTAGGTGTGGGACCTAGTACTATTTTGCCAAAAAAGCAACTATTGGCAACTATTTGGATCTTGGCTACACCAGATAGCTATAGGTAAGGCCTAGTTATAAATTAAAAATCTGATGTGTCCAACACATGACTTTCCTATCTAGGTATTACAGGCTTTTTCCGGTTATTTTGTACAATCTATTGCAGCATCTCTATAAATGTTTAGAGGATAAACTAAATATATACATTGTCCACATACATCTACCGCGAAACATTTTTCTATAGATATTCATTGAAAATGAAAATACTGAAAAATTTAAATTTAGCACTTTTCCTACAATTTTTCCATTACGGTCCATTTTAAAAAAATCATGTATAAACAAATATTATAGAGATCGATATCGCAAACAACTTTTATTTTAACAATTTTCATAAAAATCAGAATTTTGCACATTTTGTCAAATTTTTCGAATACGGACCATTTCAGGAAATTTTTACATAAAGCAAAAATTATAGATAATAATATTAGAAGTAACTTTTATTTGAACAATTTTTTTCTTCAAACATAAATAACAGATATATTCTATAAAATATAAAAACGGCCTCCCATAAAGTACCCCCCCAGATGTTCCGACTTTGTCCAAAATCTAATCATTTCACGTCAGGCCGAAATAAAACTTAAGTTTAAAATTTAATGTTTTTTTCTTTATCCATTTGTGAGTTTTCTTCAAATTTCGAAATTTACACATTTTCTCAAATATCTCGAATACGGTCCATTTTAGAGAAATTATCTATAGGATAAGAATTATAGAGAATTATATTACAAACAACTTTTGTTTGAACAATTTTTATAGAAAAATTTTTTTTTTACATTTTGTCAAATTTCGCGAATACGGACCATTTTAGGAAAATTTTGTATATAACAAAAATTATAGATAATAAAATAAGAAGTAACTTTCATTTGAAAAATTTTCTTCCCCAAACGTAAATAACAGATATATTCCATAAAATATAAAAATGACCACCTATAAAGTACCCCCCCAGATGTTCCGACTCTGCCCAAAATCTAATCAGCTCATTAGACGTTGGAACAAAGCTTAAGTTTGAAATTTGCTGATTTTCCGTGTATCGGTTCATGAGTTATGCGTTATACAGACACACACACACACACACACACACACACACACACACACACACACACACACACACACACACACACACACACACACACACACACACACACACACAGACACACAGACACACAGACACACACACACACACACACACACACACACACACACACACACACACACACACACACACAGACATCATCGCGAAAATAGTCAAAACGGATTCAGGGGACCTCAAAACGTAAAAATCCGTCGAAAACTCGAGGTCGAAAAAAATCATGATTCCTATACTTTCCTTATATCTGTATACAGATAGGAAAGTAAAAATGATCCCACTTGCCATTCTGGTTTTCACTGAAAGTATTTTTACTTCATAAATGTGTTAGGAGAGTTGTTGAACAAATAACCCCACTGGCAACACAACTATGTTGGCCCTCTAGAGAAGAAAGGCAAGCAATTAAGAGGCAAACCATACCTTTCGGTAACATACCAGGAGTTGTGGGTGCAATAGATGGCATTTTTGTACCTATAAAAGCTCCATCTGAAAATGCACAAGCATACAACAATAGAAAGTGTTTTCACTTGATCACTCTGCAAGCTATTTGCGATAGCAAAAGAAGGTTTCGGGATATTTTTACTGGCTATCCAAGTTCTGTTGGTGATGCACGCAGTTTTAGAAATTCTGATTTTTTTAAGGGTGCTGTTAACAACATGCATGAGTTTTTCAGTGAAAATGAGGTTATTTTGGGTGATAGGGCTTACCCTCCACTAAGATGGTGTATTCCACCTTACATTGATAGAGGAAATTTACAGAGAAGAGAAAGAAACTTTAACACACAGCATGCCAAAACTCGCCAAATCGTTGAAAGGGCATTTGCACTACTCTTCGGTCGATTTAGACGACTTAAATATTTGGATATGAGTAGAGTGGATCTCATACCAGAGGTAATACTAGCATGTTGTGTGCTTCACAATGTTTGTCTTATGTCTCCAGAAGAGATGCTGCAAAATTATGAAGTTGATGGACAAGCATTTGTAATCGAGGATGAGGAACATGACAATGTTGTTGAAGCAATGGATGATATAAGAAGAGATGGTCTACGTCTTAGAGATAAAATTGCGGATTTATTAAATTGAATCATTTGCTTTGTTAGTGCTTTTGGAATATTTTTTTTGTCATTTAAATAATATGGTAACCTACATATTAGCTTAATAAATAACTTTGATTATTTAGGGGTGTATTCATAGTCATTCCTTGGTTTCCTCCTTCCTTTATTATTTCAGATAATTTGTTAACCACTAAGGAACTACTTGTAATCATCAAAATCAATTTTTTATTTTATTTTAAAATACAGATGGTATACATATGTAAAAACCATTAGTGATTATTGATTAATCTACATGTTACAAAAAGATACATATTGCTGAAAAAAATAATTCTGCTCTTAGTTTACGGAATTATGAAAGACGCTGAGACATGTCGATTTTTATTCTTAATTTGCCAATTTTTAGTGTGAAAATATTACACCCTCCCTTTAACCCCTCTGAATTATGACCACACCCTCGAAAATTTTAAATAAGAAAGGGGTCGTGTGGCACCTTGTTTGAAAGGTCTTTGCAAGCCCTTTACATCCATATTTTATTTTTTTTTATTTGGATAATTAATAACAAAGTTGCAGGGGGAAGAAAAATACATTTTTTTTTAATTTGGGTGGCTGTATCAAACTGTTGAAAATCGAGAAATACAGTTTCCATGTCCCTATCCTAACTTTTCAGGTTCTATGCTGTGGCACGAAAAAATATCTGATTAGGGTGGTCAAAAATAAGTGGTTTTCGATCACTCTGTATTAAATTTTTTATATACCACAGCAAAAACCTGAAAAGTTAGGCTAAGGATATGGAAGGCGTATTTTTCGATTTTCAACAGTTTGTCTGTAACAGCCACCCACATTAAAAAAAAATGTATTTCTCTTCCCCTTGTAACTTTGTTATTAACGATCCAAATTAAAAATAAGAAAATATGGATGTAAAGGGCTTGCAAAGGCCTTTCAGACAAGGTGTCACACGACCCCCTTTTTTTTATTTTAAATGTTCGGGGGTGTCGTCATAATTCAGAGGGGTTGAAAGGAGGGTATATTATTTTGACCCTAAAAATTGACAAATTAAGAATAAAATTCGACGTGTCTCGGCGTTTTTCATAATTCCGTAAAATTAGAGCAGATATAATTTTATTCAGTAAGTGGTTTTCACACAGCATAAAAACGAAACGCATTCTTTGAATTTAAACAAACATAAAAACTTAAAACTAAGAGGACTTTTGGATTGTTATTACTAACAAAAGTAAAGAAAAAAATAGCAATTGTTTATCAATAAAATTAAATAACAAAGAGTGAACTGAGGTCTATTTAATTGCAGCAACAATTTGTTTATCTCTTGCTATTTATTTTCGTTTTCCTTCATAAACTGAATATATTCCTTAAAGGCAGCTGTTGACTCTTCTTTCTGCCTGAGATTTTCTGCATGCCTTCTTTCACGTTCTACCTCTCGACTATTTAAGTCCTGTCTTAATTGAGTTAACACCTCAGTAATTTTTTCGACATGGTTACCAAGTTTTTTTTTCTTTTGGATTTGAAGATTCTGAAGCTTTTGGTATAGGATTTTCTGCAGGCAAAACCTCAACTTCTGTCTCCGTTTTATCAGGGGTCACACGTTGGTTTGTATTGTCACTCAGTTTACTTTTTTTCAAAGATGAGGCTGTTGATATTGGTTTAACATTTGGATCCTTTCCAAATAAGTCGTTAAATTGGTCAAAATATTCAAATATATATTTATCGTCGCCACTAGCTTTATCAGACATATTTTAAATTTTTTTTATGAATGATATTGAACTTTCAGAAACAAGTAATGAACACGATGAAAATAGAGATAGAGCTGGTACTGCAGACAAAGAAAACCCAAGAAAGGCTAATAAAGAGACAAAGATGGATAACATCAAGACCCTCAACTTGGGCAAGAAATGTTGAAAAAACGAAAAGAAGTCAAGGACAGCCTTACAAAATTGTCACTGGGAAAATTCAAGCGCCCAAGATCCCTGCAGCAGAGGACTGTTCTAAATGCCGTTACAAGTGTACAAAAAACCTTTCTGTAATAATTCTAGGTTCTTTTCCTTAATTTTAGCATTTGTAGAATAAAACATTTGATTAAGTTTATACCAGCCCTTTATTACATAATAAAATTATATACCATTTTTACATGTGTATTATAAGGTTAATTAAATACTACTCAATAACTAACAGTCAAATAATGCTTCAATAGATCATTTGCTAGCTAAACAGAATTGGACACAATGAACTTTAGAATTAATGACATTGCATTATTTGTATTGGATAACAACTAATTATTATTTTAATAAAATGTAAAATATAATGAAATAACCTATTGAAGTTCATCGAACTGATATTCCTTTATTACACCTCCCTGGGGGACGAGAAAAATTTTTAGAACAACTTTCTAAATTTTTTTATCTTTATTAAGTAATACATAAAACTACCTAAAAAAAAAATTAAAAAAAAAATTCAAAATCAGAATAAAATAGTAAAAGGAGAAAAATATTTTAATTGTAATGTTTTTTAACTCGGTTTTTATGAACAACTAAAGTTTTATTTTTATCATTAACTTCACTCAATGTAATGTTCGTGTTATCTTCGCGCACTACACTGTATGGTCCTTTATAGATTTCTGCCATTTTAGTCGAAGCACTATCATTTTTGATTAAAACCAAGTCTCCTATACTAAAATTAACGTTACTAATACTAGGTTTACAATTATCATATCTAACTTTTCTACTCAATTTAGACTTTTCCAAATTTTCTTTGGCTTCGGCACTAGCTTGTTGTAATCTGAATTTTAATTCTAATGGATAATTATCGAATGCATACAAAGGATCAATTTTTTCTGTTATATTTGAAGGTAAATTTGCGGTTTTTCCGAATATTAATTCAAATGGAGTATATTTGGTTGTTTCCGTATGAACAGTAGTATTATAAAAGAAACACCAAAAAGGAATCCAACTGCTCCAACTATTGTTGTACTTAGAAACTTGCATTCTCAAATAAGCTCCTAAATGTTTATGTGAGTTTTCAATACTTCCTAAAGTCTGATGATGATAAGCAGTAGAATTAAGGTGACTAATATTTAAAATTTTACATGTATCGTTAAAAACTAATGACATGAATTCCGTTCCCTGATCTGTTACAATTTCTTTAGGTATTCCATATCTTAAAAAAAAAATTATTCACTAAAGAATTTGCAACTGTAACTGTTTCTTTGTTTTTAATAGGGTAGGCTTCAACAAATTTAGATAGATCACATTGAATAGTTAATACGTACTTATTATCATCCATATCGGGATCCAAAGGATTAAGGTATTTAAATTTATTTTTAACTTGTTCAGTAGTAAATCCTGGTAATTTATCAGAAATCATTTTCCAAATTTTTTCATGCCTGATTGTTTGGCCTCTAAATAAAGAAGAATGTTCTTTATATGTATCAATCAGTTTTAAAATATTGTTGTTTGACCATGAAATCCTTGATCTATCGTCATCCTGCAAAAAAATATAATAAGGTCAGGTTAGTTATTCAGTTTTGTCATCAGGATCTATGAAAACTGTATTCTAAAGCCTTGATAAATATTCCAAGCCTAAGACCCAGTTGCGTATATATGAATAGATAAAGTTTGTTAAATATACCTTTGTAGCTGACGTCCTTGATTAAATATATCTTTTGTTGGTACAGGTCGGACAGTTGATGTGGCCATCTTAGGTACTTCATTGGATACAAATTGAACTGCAGGTATTCCAAATACTTTCTGTACAACTTCAATTGGGCAGTACTGCAAGGTATTATCTAAAAATTGGTATCATATATCATTGTGCATAAATATGTATGTGTACATTTATAGACTAGTAGACTGTTAAATACTACTCAACATAGAATGGTGATCTATCTTTGACAAATACTACCACTAAAAGAACGCTTAATGGTAACTATGAATAAGTTTATTTATTTTTAGGCCTTGCTTGCTTAAAGCCGGATTCAGAGTTACGTATCTCCGTATCTCCATCCACAACGAGATCGTGGGAATGAGTAGATATGATGAACTCCATTTTCCATTAAACAAAACCCAACAACAAAAAATTAGAAAACCGAAAATCACACCTCGAGTCTCCTGTACCGAACAGAAAACACCTGTGGTCCTGTGCCGGTGCCGAAAATACAACCAGAAAAAAAGGGTTATGTGTAATTATGCACAATGCGCAGGCGCGACAAATTTTCACCGACTTTTTAGCAGGGAAAAAAGTTGTTCGCCCGGCAAAAGTTCACCCGAACTGTAAACGAGTACAAGAATTGCCCGGCGATAACTATGAACACCCAATTTAAAGGCAGTATGACGCCGTGCGATCACACGGCGATAACTGAGAACGCACCCCTGAGCTACATGTGATACAAGTTCCTAAGGGTTTGGTTCTTTATTATTGCAACGTCAAGCAGATGTACTTTTTCACCCTATATTTTATTTCGTCGAAGTATCATAGTTATGAGTTAGAATGTTTAGCTATAAAATACTATTTAAAAAGATTTCATGTGTATCTTCATGGTATACCACAGATTGTGATAATTTTAGAATGACATTTTCTAAAAAGAATATAGTGCCACGAATTATGAGAGAGAGAGAGAGAGAGAGTGCCTTTATTTACAAGATTACAATTACTCAATAGAACATCGTTCAAATTCTAGAATGCAACACGTCATGTTTTGGTTATTGAAGGTAATACATTACATCCAACCCTAGCATTAAAACAAACCAATGATGATGACATTACGAGGATTAGCAAAATATTAGTGGAATCTGAACAACCATTTTTTGAGCTAAGAAACAGTATAGTTTACAGAAAGTTAGGTTATAAAATATTGTTCTATGTGCCAAAAAGTATGGAATATGAAATTATGCACACCTATCATAATGCCATGGGTCATTTGGGAATTGATAAAACTATAGAATTAATTAAAAGAACTTATTGGTTTCCTAATATGAAACAAAAATTATTAAATTATATTACCAATTGCTTAAAATGCATTGAGTAATCCTAAGTTTGGTAAAATTGAAGGATTTTTACATAATATACCTACCTAAGGCAAATTTTTCGTTTGAAGTTATTTATTTAGACCATTATGAACCTCTAAACAAATCAAATAGAAATAAACATATTTTTGAAATTATTGATGGATTTTCAAAGTTAATTAAATTCTACCCGTGTAAAGTACAGATACTCAAGAAGTATTAAAACATTTACAACATTATTTTACTGCTTATAGTAGGCCAAAATTATTAATTTTAGACAGAGGTTCTTGTTTCACTTCACAAGATTTTGAAAATTTTATGACTGATCACAATATTAAACATATTTTAATAGCTACCGGATCGCCAAAAGCAAATGGTCAAATAGATGGAATGAATAGGATCTTAACTCTTTTATTAGCTAAAATAACAGATGAAAAACAAATTAAATGGGATAAGCTTTTGGGTAATGTCGAATTTTGCTTTAGTAACTCAGTTAATAGGTCAACAGGTCAAACACCTTCTGTTATTGTTTGGGAGAAAACAATTAGGTAAAATTCATGATAATGTTAAGGAAATATTAGATAGCATAGATGAAAAGGGAGAGAGGGATTTAGAGGAAATTAGAAGGGTTGCAGCGAGGCAAACAGAAAAAGAAAAGAAAAATAAGAAAGGTTATGATAGTCTCATAAGAAACCCTATATTTATAAAGTTGGCGAATATGTAATGATAGCTAATTATGTCACAACTCCAGGGGTTAGCAAAAAGTTAATACCTAAGTTTAAGGGTCCGTACGAAATCAAAGCAGTCTTACCCCATGACCGATATACAGGGTGTTTCAAAAAGGTATGTCATAAATTATACCACATATTCTTGGGTTAAAAATAGAACGATTAAACCATACTTACCTATATACAAAAGTGCACCCAAAAATAGTTACAGGGTGTATAAGATAAAAATTTAAATGAATTTTTTTAATATTGCTCTTACACCGTTTGACATTTTTTCATGAAATTTTATATGACGTGTTGGAATACCATGACTAACAAAATCGAAGTAGAGGCAAAATATTTTTTTTTATTTTTGTAGGATTTTGGAGGGTGTCACCGCCCCTTTCTCTATTCAACTTTTTTGTAATATAAAATTTTATTAAAAATATGTCAAACGGTTTAAGAACAATGTTAAAAAAATTCATTTAAATTTTTATCTTATACACCCTGTAACTATTTTTGGGTGCACTTTTGTATATAGGAAAGTACGGTTTAATCGTTCTATTTTTGACCCAAGAATACGTGGTATAATTTATGACATACCTTTTTGAAACACCCTGTATAGTTACAGCTATAATCGGGTTTCAAAATTCACAAATATCTTATGATGGTGTTGTCGAAGCGGCAGAATTAAACCGTACAGCCCCAACTAATATATTATTTTACAAATCATTTTTATTAATATTCTTATTTTGTTTATTGTACCCTAGTTTAAGTGTTTATTTACCCTTATTTTGAGTTTATGGCTTGTATTTAAGCTAATTATGGTATTATGAATATATTTATGAATTTGTATTATATGAAAATAATAGAAATTATGATTAGATGTCTTACGTTTCCAAAAACATGTGAACTATTATGTTATGTACCCTTATGAAAACCATTATGTAACCTCATGACTTGTTTATTTTGATATTATGCAACTTACGAAACCCATTATGTAACCTTTTATGACTTGTTTATTTAAATATCAAACGCTTTGGAGAAGTCTGTGTACACAGCATCCACCTGCTTACGTTTATCCATAGCTTCCAGATTATTTTGGACAAATTGTATTAGGTTTGTAACTATCGATCGACCCCTGTAAAAACCATGCTGTTGTGGCGGTATTAATTGTTTGCATTTAAAGAACAGATCTTTTGTTATAATCGCCTCAAATATTTTTCCCATCACCGACAGGAGTGAAATAGGGCGGTAATTAGATATGTGACATCTTTTTCCACTTTTATACAGTGTGTTTACTTAAGTTGGAACCATATGGAAAACATTTTTATTATTGATTTTAAGAAAAAAAGTTATTCTTGATAAAAAGTCCTGAATGACCCAAAACCTAAAATACAGTCATCGCATATCAAATTTTTCAAGCCGTATACGAGGTTTGTCAAAAAATATGAATTTTGCTCAAGAGTAAAGTATGTTTATTTTTGACAAAATCGAAAATTTTCATTAAGAAAAGTTGATTAGAATTGAATATTACATTCAAATATGCAATTACACCGATCTATCTAAAAAAAGAGATTTTCTTATTTTTATAAACTCTACACTCTACACATTGATTGTAAATATCTGAAAACGTTATAAATTACGTTAGCTACTATAAACATGATACGCTTTCCTTTTGTTGATGTTTGTGAAGAATTTAGCAAATTTCTTAATGAAAATTTTCGATTTTGTAAAAAATAAACGTACTTTACTCTTGAGCCAAATTCATATTTTTTGACAAACCTCGTATAGAGCTTGAAAAATTTGATATCTTATGACTGTATTTTAAGTTTTAGGTCATGCAGGACTTTTTATCAAGAATAACTTTTTTTCCTAAAATCAATAATAAAAATGTTTTCCATACGGTTCCAACTTAAGTAGTAGTAGTAGTAGTAGTATATAGAAATCATATTGGCTGTTTTTCATTTTAGAGGAAAGCATCCGGTTGATAGTGATAAGTTATAACTTAAAAATAGAGGTTTAATGATAGCCTCTTTGCAAGATTTTATAAAAATGGGAGGAATTCCATCTGGACCTGTTCCTTTGTTAATATCAAGTTCATTTATAGTACAGTATCATCAATTTCTCTCCTCGTTATATGATGAATATTAAAGTGATGTAAGCTATTATTAGTCTCTGGAATCAGTGATGCGGAAGAATTATTCGGTTCAAATACAGATGAAAAATAATTACAAAAAGATGTACATATATCATTGTCATTAGAAAATTCTGTTCCATTGTGAGTGAAATATGTAGGTACTGATTTTTTACTTTTTTTATTTGATATAAATGACCAAAAAATGTTTGAATTGGTACATAGATTATTTTCAATTCTGGATGTATAATTTTTATAATCAGTTTTGGCGGATAACTTAGCTTCTCTTCTCAAATTTGAAAAACGCTCATAGTAATTTTGATTTCTATATTTCAGCCAGTCACAGCGTGCTTTTAACTTTTCTGTAAGAATATTTTTTGTTCTTTTGGAATACCAGCATGGATATTTATTTTTGATAAATTTAGCTTTGATATGTCTGTCAACACCCGAGAATACCGATCAAGGAGAAGCGACAGCTTGGTGTTTTCAGTGTACCGTTTTGTAACGCGCATGTGCGAAAATAAGTTGTGTATCACTCAAAATTATGTTATCTGTCAAAGTCAGTCCAAGTAGTGTTTAGTAAGTGAGAAATGTTAAGTGATTTTTTTTTGTGTAGTAATAAGATGAAGATTTTTACACACTTAGGTATTCTAATACAGATATAAAATGTACCAAAAAAGTTATTAGGAAACTAACAGCCGTATGCATAGTCGATCGCCAGTGACTCGCCAGAGATTCATTTCGGCGTATCGCCAGCGATTCGCTGGCGATCCGCCGGCGAAAACTCAAAAAGCTGGCGACTCGCCGGAGATTTTCACCGGAATGTCATTTCACGCAAGTTTTCATGTTCTTTTATAGGGAAAAATTTGATATTCGTTCATTATTTTTTGAGTTTTAGGAAATGAATCATGAATAAAATGCGAGAGATACCGGTGATAATCCCTATAAAAGAAAATAAAAACTTGCGTGAAATTACATTCCGGTGACAATCTCCGGCGAGTCGCCAGCTTTTTGGGCTTTCGCCGGCGGATCGCCAGCGAATCGCTGGCGATACGCCGAAATGAATCTCTGGCGAGTCGCTGGCGATCGACTATGCATACGGCTGTAAGAATTTTATCACATGCATAAATATTAAGTATAATGATTTAATCATTTTTGACATTTTATTTGTCATATGTAGGTATTGTATTTTGTGAAATATATGTTTTTCTTCTTTTAAATAAATTTAATAAACAATGAACTGCAGATTTTGTTTATTTTATTTTGAAATTATATTTAAAAAAATATAATAAATTCGCGTATTTCAATTAGGATTGGTCAAAGTGGGCAAAATCCCTTTATTATGGCTAAATTGTAAGTTACAATTGTGGAGCTCGCGCGCAAATCCCGCTAAATCCATTTTCAGACATTTTGTACTTTTTTGCAGATTCCTATATTTCTCAATGATCCCTACAATATAACACTGTACTCACAGAGCAAATCGCGTTAAATCCCTTTTTAAATAGCTGTCAAATATACGACTTTGGAGCATACCGCGCTAAATCCTATATTAGTAGCAAAGCCCGATAAATCCCTATTACTCGTATACTTTCTTAACAGATTTTTAAAATGTAACATAGATGACGCTGAGTACGGCCAGTAAACCACGTGCTTTCCGCGTTATGTTTGCACGGTTAGTTGATTTCTATAACCTCATAGTTCCAGTTTGTACTGTGTATTATTGTTAGTAAGTTACAGTAAAAATGGATGATACTAATACCACTGTGGGTGCAAGTAATGTGGGATCAAGAAAAAGGCAAAGAAATAGAACCAAACGGGAAGAGATTAAATTAAAGAGGTAGGTCAAATTATTATTATCATTGTCAAGAAGAAACTTAATCATTTTGTTTGTTTGTTCCTCAGAAATCGGACCACTGCCGTTAAGTCATTTAAAAAACCCTGTTCGCACAAGGGCCCTACATATTGTTGTTCAGAAATAAATCTTGGAGATGTGCAAGAAATACGAAATTCTTTCAATGCCACTAACGACAAGATTCAACAGGATATCAAATTATGCCATTTTTTGTCTGCGACTGCTGCCGAACGTAAACGATCCATCAAAAACCAACCTAGAAAGCGGGAGTTCGCTGTAGCATATTTCATACCAAAACGACTTTCTAAAAAAAAGATTCAAGTGTGTCAAGCAATGTTCTTGAGGGTACTCAATATCTGCAAGGATCGTGTTAGGCGTGTAGCAAAAGTTTGTTTTGAGGGTAAAATACCGAAAGGAGGTGACAGAATTTCCAAGAAGCACACCCACACAAAACAAAATATCAGACAATTTCTGGATGGGCTACCTGCTAAGGAAAGTCATTATAATAGAAGAAAATCAAAACGAGTTTATCTTGATTGTAGCCTAACCATGAGAAAGTTATTTAACCTCTATATAGAACAATGTGCACCAGAATTAAAGACTACAAAATTCGATATGTTTAGAAACATTTTTATTAATGAGTATAATATAGGGTTTAGCAGTCCTGCTTCAGATTGTTGTGCCCAATGCATGAGACTGAAATATCTGAAAAATAAGGAACGGGATGAGGATGCAAACAAAAAAATCGCTCTGGAGCTAACAATGCATAAGAAAAGTGCCAATGCATTTTACGAATCAATGAGAAGTTTATCTGAAAACTCATACACTTTCTGCTTCGACCTGCAACAGGTGCAGCCTTTGCCCAGAACTCCCATCAATGATTCATTCTATTCACACCAAGTTAGCTTGTATAACTTTTGTTGTGTTGACATAAAAGCCAAAAGTCCTACATTTTATATATGGACTGAGGACCAAGCCGGGAGAGGTGCTGAAGAAATTGGATCTGCCTTGTTCCACCATTTAAACAGCCTTACACTCACAGAAATTCATACACTGAGATTATTCTGCGACGGTTGCGGCGGACAAAATAGGAATTCGTACATCATCCACACTTTGTATTATTGGTTGAAATTTAAAGCTCCAACAGCTGTAACAGAAATTATAATAACGTACCCGGTCCGCGGTCACTCATTTTTACCAGCCGACCGAGTGTTTGGTCGCGTAGAGAAAGACCTTAGGAAGCATCCAGTTCTAATACTAAAAAGCGATTATGAGACAATCTACAAAAGTCATGGAGTTGTCAGGTCACTCGACAGTGGCGAAGAAAATAGCTGGAAAATCTACAACATCAAAGCTCTAGAAGAAAAACTCAAGAAGATGAATGGCATTTCGGATATGAAAGTGATCAGCTTGAAAAAAGCTACTACGGGAAACGTTTCTGTATGTGGCTTTCAGCACTTTAGGTTTAGAACTGGTACGGAAAAATATACGACATTATCGAAACCACAGTCCAGAGGGATACTTCAATCAGACTGGAAAGTAAGGGTACTTGAAAGTCAAAGGGGCATACCCGAGAAAAAGAAAAAATCTTTGGGAAATCTATTAACCAAGCAGTTTGGAAACGATTGGAAGAATGACAAAAACTTGGCTTGGTACAATGATCTACTACATAGGCAACCAATCAACAATATGGAAGATGAGACAGCTGAACCTTGCGATTGCCTCTCAGAAGAAAATGCTGTGCATATTTAGTAATAATATTTTTTGAAAATAGTGTTTTACAGTTCAATATTTTTTTTATTAATAAAGGATTGGTATAATAGTTTTTTATATTTGAACCAAAACCCGCTTATTCCACTTTTTTTTTCTTTTTTAATAAATAATTGTTGAAAAAAAATCAGCGAAAATTGTTAAAAATAGTCCTTAACGATCAGCAGAATACAAAGGAAAAAGCAGTAAAACGGTAATCAGATTTTATTTATTGCAATATGTTTTTTGTGATTTTCTGCAAGTTTAACTTTTGGGATTTAGCGCGATTTGCGCGCGAGCTCCACAATTATGTCAATATAAAGATGTTTTGCCCATTCATATTTACATTTATTGAATGAATCATACTGGAGTTAATTTTGGAAATATTGGTGCATACTTAAATAAGTACTATTTCTAAAAATTCGTCTATGCACACATATTCCAATGGACGTCCACTTTAGATCTATTTGAGGGTCAGGACGTCCATATCTGGGCATCCAATGTACGTCCATTTATGCTAATTAAATTTACAGCTGAATATCGATACCCAGAGAACGTCTGTTTTTGGACCTAATTTTAAGTTCAGTAGTATTTTGACGTCCAGTGGACGTCCATCTTAGGTCATTATTTATTAAGCCTACCAGATAATACCCATCTATATATACTTCTTTTTTATAATATAACTGGTCACTAAAAATTGATAAACTGAATCTATTGCATTTCATTCTATCAGCGGAAGTTTGAAATCTTATTCAATTATAACTGTATCTAGTAAAAAGTTTTCAAGTGGTTCCTTGGTCGAGCTCGTCTAGCGATTGAAAGCGTAAAACGATAATGGATATGTCGTGAGTTCCAAGCCTGCTCAGGTCAAGCGATTTTTAATAAAAAATAAATAAATGGTGTATAGCGATTTGCGAAAATAATAACAAATTATTAATAATATAAAATAGTGTGTGGTGAGTTGCGGTTCTGTAAAAAAGTGGGGATGTGGTCTCAATGGAAATATAATCCTGGACGTTTTTTGAATGTCCAGTATTCGACGTCCAAATATATTCCAGAATTGGACGTCCTCTGAATGGTCAAAAGTGTGCCATTTGTATACTTCACTGGACGTCCATTGGATGTCGGAAGTCCAGAAAACTCATTTTTGGAATAAAGGGAAGTAAAAGGCTCAAAGTCTGTCGACCACATAAATTTATTAGGTTGGGTTGCAAGCGCTTTCGACCTAAAAGGTCATCATCAGGCAAACATTTTTTTGTAAGTGAGTAGGTAGGTACAATCTGCAATAATGATTTAAGGATAACAAAACGTTTTTTTATAGAAATGCTAGGTATCTTACCACTATGTGTCCACAGAAAAATAAGTATGTCGAATTAAAAATTTAAATTGTAAAAATTGTAAAAAATTGTAAAAATTGGCACATACTGCCTCCCTCATTCGAGGTTGGATCCTGTTCAATTTTGAATTTCGGCTGCCTCCATCTAATGAGAGTGGTTTCGAAAGAGATCAATTTTAAAGTTCCACATGTGTGCTTAAGGCAGAAAAATTCACTTGACACTTTCGTCATCCAACGGTGAAGTTAAATGAGAAAATGGTGGCGAATTTATGACATTTGACAACTGACATATGATGGAAGACACGTAGTTACATTGATGGTTGAGCTAATAATAATTAAATTTGACATTAGTTGAATTGAATATGTTAAATTAGTTTTGTGACAAATTTTATAGTATAAATTTAAACAATTTGACAGGATTTTCAAGACTTTGGAGAAGCCACAAATAAGTTCTGATGGTGTTATGAAGTTAGAGTGACATTTGATTTTTTAAAAAAGAAGAATTTGACATTAGACATTAGATTGAGGTCAAGGAAATTTATAATAAATATGAATTTTTTGAAAAAGGGGACTATTATATATATATATATATATATATATATATATATATATATATATATATATATATATATATATATATTATTACAAGTAAAGAGTTGAAGGATTTACAAAGGATTTAGGAAACTTGTGAGGATGATGGGATTCATTGTAGTTGTTGAATTGAAAATACTAGAAGGTTAATCTGGAAAAGATAGGCTTATATGTAGGTTGTAATTGATCATTTAAACAAACCACATCTGGGTTATTAATATGTTGATGAATTTAATACATTTCAAGTAAGTCCAGCTAAATGCCTTTGGGGCATTGGATAAGAAGAGAGGCGGTATCTGGAAAAGTAAGGTTATGTTTAGTATAGAGAACATGATTAGCAAATGTGGAATTGGTATCTGAAATATTCGAGGATTTATATCTGTTGATAGTTTTGTAATGTTCTAAAATTCGGGTTTCTGTCTTTCTTCCTGACTGGCCGACGTAGATGGCATTGCAATCATTACAATTCAGTAGATATACCCCTGGTTTATGGAAAGTGGGTACACGATCTTTATTCCGTACTAGAAGTGAGTAAAGTGAGTTAGTACTTTTAAAGGCTATGTTTATGTTGAATTTTCTGAATATTTTAGCTAGTTCATATGACACACGGCGCAAGACAGGAATAGAACCAGAATAAACCTTAGGAACAATGTAATTAGAATTAAGTAAGATGGTGGGATAGGACAATCTAAATTTGTTGAAAAATCTGAAATACATTTTATTAAGAAGTTCTAAGGGGAAACCATTGTTGATAGCAAGTTGTTTAATTAAATCTATCTCTTTATTAAAGTTTGATTCTGACAAAGGGATAGTGAAAGCTCTATGTAGAAAACTATTAAAGGAAGCTTTTTTGTGTGACAAAGGGTGGCATGAGTCGAATGGTACCATTCGAATGGTACCATTCGAATGTCGTAAATTCTCCACCATTTTCTCATTTAACTTCACCGTTGGATGACGAAAGTGTCAAGTGAATTTTTCTAAAAAAAGTTAAGTTAATATTTAATGATAGCCCTTAAGCTTAGGCTTAACGGTGTACACGAGCGGGACTCCGTCTAACCCATTTGTACTGGGGATAGGGGGAGTAGTGGTATTTCCCCCAAAAGTAACTCTTTCTACATGGTGCCTTAAGCACACATGTGGAACTTTAAAATTGATCTCTTTCGAAACCACCTTCATTAGATGGAGGCAGGCGAAATTCAAAATTGAACAGGATCCAACCTCGAATGAGGGAGGCAGTATGTGCCAATTTTTACAATTTTTTACAATTTTTACAATTTGACTTTTTAATTAGACATACTTATTTTTCTGTGGACACATAGTGGTAAGACACCTAGCATTTCTATAAAAAACGTTTTGTTATCCTTAAATCATTATTGCAGTTTGTACCTACCTACTCACTTACAAAAAATTTTTTGCCTGATGATGACCTTTTAGGTCGAAAGCGCTTGCAACCCAACCTAATAAATTTATGTGGTCGACAGACTTTGAGCCTTTTACTTCCCTTTATTCTACTTCGGACCACTTTGAGATATGGATAATATTTGGAATTTACGTCATTTTTGGACGTCTAGACATCCAAAATTGAATATCGAATGGACGTCCAATGGACATATTTGTATTGTCTGGGTAATAGCCAGGCCAGGTATTTAACTCTAAATACATAAACCTTAAATGACATCTGGTTTAACTTGGCGAGAAAACACTTGTTTCTACAGAAATGAGTGTTTCTATTTATTTGTATTTATAATTTAGAAAAGATTCCAAGATAAAATTCCAATGTACTGATTAGAAGGATATTCTGTTACAGTTCAACGTCAATATGTTAGATTTTTCACTTTTATCAGATAATTTCAAAAGGAACTTACACGTATGTATCATCATATCAACACAATTGAGATATCTTCATAATTTATATGTACTTTCCCTGGTAAAATTTCATACTTTCACTTGGAGAGACTTTTAAGCACGACACGTTTACTAAAGCGACCATAATATGTTAACTAATAGCCGTCATCAATGTAATGTTTTATAAATGCAATTTATTTGGACATTAACTTCAAATTTCAATGGAGCAAGATACCCATTAACCAAACAGAGACAATGTAAATATTAATTAATTTATTAATTTTGGATCTCATTTCTCATTTCATTTCATCATAATCCTTTCATTTTAACATTTTCTGTCAAGTTTTTAGTCGTCATGTTTAAGTAAAGCGAATATTTTAAGGTAAGAAATAAATACGATTAACTACAAATTACTTTTTAATATTAAAGTAGTTTTTTTTATTATTGCTAGAAATTCATACTGTGCATCGTTCAGGTTAGGATGCTATGACACGGCTATGGGTAATATAATGTAATGTAAAGTTTTAATTATTTTTCTTTGAGTTTGGTAAATTATGATGAATGCCCATTTCTCAAAACCAGGCAGAATAAAATTTAGATGTGCTGCTCCTCTTTGCAGTAACATTTTTTATTCGCCTATGTATAACAAAACCTATACAAACATTCAGTTTTTTTTTCATTCCCAATGACTCTGGAAAACTGGTTTACAACCTTAAATTTGCCATTTACATCAAATAGAAAATATTTATGTATTAAACATTTCTGTGACAGTTTTAAGAAAAGGCTCACTAAGTTTGCAGCTCCTATAATATGTACATTAAAAAATGTTCAGAAAAAATCATGTAGTAACAGAAGTTAATGATGCAGCAGGTTGCTTTCACAATTTAACCACATCACAAGGTTGCAAAATAAAAATTGGGAATGACACTGCAAGCTACTTTCATAGTACATCTATCGAAACACCTATTCCATTAGAATCTACTCTTACAACTGTTGAATCTACAACAACAACAACAACAACAACAACAACTGTACTCTTACAGTCTTAGGTACACCTAAAAGAAAATCTAAAGGAATATTAAGTAAAATAAATTTAAATAAAATAGTTGATCTCACACCAAGGAAGAAAAAAATGTACAAATTTGTGGCACAACTATCTAATAAAATTTCTAAATTAAAAAAAATCTTTTAAACTCTTTAAAAAATTAAATAAAAACAATGTAAATTTTCAAATACAGTTGATTTTGAAGAAATCATTGCAAAATATGATTTTTTTTTAAATTAAACTCCTAAACAGCACAATTAAAAATTAAAGGAGAAATCCCTTATGGACTGTAGATGAAAAAGCTGTCATTAGCCCTCTACAAGAAAGGTCCTCGGGCTTATAATTTTTTAAGATCATTAATACCTCTTCCGAGTAAAACTACAATATTTTAATCATTAAGGAGTATTCCTTTTGATACAGGTATCAATGAATCCCTATTTTCGAGACTGGCTGAAAGAAAACTATGAATGAAATTGATAAAAACCGTACCCTAATATTTGATGAAATCGCATTATCAAAACAATTGACTGTTGATAGTTTTAAGGATAAAATAACGGTTTATGTTAATTTGGGTCATTTAGGAAGACAATTACAATTTGAAGATCATGCACTTGTGTTTATGGTACGTGGTATAAGAAAGTCGCCAAAGCAGCCTGTTGCATATTATTTTACAAAAGATAATATACCCTCTGCAAATCTAAAACATATTTTAATAAAAATCATAGCTAAATTACAAAAAAGAGGTCTTTATGTTTTAACAACAATATGCGATCTAGGAGCTACAAATCGCAAGACAATAAGAGAATTGCGGACCGATCGATTGATAAAACGACCAGGTCCTTACTTCTTTGTAAATGGACAAAAAATATTTACTCTCTACGATCCTCCACATTTATTGCACTCGTAATGTATTTTTTAAATACGACATTAAATTTGGAGAATACAAGATTGCTGAATTTGCACACTTTGAAAAACATATGATATAGACAGTTTATAAAATTAAAGATTACCATTTAAATGCGACTAAAAATGCTAAGGTTAAATTGAAAGTTTCTATAGCTGCAAAGGTAATGTCCCATACTTGTGCTGCAGTAATAGAAAGTGTAATTTCAACTGCACCTGGGTTGCTACCTGCTAAAGCAATTTATACGGCTGAGTTTATAGGTGATATTGACAAACTATTTGACAGTTTAAATGGTAATAGCCCGAATGGTGAGTCACATAAGCCACTTAGTAAATGCATGTCTGTTAAATACAATCATTTAGAATTTTGGAATAAAATGTTACCAAAAATTCGATCATGGGAATTTCATGATCCAAAAAACAAAGAATTTAAAAAAGTATGTCATTTAAAGCATGTTAGATTCTGACTATACAAACAATTATTTAAGGAATGTCAAAAGAAGGCATTTAATATTTAAGGACACGAAATTTAAATCAAGACCCAGTCGAAAATAATTTTTGTGCAGTCAGACAATACGGGGCTGGTAATGTAAACCATAATTGTTATCAATTTATTTCATCTCTGAAAACTTCAATTTTAAACAGTTTAATAGTTTCCAGAAATAACAATAAAAACTGTGAATCAGATAACTCATCCATTTTAGATGATTTAAAAACTTTTTTAGTTTATAATGATAAGCAGCGACCCCTACCATATAAAATAGAAAATCCCCTAGATTCTTTATCCTGGCCAACAAGTTACTATCCCAATCTAAAACCTGTACAATTTGATTCACAAGCCATTTCATACGTGTCAGACTTCATTACTTTGTGATTTTTATTTATTTTTCTTTATTATTTTTAGAGTTTTATACTTATTAGAAATATTTTTATGTTAAGGATTTATATTTTTTTTATTTATTTTTTTCATAATATGAAAGAATATTAACTTTATTTTTTTCTACTATTGTATTAAAAACGTTTTTATGTAAAGGATTTCTATTTTTTTTATTTTTTTTGATGTCATGAAAGAATATTAACTTTTTTCTGGTATTTTATTAGAAATGTTTTTATGTTAAGGAATGTTATTTTTTTAATTTTATTTTATTGTTTAATATATATAGTTTGTTATATATTTTTTACTTTTTATTTTAAAATTTTGTGATTTTAATGTTCATTTTTTCTTTTTTATGTTACCAAAGAATTTAATTTTTATTTGTGGCAATATAAAATATTTGTTCTTAGTGTATGTTTACTTATTAATACCTTCTGCCTAAAAACAATTCCTTTTCGATATATAAATATGTTGTTAATGAGTTTGTAACTTTGCACGCAATTCGATATTTTTTTGTAAAAAATTACAGATTTTCATTTCAAGTGTTGATATTACCGCCAACATTTAAATTAAGTGAAATCTGCAATGTCGGTAAATTTAAAATTCGTGCTCGTTGCCAAGTGTGTCGCCACAGTCGACGCGCACGCAACGTGCTTCCTGAAATTTGAACCGTAATTGTCACTAGCGATGGGCATAATCGGATTATTTCAATAATCGGTTACTGGCGATTCGAGGATTTTCATAATCGAATTATCCTCGGATGATCCTCGGAATCTAATCTGTCACCTGTCACTTGTCATCGTTCATTCTTGCTTTAATAGTATCCAAGGTCAAGCAATATTTACGTTTTTAAACTAAAGATAAAATGATAAAAATGCGTCCGAAGTCAATTGTTTGGAAATATTTTAAAAAAGTTGATGGCAAGACAGTTACTTGCCAAATTTGTAAAAAAGATTTAAAATATTTTGGCGGTACAAGCAATATTAAACAACATTTAATTAGAATCCACCCAATCCAGTTTGCCGCCGAAAATGATACCCCTACGGAAGAAGAAAGTTATTTGGAAGTCACTGAAGTCTCAACACCACAGCCTCAAACTTCTAATATTACAAACAAAATTCAAGAAACACAAGAATTTACTTCTCTTTCGGGTCCTTCTGGCGTAAATACATCCACATCAGAAGTCATATCAAGAAAAAGACCCAAGCAATTAAAATTATATGGTGGTGAAAGCAATGTTGAGATATCGGAAACAAAAATACAGCAAATTGATAATGCTTTGATCAATATGCTAACCAAAGATTATCAACCCTTGTCTTTGGTTGAAAATCAAGGATTTTTGGAATATTCAAGAGCTTTGCAACCTTTATACAAACCTCCTAGCCGAAAAAAAATTACTTATGATCTATTACCAAAAAAATACGCAGAAGCAACCTCAGCCTTAAAAAACATTTTAAGCAATGTGAAATATATTTCACTCACAACAGATATCTGGACTTCTGATAGTACAAGGGCTTATATTACAGTGACTGCACATTTTGTGAGTGAAGACGTATTGTGTTCAGGCGTTTTAGCAACACGTGAACTACCCGGATCCCATACCGGAGAAAATATTGGCACGGCTCTAAAAAACCTTTTTAGTGAATGGGACATTGAAAACAAAATAGTGGCAATTGTTTCGGATAATGGGGCTAATATTAAAAATGCCATTACAGAACACCTTCAACTACACCATGTTCCATGTGTGGCGCATACATTAAATTTGATAGTGAGCGACTCCTTAAAAAGTGAAACACTAGAAATTATTTTTAAAAAATGCCGAAATCTGGTGGGACACTTTAAGCATAGTAGCCTGGCAAGTGACAAACTAAAATCGGTTCAGGAGCAAATGCGACTACCGCTATTAAAAGTCAAGCAAGATGTGCCAACTCGATGGAACTCCTGCTTTATCATGCTTAAAAGATTAAATGAAATAAAAGAACCTCTATGTGTTGCTTTGGCCAGTTCGACGAAACCACCTCAGTTTCCTACTGTAGAGGAGTGGGACATAATTAATGAAATCATTAAAGTCTTAAAATCTGCTGATGATATGACTACAATAATTTCTAGTCAGAGCTACCCTACTTTATCAATGGTAATTCCTTTAGTTCGAGGCTTTCAGTACACCTTGAGAAACATTAATACGGTTACAGAAGTAGGCACGGCACTAAAATTAAAATTGCTTGAAACCATGAATCGTCGATTTGGTGGATTTGAAACCAGCAAAATCGTAGCAAAAGCGTCATTCATGGACCCGCGATTCAAGAAGTTGGCTTTCGGTAATGAGGAAAATGCTAATAGTGCAGAAAAATGGGTATCAGAGGAATTAAAGCTAATGTTTGCCCTTAAAAAAAATCAGACATTCAATATTCAGTCGAGTCAACAACCTCAAGCAGAAGAACAGGAAGAAAATATTTTGCCTAACATTTGGGCTCATTTTGACAAAAAAATATCAGCGGTAAAGACATATTCAACTCCGGCTAGTATGGGTATGATAACAATTAGGCAGTATTTAGAAATGGAAATATTAGACCGAAAAAAAGATCCTTTCCTAGAATTTTGGGCCAAACATAAACTTAGTTTTGCAGAGCTATACGATTTAGCTTTAAAATACTTAAGTATTCCAGCAACTTCTGTGCCTTCCGAAAGAGTTTTTTCCAAAGCCGGACAGCTAACTAATTCTAGAAGAAATAGACTTTCTCCAAAAAACCTGGATCAGATTATATTTTTAAATTCTCAGTTTTAAAGCTTGCTTTTCTCTCGTTATCTAGATTTAAAATTATTATTGTTTTGTTTGCCAAAGTTTCATTTATTTTTTTTTAACTTAGTTTTACTCATTAACAGGGTATATATTTTTATTTTTAGGTTTATTAGTTTTGTTGTGATATATGTGCATTACTTACATACCAAAGAAAGATTAGTTTTTAAATCGATCGATTGTGCCTACCTAATATGTACTTGTTTATTAGTTTTGTTGTGATATACCTATGTGCATAAATTACATACCAAAGAAAGATTAGTTTTAAATCGAACGATTGTACCTACCGAATATGTATAGTGCTTTTCAAATATATTCCTGTATTTTGTTTTTGTTAATTTTTTTTTAATGTTTATTTTCAATCATTTATTTAGTAATAAACTAATCTTCACATTTTATTATATTTCACTGTAAATCATTACAAATTTTAAAAAATGCAACTTCTGACCCATTCAATGAATAGAGTCCCATGTGGTCCCGTCCCAAATGTATCAATTATATTAAGGTAAGATGGGGCAAGTGCGCACCGATTTTTGAATAGTTGACATTTGTTACTAAGTGTAAGATTTATGATTTACTATATGGTTTTCAACTTTTGGGCATCAGTTTGTTAGTAGAATGTCCAAACAAATCTATAAGTAGATATACGCTGGATAACGGTTCATACGCTACAGCCATATTTTTTAAAAAAATTGCAAGATAGCGCACTTTTTAAAAATTTTGGGGCAAGTGCGTTTCTATCTGTTTAAATATAATGTAATTCATTAAAATTGTTTTTGGGGTAAGATCGTGCTAAAGGCAGGTTTGAGCTATTTTCTCCCGTTTGCAGAATTAAAATAAGTTGATTGGTTTAAAAGTTACAAACTATATAACAGGAAAGAACTAAATAAAATTTTCGAAGTAAAAGAAAAAATATGTGATTTATTCTCAAAATAACTGATTTAAAGTACGTTAGTAACATAAAGTAATTTTTAATTAATTTGTGTATTGTTAAGTAAGGTTAATGTTAAATTTATGAAAGTCAAAATCGAAAATCCAAGCATCTCCTCGACGATCTAATTTTGGATCAGGCAAAACCTTTATAATATCCGTATTGGTCACATTATCTAAATCTTCTGTTTCTGGCCAATAAAATTTCCCTTTATTATGTTTTGTGAATTTTACAGTCCATTCGTCGTTACCAATTTTATGGGTAACCTGAAAGTGATAAAAATAAGTAAAACGTACTTACTGATAATTTATTTAAATGAAGCAATACCTGTCCGACATAATGTCGTGTTGTTTTCTTTGTATTATATTGGACAACGATCCATCGGTCTACCTCTATACTTAACAACGGATGCAGGTTCTCTGCATTAGATACCTCCTCATTAAAATCGCTGTCTGTATCAAAATCATCGTCAGTGTCAATGTATAAAGGTTCTTCTTCATTATTAGAGGAACTACTCGGTGACTCTAAAATTTTTTTAACATGTCTTTTACCTTTTGAAGTTTTCTGACTTTTTTTTGAAACTTTTCCCTTCTTTATAAAAGTTTTTTTCCTTTCCAGTTCTGCAGCTTTGTTCTTCTCCACTTCTGCCATTCTGGCAATAGCTTCCAGCGACGTTATCACTTCAGCACCACCAGCAATTCGTCTTTTTGGTTTAGCTGCGGGTTGCTTTGTTTGATTAATTTTTTGCAAAAGAAGATCTTCAAAGGAAACTAGCAGAGAAGACGAAGTTGATGGAACAGGTGTAGGTGGCTGTTCGTTCGAGTCAACCAATTGTTCTTTATCTTCTGAATCTAGTTGTCTATTATCAAACGTGGGTTCATTTACAATTACTAACGGTTGTTCAATTTCTCTATTTCTCTGAGCAGTAGTAAGTGGTTGCAGCTGTATGGCTGCCTTATGCTGTTTCCAACGAAGTAACGCAGAGGGCTCGAATTTATCTTCAGGAATCACTTGGTCATTAAAGGGTATAATTCCTCCTTTCTTAAATCCACTAATGATTACATCAGTCTTTAAATCTATCCAAGTTTCTGCTACCAGAGTAGAAAACTGCACCTTCGGAATTTTATACCCTGAATTTGTACGTTGCCACGCAACCAATTTTCGATCCCACATATCCTTTAAAGGCTTAAATACTGCCAAGTCAAGTGGTTGTAGTAAATGGCTTGTATGTGGGGGAAGCTTTAAGATCGTAATCTGTTCTCTAACTGCAAGTTCTACAATACTAGCAGTAACGTGAGTACTATGGCCATCGTATAGTACTAAAACTGGACGACTATCACCAAGAGTAGGAATAAAACTTTTTTCGAAGTAATTACGGAATATGTCCGACTCCATCCAACCATTAGAGGAGGCTGCATAGACCGTTCCTGGAAAAATTTCCGTTTTAGGAAGCCACTCATTCCAGATATTTTTGGCTTTAAATATAATAAGCGGTGGTGCCTTTTTTCCTGAAGCACTTGCTGCTGCAAGTACTGTGGTACTTTCCCTTCCTGGGCCACTCGTTGTTCGAGAACATGGTTTTCCACGTGCACCTACTACTTTAGTCTTGGACGGATCTAACGACATGGCAGTTTCATCTAAATTCCAAACTTGGTTTGGTTTGTCAAGTAAAGCAAAATTTTCTAATGTCGACTTAAGTAATTGAAAGTATTCATATATAATAAAAGGATCTGTATTCTTTTTTCGCGAATATTCAACACTTTGGGGTTTTTTAATCGATAGCCCATGTCGTTTTTTAAATCCTAGAAACCAGTCTTCGCCCGGCTTGTTGTTTTTAAATGGTGTTTTTAAATTATTCTCTTCCACAAAAATTCTGACAATTTCCATTATCTCATACCTAGATAACCCAAACCCCCATTTCTCTAGGGATTTTATTCCATCTGCCAATTTTACTTCCAAGTCAACAGGTATTGCAGGTGACCTACCCATGTTACAGCTTTTAAGACCACGTTTTTTTTTTACATGATCGCGAATTGTTGTCGTTGGTATGTTATAGGTTTTTGATGCTCCTCTTATTGTAATCACTCCTTTGCTTACATCTTCCACTACACGTTGTAGAACTTCTGCTGTATATTTAGTAGCTCTATCACTTTTTCGTTTATAGTTGCGCATCTTCCTAAAATTATAAATGGTTTTTATAATGTGTGGGGTAAGTGCGCTCTAAGAACGCACTTGCCCCGTGACCAATGAACGAACTTGCCCCAGTTCCAAAAAATTCAGGGGCAAGTGCGCTCCTCATCTTTACAAACTATAAACTTACTACTAACAATTTTTAATCCCTACAGTGTTCACAAGTTATAATAATTATAGTTAGTGACAAAGAAGCAAATATTCTCACCTGTATTTTTCTAATTTCTAGGCAGTGCACAAGAATCTTCGTTATACTCGCTCCGAAAGCCAACATCAAACTGAATAACAACCGTTTGGTAACCTTGAAGCGCGCGGAGGTGTAGAGCAAATTAATAGAGATGGGACATTTTATTATTTATAGTACTACTAGTGGAACGGGTCGCACGTAATATTATATATTTTTCGTGTTATTTATTAGCCATAGTCGCTCTTACCCCAGAAACGCTCTTACCCCACCTTACCTTATATAGTTCACTGAATCTATCTCATTTTTTTCTACCCTATATCAATCCCCAGTTGGACAAGGTGTTTCGCACTCCCGCTTTGCGCACCCGAATCGGAGGTTATGACGTGCACTGACAGCTGACAGCGATTCGTTTCTCTAGACATTGGTTGATCCGAACGAATATTTAACCGAATGAATCCTCGGAACAAATAATCGGATTATACCGAGGATTTTGATACTCGGATTACCGAGGATTTTTAATTCGAATGATCCCATCACTAATTGTCACTCTGTTAATGTCTTCTCTCTGAAGGAACCCCGTCTGCTGTGCATCAGATCCTTTGTCTACCCTGGATCGGGAGAAGATAGCTGAGGCAGATGCCTGACGAGTGGTAAAGTCACCCATTTTTTTAAGGTACTGATTATGTATTTTTTATATAATATTGCAGCTGAGGTTTGTGACATAGACTTTTTTATAACGCCTGTTGAAAATCATTTCTGTATTTATTTTTCAACATTTCAATTATTTCTTTTATTTGCCTAAAGGTATAAGAATTATATAAACATATTTATTTTACTTGAGGTTTTTTAAATTGTTTTCTGTAGACCCGTTGAGAGCATTAAACAAAAAAAAAATAATAAATATAATAAATTCAAATACTGCATTGGCTAGCTCAGACGGGGTTCGATTTGTGATATACTAACAATAACACTGCTTAATTTAGCACTGTAGGTATATTAAAAAAAATACAACACCCTTGATGGTAACAAATGGAATAAAATTACAATAATGGTTAGCCGATAACATATAATGACGGCTAACAACCCATTTTAATTCTCAAATCAGTACCATTTGGCCACCGGTCGAAACCCGACTGACTTATTGTTAGTGTTGTGCGATGTTCATCGATGTTTTGAAAACATCGATGTTTTGTATTCGATGGTCGATGCTTTTGCCATCGATGTTGATAGCACCAGATATCAATGTTACCATTGAAAGAAATACGTATATCGGTTATGAAAATTTAAAGGTAGCAAGTAATTTTTTATTATGATTTTAGTAAGTACAAAAGGTAAGATGCCTCCGAAAAGTAATGTATGGAAATATTTTGATAAGACAAGTAAGGAATACTCCATTTGTAATTTGTGTAATAAGAAAATTAAGACTTGTGGAAACACGTCAAATCTAAGATGTCACATTAAATCTATACATAATAAAGAAGTATTTAAAGTGCAATCTGCTGTCACTGCTGATAGTAGCAGTGTAGTATCTAGTTATTGCTCTTTAGTCTCAACCTCAGGTACAACTGATAATCTTGACATCGATCCTGATGAAAATACTAATTTAATATGCAGCGAAATAAGTAAAGAAGGAAGTATAAGAGATGCTCAAAAGGAAGAAAATGAACCCAAAAATCTTAAGCAGGAGGTACCGACGAGGTGGAATTCGACATATTTCATGATATAAAGGTTTTTAGAGTTAAAAGATAATGTAAATATTATACTAAATATAAACATATTTCTGCTCCTGTAATGGTCACAGCACTAGAAATCAAAAAATTAGAGTGGATCAAACATATTACATCCATTATTGTTAGCAACAAACTAAACTTCTGGCCAAAAATTCATTACTTCTAGTAGAGTTATTCCAGTTATTTACAATTTAAAAAAATATCAATAAAGCTATCAAAACTACGGCTGAAAATGTTCATATCCTAGCAATGGCTACAGTGTTAGACCCAAGATTTAAAAAAAATTATTTCCGAGACCCAAGAAGCTGCGCGAAAGCTATTGAGTTCGTTAATGCAGAGATATCCGAAATTACATTTGATCTGCGGTTACAAGCAAGAATGGGTGAACTAGTACAAGCGGTAAATACGAATTTTTGTTTTTCCTAAATAAATGAAAAATTATTTATTTTTGTTTGCTATAGACTCCGAAATGAGTGTTAATCTGTGGGCCCACCATGAAATATTAGTGGCACAAACAGCAGTGGATTAGGACGTGCATTTAAGCGAAATGACCCTATATTTGCGATCACCATTGACGCCGTTAAATACAAACCCATTGGAGTGGTGGAAAACTCACAAAACTATCAAAAGTCGCTAATAAATATTTATTGACAGTGGCTACTTCTGTTCCTGCAGAAAGGTTATTTTCTAAGGCTGCGCAGACGATTACGGACCGCAGAAATAGGATTTCTGGCAAGAAATTAAACAAAATATTTGTTTTATAATTTTATTATTAAAATTAAATAACTTTTAGTTTGTAAACTTTAAACATGTTCATAGTTTATGATTAATAAATTTTCCTTGATTTTTAAATTTACATTCGCTATTTCAATATTTTTCAATTACCAACATCGAACATCGATGTTTGACAAACATCGATGTTTTGTAGTCGATATTTTGATACCATCGATGTTGGCTTTCGATGGCCAACATCGATGTTTCGTATCACAACTTATTGTTAATGACCTTCACACGTGCCGATTGTCTCCCTTTCTCCCGGACACTTCACTCCGCACTTGGCTATTAGTCTGCGCGGTGCTATTACACTCATCATTTCTAAAACTATATTTAAATGATTTAAATGGTCATTTGAATTTTCCGAATATATCAGAAGATCATTCTCGTAGACAATAACAAAATCAAGTTCACCTAAGACCTGCTTCATACACCTAATTAATGAAGCCATAGAAGTTGATAACCCAAACAGAAGTCTAACGAAAGTATTTGACTCCTCCTCCAATATATTTCGTGTGTACTAGATTATTCTGCACCTGCCAATATGTGGCTGTTAAATCAAATACTACTAAACACCTGTCCCTTTTTAAAACTGAGAAAAATGTAATTTGTATCTGGCGGATTTATATAGTCTTTTTTTCATTTTAGAGTTTTAAGCTCTGGTATCTAAACATACCCTAACTGATTTGTCTTTTGTCTTAACACATACTAAGGGAAATATGTAATTAGTTTTTTCCTTTTTAATGACTCCCCAGTTTAACATTTCCGCAATTTGCGTGTACAATTTGTCGAAACACAAATAATATCGGATATAAATTCATTTTGCAAGCTTTCATTTCATTTAGTTAAATATAGTGCCAGTAACCTTGAATTAGGCCTGGACATTCCGAAAAAAATGTGTCTATGTGACTCTAAAGACTCGCAAGCTACTAGCATTCAAATAAGTTGTATGAATAGTCACTGGTGCTAGTGCAATTGGCTTGCGAGTGCACTCGGACACAGCTCTACTTTTTCATGCCAGTACAAAGTGGGAGTTTAAAAGCATCAGTATACAGGCAAATGTAAACATCTACTAGAGTGTTTTTTGTTTAGGTTTCAGGTGTTTGGAAAGTGGTGTTGAAATAATACTCCCATTCGAAGATGATTCCTATAAGCGGAAATATCTTCACCTCTCAGTTCCTGCAGAAGGGTGCTAGAACCTCCCAGAGGTAAACAACGTGCGATTCAACTTCTAAATCACACCTTATTTCTTCTATCATTTGGCTTCTGGTACACCAAAGAAACGTCCACATACCTACACAAAGCCGGAAGGACCTGGTCGTAAAAAAAGAAAGGTCTGTAGAGGTTGTTATAAACAATTGAGAGAGACTGGATCAACCAGCCGTGAAGCGGACAAAAAAGTGCGGCGTGTCATAAGCTTCTGCCATGATTGTCCAGGCCAGCCAGGATATTGTTTAACATGTTTCAATAATGATCACAACTAAAAATATCTATTTAAAATAAAATGTTTCTTGTTCTATATTAAAAAATGTAATTAAAATGTTTGTTCGTATACCAACTTTATTTATGAATTGTTCCTGCTCCTGTGACGATCTTAAAAAAAGTGATTCATGTAGACCATAATTATATGGTTGAAAAGTCTAGTAATAAACCCCTGTATGTTTATGGAGGGTTTTAAAAAAATGGTTCCTTACATACCCCCGGGGATCTGTACCGCAAAAAATAATTCAGCTTACATATCCCTAGGGATATGTAACGCAGTCACTTGATACTTTCTATAACCGACGCTATTAAATACAAACTTATAAAACATCCCTATGTTCCGGGTACACAATATAATTTTAAAAATAATGTTGCACCAAATTTTATCCCTTGTTTTAAAATTTTATGGCTTATCGATTACGATTGGATGGTGTCCTCTCTAAAACTTAAAGGTACTTTATAAAAAAGTTCTTTTTAAGCCTGTCGTTAAGAGAGGTGTGTTAGGCGTGTTTATTATTAAGGAGTTTTCATACCACAAGAAACTTCATGAAAGTGCCAAGTCTCATAAAAATTCTGGCATAAACAGTCGGTGTGTTTTGCTACTCATTTTATAAAAATTATTTCTGGTAAAAATGCAAATCCATATGAGCAGATTCACATTCAAGAACGACAGAATATAGAAAAAAAAACAAACAAATTAAAATCGATTATTTCGACAATTCTTTTTTATGGTACACACGATATTGTGCAAAGCAATCACAGGAAGGAAACTTTAACGATTTGTTGAGATTCAGGGTTGAAAGTGGTGATATGGACTTTTTCTTTTTCTATTTTCTTTAGCTTCTTCAATTTTTTTGTTTTCTTTCTCTTCTGCTAAATGTTTTCAAGTCTCTGAGGAAATCACATATGGAAACTTTTCAGTTCCTCCAAGGTTTTTTCGTTTTGGTGTCTCTGGCCAAAGAAGAATTTGGCTAATTGAAGGAAGGGGTTTTATTTCCAGTGAATGTTGATGGTAATGAAGCTATTGCTACTGTCTATTCTTATATATTCCAAAGAACTATCGAACAAAAATATACCTCAGTTAAGAATGAATTAATTAAAATTTCTGAAAATTTTTTTCTCTGAAGCAAATGATTCTAAAACTATTCCAGTAATAGTCGACGAGACCTCAGATATTTCTGGTCATGAGCAGTTATCATTAGGGATAAGATTTGTCGATAAACAAAACAATATTCGAGAAGTTTCTCGGATTCGAAAAATTGACTGCTATGGATGTGAAAACAATGGCTAGCACAATACAAAATTTTCTGAGGAGACATGGTGTTAATTTAGGAAAGCTTGTCGGCCTTGGGTTTGATGGGTGTTCCACGTGGGCTGAGAAGATAATGGCGTACAAAAGCTTACAAGAGATGAATATCCTCTTGCGGCATATTTCCACTGCAGCTCTCATCGGCTAAATTTGGTGGTAAATGATCTTAACTCAGTTCAATAAATCCAAACTACCATTGATAGTATCAAAGAAATAATTAATTTTTTCAGGATAGTCCTAAAAGAAGTGGGGTAACCAACATTCCTCTTTAATTGGAAACTCGTTGGGCATCAAAATATAAATCATTATGGATATTTTTCGAAATGGACAACTTTAAAAAATATGTCAATGGACCAAGAATTTAATTTACAGACTAGAACAAACAAATATTTTTTTTGTTTGTCTTAAAATTATATCTACGTATTCTTCTTAGCTCGAAACAGTAACTAACAAACTTCAAGGTGCATCTGTGAATTTACTTTCCGTAAAACAGCATATTGATCAGCTACTAATAAGTTTTGCAAGTGACAGAGAAAATTATAAAGATATATTTTCCTGATTTTTAAAGAGGTTGAAGAGAGAGCACAAATATCAGATATTAAAATTAAAACTCCAAGGATCACTGGACGATAAACTCAGCGCAAAAATATTCCAGTTACCTCAGCAAAACAGTATTTTAGGCTAAATATATTTGTTTCTTATTTAGACTAACTACTAAGATTCTAGTACTGGTTTTTCTTTAAGTTTACTTCAACCAAAAAAACAGAAACAATGTCCTCTTAGCATCGGATCAAATTAAAAATATAGTTAAAAAGTATAATTTAGAAAATTTTGAGGCTGAGTACACAAAACCAAGGAGATGTCTGGAAATGTAGACTTCAGTGAATTACTTATAAATGAATGCGAATTTTATCCGACTATTATGAAATGTTTAAAGATATTTTTGACTATTCCACCAATTTTAAAACCACCAATTTAAAAAAATGTAATCTTTACTCCCTTTACTACAGTATTGCCACTGCTCACTGGTCTCCGCTTGATACCTGCAATGATATCAATAGAGCTGTTGATATATATTAAATTACATTGTTAATAAAGTTGTTTCACCAATAAATTATAAATAATAGAAAATATCCTCCTTCGTTTGACAAAGGCCTAATGAACCTCGTTGCAACACAATCCCAGGCTTGGAAAAAATAACTCAAAAGTCGCTCTGCCGTAGATTATTTATCCTTTAGTAATATAAGATCGATCACTAAAGATGAATCTAGGAACGAAATTTACAGACAATCTTGAATCGAACATTTAAACCAATCCTAATTACTTCTGGTCATTTATTAATTCCTCAAAGGGTAATTCTACTATTCCCGCCCAAATAGTATGAATATATTGAATATAATGGCTCGCAAGAGGTGGTTAATAGATTTGCTTAATTTTTCTTCAATAACTTTACTCCTTCTGGCACTTTCTCGCATCTGGACAATAAAAACAGTCAAAATATTTTTAGTATCAGAGAATTTTCTGAAAACGAAATCTTGGTGGCTGCTAAAAAACTAATGCCAAATCAGCCTTCTTAGTTAAAGACTGTGCATATAAATAGGGTAAAGACGACAGTCGTTGGCATGTACACAATCATGGCCATAGTGCGAATAGAATGACTAATAAACTATTTTGATCACAAACTTAGTGTCTAGATTTTTCATGTCAAAGTTGGATACATGTCCAATAGTTTTGAAACATTTGACGTCTTTATGTTTACAACTAGTGATGAGCAATATATCACTAACTGTGATTTAATCACTGATATCTAAAATCACGGAGCATAACTACCAAAACTCATACAAAACCGAGAAGTGATCACGACTTTCATTTACGTCACAATTGGTAAATAATGTCGACGGTTGGATCAGGAGCGGCAGCATTTTTTGCTTTTTAGTGTTCGTCCTCCGTCCTGTAGTCCTGCCGTATTATGCGAGATCGTGCCTTATGGACATTGAGTGTAAAAATAATTATTATTACAATTAGGATATTTTTCATGTCGTGATTTCAAAAGTTAGATTCTCAAAACTCGTTAATTACGTTTTTATTACCTGTTTTTAAAATAAACAAAAAAAACTAGTGAATTATGGAATTATTTTGGACAGTTAAACGAAAATATTGCGATTTGTATTATGTGCAAATTAAAATTATCATATAAGACTACCACATAAAATTTAAAAAACATTTAAAGAATAGGCATCCTACTGTTACAATTTTAACTGCAAATCAAACTAAAGGACGCAATAATGGGTCCTATGATTGAACGTTTACGTTATCCGTAACGTACATGTTAGGCCGAGTTTTAACAGCGACGTGCCAAATTCGTATGATGTAAAGTTTTTCATAACAGGTTACTGTTATTTTCCACCTGTTATGTTCTAATTTAACGTATCGCCTCAACAGCCTCGAATAACATGCCGTTAAGTGCCCAACGTCTATGTTACCACTTTATTTGTTTATTATTTAATTATCTAATACCTATATTGCTAATTATCTGAATTCTTAATATATTTGAATTTGTTTTTAATTTATATGATTTGTAAATACTAGCCAAAGGTTTGATTTTTTTTATCTAATATATTTATTTTCCCCGTGAGAATAATTTTGTTTTTTTTTTTTAACAAAATTAAGTAGTTCCTCATACTATTACACATTTGTTTTAGCTAATCTTTTCGCCATAATAAATTAAACAAAACTGAAAAATGAACTACAAAAAATTCTAACCTAATTGTTGTTTTTTTTTCTTTCAGAAAAACATGAAAAACCTCATTTTAGTCATTTTTAGAAATGAAGTGAAGTTAGGTACATTTTGTGCGCACGCGCAATAACGCAAATAAATATTTTCTTCCATTCATAACAGCCAGCTTAACATCTTCTGTCACAGACTACTTCAATCATACGGATATGACACCTACGTTATCTGTTCCCTGTTAGCATAACATAACAGATTCGTGTTAAAATTAACGTAAACGTTCAATCATAGGACCCAATAAATATAATAAAATTAATTTTTAAAAATATATTAAAAATAAATGTTGGGTGAAGTGTAATAAATAATAGTTTGATTTTAAACTTTATACTAAGAAAAACGAATCGATGCAAAGAAAAAATAGGATGTGACTAATTTACAGTTGCCCCATGCCTAAATTTATTTCACTTCACTTTATTTTTCACATTTCCAAGTCTTGATTAAAAACAATGAAACTAATGAGGATAAGTTCCCATTTTCAAATTCACAAAATCAATCCCCTCAAAATTCGATAGCAGTTAGTGCACCAAGCACATCTAAAAAGCAGGAAACACCTGTAACTAAATTTCGACAAGCGAAAGTTGAACGTTAGCTACCAACAAAAATTTCTGTCAGGTCCAAGGAAAACATTGATACAAAACTAATGAATTTGTTTATCAGAGATCATCAACCATTTTCTGTCGTAGAAGACAATGGCTTTAGAGAGTTCGTATAAACCTTAAATCCTGGATACCAATTACCGTCCAGATTTGTTATATCAAAAACTTTACTAGCTGCCATGAATAAAGAATGTGTAAACTACGTGAGGGAGATCAAGCTGCAACAAGTTTCTTTAACCTTCATGTTTACATTTGAGGCAAAAGGCAGTCTTACACCTCCTATGATCATTTATCCATATAAACGTTAACCACCAAAATATATATTAGAAGCAGTTCCTGAAAAATGGGGTGTTGGTTATTCTAATAATGACTGGATAAAAGCTTCACTTTTTTACGAATACATAGGAAATGTTTTTAACCCATTTCTTATTGAGAATAAAGTAAAAAAAAACAGTCCTTTTTTTCGTAGACGGTCAAAAAACCCATTTGACACTGAAGGTCAATAAATTATGTAATGATTTGGGAATAATTCTCATAGCCTTGTACCGAAACGCAATACGTATTTTACAGCTTTTAAACCATTAAAAACACGGTGGCAAAATGGTATATTGGAATAGAGAAGAGAACGCCCTAATATTCAATTTACCAAAGAAAATTTTGCTCTTCTTCTGTCTAAGGTTGTTAAAAAATATATTAACAATAATATAAGAAATGGATTTATGGCAACTGGTTTATTTCCATGGAATGTCGATGCAATAAATTATTCTAAATGCTTGTCAAATAGAAATTTCATTAATTAATAATGTAAATAATGATATTGTATCTCCGGAACCTGACAAAACTAAATTTATGAATTTCGCAACATTCAAGTCAATAATTGGTGAAGAAACATTGCATTTCCTTGAAACTAAACCAGTTGAGATTAATGAAACTGAAAGGAAATATTTGCAGAAAATATTGGAATTTTTAAAGAACCCCAACAACAAAATGAATATGCCATTATATTTTTGGAAGATAATAACCATGAGGCAGACCTCTGCAGCATTGAGTTCGAAACCAATTTGGAGCAGGAAAATGTTAATATTGCAAACCAAGAAGGTGGTTATGTTAAAAGCGAAAACAGCTGCAGAAGTTCGATAGTTCTTTGGAATATACAAGAACACAGTAGCAATAACTTAATTACCATCAAGATCCACTAGAAATAAAATCCCCTTTTCAATTAGTCAAATTCTTCTTTGACCAGAGACACCAAAACGAAAAAACATTAGAGAAACAGAAAAGTTTTCATATGTGATTTCCTCAGAGGCTTGGAAACATTTAACAGAAGATAAAGAAAAAAAAATGAAGAAGACCCTAAATGAAATAGAAAAAGATTATAAAATAAAACAAACTCATAGAATAAAAAAGCGAGAAATAAAAGCAAATCAACCATCAATAAAACTTCAGTAAAACTTACGAAATCTGAAGTTGCAAAAGAGAATACACCTTTGCCTTCTGCCAAGAAAAATATTCCTGAACCCAAAATTCTGATTATCCAGAATGAAATACAGAACGGTAAGCCCAGTATTTCTAATGAAAATATTGATAGTCCGTCAAAATAATTTGGAAAAAGATGCTCGTCGTTTAACCGAACACTGCATTTGAAATACGAAAATAAATAAACTTTTTCACAAAATTATTTACTTGTAGCAAATGTGTAAAATAATTTTGGTAATTATTGTTTTCACATATTTTTTGTTTTAAATAAACATTTTTAAAGTAGGTACCTATATTTTTTATCGGAGTGCCAATAACTATGCACGTAAGGTGTCAATAACTATAAACGCAGTGCCAACTACTATGAATTCTGACCATCTCTTTTTATTTCTTGATTATCAAATACTAGGCAAAGATAAAAATATTATCTTGTATTGATAACGTAAAATTTGAACTGTATCTTTCGCATTCTTAAAAAAAATTATTCACATAAGCATTTTACAGTAAGGTAACAATAAAATGAGATTTTACTAGGGACAATAGTGCCAACGACTGTCGTCTTTTCCCTATATTCTGTAATTCTCTGTATAACATTTTTAATCTCATTCTCAAACTTAAGAAGTTTGCTGAATGTTGAAAGGTTTTTAGAAGTAATTATCGTCCAGTAGCTATTCTAAGCAATTTCACAAAAAAGTTCGAAAAAGTAATCCATAATCACGTTGCATTTCATGCCAGTAATATTATCATGCTCCACAGTGATTAATCTATTCTGCGTAACCTAATTCATTGGTGAAACACTGGAGAAAAAAAGTCAAGTTGATATTACCCAGGCAGCACACATTAGTATAACTAGCGTATTTTATACGTAATACTCGTTTAATTTTGGTATTGGTTGATTCCGTATACGTTTACAGTTTACTATTACTATATATACCGTTTTTTAAACGATATATTATACGTTTTTTTATATACATCCTATGGTATATAATTGTAAATTTTTCTACGTTTATATATGAAGGGCACAGGAAAAGAACCGGCTAAGTCCAAAATTTTGCGATTGTTAGATATTCATCCAGGTTATAGCAAGGAGACCGTACTTTTTATTAACATATCCACACAGGAAAAGAAACGGCTAACGATCTAGGAGTCATTTAATAATCATGTACAGGGAAAAAAACGGCTAAGTCCGCGCGCAAATAGGAAAGAAACGGTCAAGTCCGCTGTGCCGCTCGATTCACTAAGTATTATTTACCTTTATTGTTTTCGAAAGCAGCAGTACTGCGATATCGATCAACAAGTGTATACATGTTTAATTGATTAATCTTTTTTTTCGTTAGGTTTTTTAAAAATAATACGATATGATGTGTAGTAGTGATAGTAGTTCTAGCACCTTAGAATCTCCAACTACTTCGAAATCTACTAAAAGGCGTAAGGTTTATGGTCGAATGACTGCAGCCAGGAAAAAAATTAACCTACAAAGTCATACTATGGGAAAAGACTGTTACTGCCGTTTAAAATGTTTCGAAAGGGTTTCGCTAGACAATAGGCATAAACTCTTAAGAAAATTTAATCTGATGAAATCACATCATGAACAAAATACTTACTTATCCGGATTAATTAATGTTATTCCTGTACAGAGAAGAAGACCACGCAAGTATGAAAGAGATGCAAAGTTTCGTGAAGCTACTTATAAATACAGAGTACGTATTGTTAATGAAAATAATATAGTTGAAGATATTGAAGTGTGTAGAAATGCTTTTATTTCGACTCATGGGATAACAAAAAGTAAGATTGAATTTTTAGTAAAACAGTTAAAAGAGGATGGAACTATGGCAAAGGACAAATAAGGTTTACATAAGAATCGACCTTGGAAACATAATAAAACTAATCTTGATTCTATTCGTGAACATATTCGATCATTTCCAGGACGCCAAAGTCATTACAGTCTAAGTGACTCATCAAAAATTTACGTCTCCGAAGAGCTCAATATACGAAAAATGTACAAGATGTATTGTCAACTACAAAATTCAAAAAATCTATCATATGAGACCAACCGATCATTATTTAATAAAGAGTTTAATATTTCGTTTGGCTATCCGCGTACTGACACATGCAGTACATGTGATGAATTTTTAGCAAAAATAAGATGCTTGGAGACAGAGAAACGGGAACAGAAAAATGCCGAAGATGTTATAAAAATTGAGAAGAAAATTAAAGATTTAAGAACTGAAAATAAAGTACACAAAAGAAAAGCGGCCACTTTTTATGAAAGCAGAAGATAAGCAAAAAGAAAAGCTGCAAAATCAAAAAGTATTAAAGCAATTTGTCTAGATTTTGGTAAGAACCTTCCTCTTCCAAACATACCGACTAACGATGTTTACTATTAAAGGCAACTTTCGATGTACATTTTTAATATCCATGTGCTGTCATAAACTGAAAGTACTTTTTACATATACCCAGAAACCATTGCTAAAAAGGGAAGTGATGATGTTTGTTCCATGTTACATGACTTTGTATACAACTACCTGAGCCCGGACGTTCAAGAGCTAAACATATTTAAAAACTACGTAGGGGTAGTAGCAGAAAGGCCTACTACATAGTTAACCCAATGTGACATCTTCAGACTGGATGACTCATATAATTACGATCGAACTTCAGGTAGGTTCTTTTGATCGTTTAATTACGTCGTAATGTTTTAAAAACAATTGAGTCTTTCCCACTTACCGATGCATGGTATGCTTTAATTAAACGATATGAACGAGGTAAACTCATAGTCTAAACGCATGTACGCAAAATAATTAAATTTCCTTGTGTAGCCAGAGTCTTCAACAGAGTTACAAAATTTATATGATATTGTCAATAATAATTTAGTCGTTGCGTATTCTAGATCAACCTGTAGATTAATGGGATGCAATTTTAGTGCCTATAATAGCAGATAAACTAGATCCTAACTTAAAACGCAAATACAAAAAATATACTCAAGAAATAAAAAAAATCCTACCGATACAAGTTCTATTGAAATTCTCTACGATATTAAGCTAGCAGACCCCCAATTAAATATATCAAAACTCATTGCTATGTTATTGGGTGCTGGATTATTTTGGCAGTTGATAAAATCAGAAAAAATTTAAATTGAAAATTCTAAATTGATTTTACAAGACACGAAACTTGTGAGTCGATTCTGAGAAATCACCTATAAGACAGAGAATCTGTAAGATACATGATCTTTAACTTCGACTATTCCAGATATACAAATTACGCAATTCTGAAACCCAATCTGTAGAGTGACAATTTACAGGAATGCTCTTATAGAAATAGCAACTTCATGATTATTTTTGATGTCAAAATTTTAGTCTAAAATCTTAATCTGACATCTGTTTGAATTCTAAATATAACTTTACGACTTTTTTCAATCATTTTTAGTTAAAAATTATTCTTTTTTAAGGCATCATTAGGTAAATGCTAATATATTTAAAGTTAAAAAATATAAATTAGTAATCACGGTACTTTTCATAGCGCAAAACGGAGAAGATTAAAAAATACAAGCGCAAAACGGAGAAGATTAAAAAATACAAGCACAGAACAACTGGAAATTTATTTAAGTACCATGGAAAATGATTGATGTTTTTAGAAGTGGTATAACCGGACCATATTTAAAAAAAAAATGGGAAAGGTTAACAACTAAACTAAATTCTCTTGGGAATGGGCCATCCCTGTCAGTAGAGGAATGAAAAAATGATTTAATTGGAAATATGCAATAAAGTCGAAATATAGAAAAATGCAAACATTATTAATGCAAACTGGTGGAGGGCCCCAAACTGAGTTAAAATTAAATAATCTTGAAGAACGAGGTCTTTCAGTTTGGGATAAAGTTACATTTACTGGGGCATAGAAACTGATGTCGCTCAGTATGAAGGCATAGATATTGATGTAACTCATGAGGACAGAGAAACTAATAACTCAGGCGATGAAGAAAATGCGAATGAAGTAGAACATGAAGAAAATGTAGAACTTATTTGCATAGAAGCACCTCCAATAAAGAGAACAAAAATAAACATCTGTCAGTGCTTGCAAAGACTTTGAATTTTCAATGGATTGATGGAATGGTTATGAATTCATGTGTTTCGAGTTCTTTTAATTTATTTTAGTTTATATAAAATGTTGTTTTGATTTACATATATCTTTTAGTTTATTTAGAAGACTTTTTTGTTTGCATAAAATATTGTATTGTTTTGATTTTTGTTTCAACATTTACATATATTTTTTAGTTTATTTAGAAGACTCATTTTTGGTCTGTATAAAATATTGTTTTGTTTTTGAGATTTTTTTATGGATTTTATATTTAATATAATAAAAGTTTATTTACTGAAAGATATATAAGACAAAGAAAAAGGCATAAATAATATTTACAGTAAATAAACAACCTGTGGCAATAAGTCTTAAATGCAGGTTCAGTAATTTTGTGTTTGACAGGCAACAGTAATTATAGTTAAAAGACAAAACTGAACCATAAAGATATTTCTCCTGCACAGTGTTCCCAACTGCAGGGAATTTTCCCATTTGAGGGAATGTTGGCCTCCAAAAGGGAAAAGGGAATTTAAAAAAAAAAAAAATAATACGAGCAACCGTGTTACTGTCACCGGAAATAAAAAGAAGTTTGACAACACAGGTCGACAAAGACGAAGAAATTTCGAGGCAGTCAGTGAATTGGGTGTTCTGTGTGGTTGTTGGCAGTATTGGCTCAGTTGGCTGTTCTGTGTGGCTGTTGGTTGGCAGTGTTGGCTATGATGACAGGAGACAGGACACATGTTGGTTGGCAGTGTTGGCTATGACATATGACATGACAGTTGACAGGACACATTTGGTTTCGGTGATTTCCCGACATTCAACTCTTTCGAGGTTTTATTTTTATTGATTAGGTAAATTTGCAATATAAACGCTTATTGATCTGCTGGACCATTTTGTATTATAATCTGAAATATGAGTTCCTCAAGCTCAAGCAGTGAAAATAGTGAAATAAGGAAACCAAGGAAGAAAATACATATGGAAAAAATGTTTAAGACATATTGGTTAGATGATTCTACTTTTAAACCATGGCTATTAGCTGATAACAGCTCAAAATACAAAGCAAGGTAAAAATTAATGAAATTTTAAAATGTTTATTTAAGCTGTATTTAATTGTAGATGTAAAGTTTGTAATGTGAGTATTAATTCTGGAAAGAGTGAGTTACAAAAGCATGCAGCAACCCGCAAACATGTCAATAAAATGAAAACTATAAAGGAGACCAAAAATATAGTTCAAATGATTGAAGCAAAAAAGGATAATATGCACGATTCAACCGTAAAAAAAACGAAACTTAAATTAGCTGCATTTTTTGCATCAAAAAACGTTGCCTTTCGACTAATTGACCAATTAGAACCCATTTTGAAGGAGATGTTTGCAGATAGTAAAACTTGTCAATTACTCAGTTTAAAATAGACGAAATGTACGGAGTTAATAAGAAATATTTTATGCAAAAAGGAAACAAATGATTTAGTAAGCGACCTGAAAAAAACACGATTTTCCATATTAATAGACGAATCAACGGATATTGGCGATTCAAAATGTTTGGCTGTACTCGTTCGTTATTCAAAACTTGGAAAAATAAAGACTAGACTTCTAGAGCTCATACAAGTAGATGCAAGAGATCTAGGCGCAACACATTTATATGGGACCTTTAAAGCTTGTTTGGAAAAACATGAAATACCATTGAAAAATATAGTTGGTAAGTTGTTTTAACTTTTGTATGTACTTAGTATTTTTCAATTAACAAACAGTTTTTTAGGGGTAGCATGTGACGGTGCCAGTGTCATGGTAGGAAAACATCATTCGTTTTTCCAATTATTACAAAATGACATATCACATGTAATTCTTTTAAGATGTATATGTCACTCTGCAGCATTAGTCGCTAAATAGTCTAAATTCTTTCTAAATATGTTGTATTATGAATGAAATTCTTAAGTCTGCAGTCGGCACGCAGAAATATTTACATGCGAGACTTTCGCACGAAATACGAGAAGTCTTGCAAGAGACTCGAGACGAGACCAATAAAAGTCTCGTCTCGTCTTGTCCGAGTCTCGTCTGGAGTCTTGTCTCGAAAACGAGACGAGACCATGCGAGACTCTCAAAAACGAGACTCTCCCGGGCACCACTACTGGTTCTTTGGTTCCACCTAGTTTTCTAAGTACTACAGTGGCCTTTAATTTTGCTTACTAGGAACAGATGGCTACACCATTTCACTACTTGAATTCTTATTCTCTTCGTAACTAACTTTACTGTATACAGGTGAAATGTATAGCATTTATTAATTCCATTAGAGACTGAAATTGAGAACCTATCTATTTCTTGCTGAAGAGTCCTAATAAGGACGAAACCGGTCCAAGAATGGTGTTCGTAGTAAGCAAAATCAAAGGTAGAGTGTTGAGATTTTAGTTCTATCTCTGCTGTTTGTCTGTTGGATATAATGGAATACCTGTTGCGGTATTAGCCAAAGAAGTAGTTGTTTTCTGAAGAGAAACGGTCGCTCATAATTATGTAATATTGTCTTTTAGTTTTATTTTCTTTATTTTAAATTGAAAATGTTTAGGATCAACACGAAAATACAAATATTTGAAAAAACATCACTTTCTATTTTTCTTAAATTTGCCTTCTGGTCAATTATTTTTTGTACTTATTTAAATAACTTATTTTAATAGTGAAAAAAATATTTAAAACCATAGTGCCTAGAAAATGTTTTTCAGTTTATGCTCCAAAAATCACTATGAAATATTGGAATTTTTCTAAACTGAAATTAGTTTATTTTAGGTAGTTCTGGTTATCCATTAAGGACATGGTTTGTAACAGGTTATTTTTAACCCTTTGACTATGTAGTTTATTTTGTCGTTGTCTAGCTTATAATTAAATGTTTTCTCTTTGTAACAATAATGTCAGTATTTAAATATTTTATCTTTAAAGCGATAACCCCAACCAATATAAAATAAACTACTCAATGAAATACGGTCATTGTTATCGAGAGCTTCAACGATATGGAATCATTAGAAGAAAAAATTCGTAAAAGGAATATTTACAGATAGTTTTATTTTTAACTCACCCCCACCTCCACTTGAGTGAAACCGAGGCATAACAGTTGACATCTGGACAACCAACTCTTAAGTTACCAAGCGCAGGTTACATTTTGGCGCCCAACGTGGGGCTGCGCATGTGCATTATGACATTTTATTTTTTTTTTTAAAAATTAGAGTTTTGATAGTTTAAAAAAAATCGGAGTCTTAATTCGAAACCGAAAAGTTTCCACTAGAATTACATCACAATTACAATTGTCCCCTGCCAAATATTACACTACCCCTAATTTTATGTAATGTGACGAAGTCACTAAAATTCCCATTATTTTATTCCATAAATTAATTTCTAAAATTAATTTCCGTCTATGAACATTTGCAAAACTAATATTTCCATAGAATTACCGTTTTTAAACCTTTGCAAGAGCCCTCGTAGTTTAAAACTTTTCAATTTCACAATAAATTAAATCTTGTCGTAAAATAGCAATTCTAGTAGGTTTATCAGTAAGCTGATCAATAAAGGTTTTTTTTTGCAAAACAACTTATTTCAGAAAAGAAGGGACTACCGTCCCCACTCCGGCAAAAGTACGACTTTTGATAAAAGTAGATGTTTTCGATGAGAGGGCCTCTTTTCCTGTCCGTCGGTATTCGCTTAAAAAAGTCGTTTTACCAAGTGTGCCGGATTACTGTAAATACCGTTATTTTCTTGGGAGATAGTGTAAAGTTAATCAAGGTAGGCCTTTTATTTAAAATTCCGTCTAATAATTCTCCCTGCAACATTCATTTCCGTCTCTATTAATTACCTAAGAAATTCGACCAGTATTTTAGATTTCTTAGTACCTGTCAGGGTAACAAATTGGATTTAGATCCGGGGCTTTAGCACCCTTCAACCATTTTCGCGTTAATCAGGGGGTGATAGTGGTATTCGTTTGCTTTCCCCGTCGAGAATCAGACTTCTTTTTTCGCTTTTGTAGAAGCTATGGACTACCAGATGTCTACATAAGAGAAATTTGAAACCGAATAAATAAAGTTCAAATCGTCAATATTCCCTAAAGTGTTGGTCGAATAATACCGTTTTAAGTCACCTGTATTTGGGCTATTGTGTCTAGCTAAATAGTATTGCGGGGAGGATATTAACCGTCATTTGTACAAAGGCAACCGTCATTTTTTTTCTCTCAGGAGTGCAAAGTGATACCGTTCACCGCCGTTCATAAATTGTCTATAATTGATTACTGAGAGTAAATTATTAACTTTTAATTTCTAAAAGGTATAGTTCAAATCATATTTAATTTTACTATTGTAGATTTTTGTCTTATGACTAAAACCGGTTATTTGCATTAGTAGGAAAGAATTTGTGCTAAGGGTGTTAGTGCCCACCGTTATATTTTTTTTTAAAAGGAAATTATTATTTTTATTTTCTCATGGGTATAGCATAGGTCATAGTTAATTTTACCGTTATAGCACTTTTCTGTTAACACTGAGACCGTCTATTCTATCAACAACACATATATTCTACATTTATTTTATTACCGCTATTAAATATATATAATTACCGATTTCACCCTCGTGTCATTTGTTTATTTTTTTTTATTTTATTTATTTTATTTTGTAAATATATTTTTAATTATAATTCCTGAGTTTAATTTTGAATTACTCCTTTACTTTTTCCGTTTTCAGAGCTTAGTTACTAATAGGTAAAAGTGCAATGAAAAATTTTATTTATTCTATTACCCCAGTGTAGGTCAACTAAACAGTGAAGGTCTAGCCGTTTTATTTATTTTTTTTTTGTTTGTACCTCGACTCCACTGAGTCTGCTGAGGGTGTACTCTAAGTGCACCCCAGGGCCGCAGAGTAGACTGCGTTACCAAAACTGGCGCCTGAGCAACCCTTGTTCGAAGAACAGCTTAGCGTCACCCCAACCCCTTTTCTTTATTTTTAGAGGCGAAGAAAAGGGTCTTACAGTACCCCAGGTGGTCAGATGATTTTTGACGACAAATTCTGATTTTACACATTCGAAAAAAAAAGGGTTTTGTTTTTATAGGTTGACTTAGAGAATAAATAGTTAACTATAACAATCTCTTATTTATGTAAAGATATTTAGCCATTGATATTGTTGGTATATTTTTTAAATTTTATGGAAGTGAAGTTAGTTAAGTGCACTTTCTCAAAGTGATTTAGCCAGTGGTTACTTGTGCTTTAGTTCCAGTTAAAATTATGTAAGTGTAATTAAGAATAGTGTCTTATATATTTATATTGGTGATTAGTGGATATAAACGTGTGTTAATTTTTGTTGGATAGTCACATTGTTTTGGAAATTTTGGAATTTTAAATAATATTCAACATGGCGAGGAAAATGACCATAAACCGATTGGAAAAGAATGAGTTAACATACGAGTTGACTTTTAGAGGGATCAGCATTGGCAGCTCTGAAGAAATGAGACATAGACTGTCTTCCGCTATCGCTTTGGAACTGAGCGGAGATAGTCTGCATTATCCTAACTACCCATTCACCTTTGCCGAGGATGAGACTGCAGTTAAAAAGAAGTTGCAGGATATAATCAAATTAGAGGACGAACTTTCTGGGGGTAAATCTTCTGGGGAAGCTATTAAAATACAGACTCAGTTGGCGCACACTTTAAATAGAATTGACCGTATGACTCCAGTGAGTGAGACAGAAAAGACCAAGAAAGCTGATGTGATAGCGACAGCATTATCGTTAATAGATAAATATAATACAAAAATTGCAAGAATTGAGAAAAGTACTAGGCCAGTACCTGCCTCTTTAATTCATATGGAAGCGCGATTAGCTGCGTGTTCGTTCTCTCCTGGTGCCAGTTCCTCACTGGTAGAGGATAACAGTCACTCATCAGGCTCTCATAAAATCGTGCCCCCTCACAAATGGAGTATGGAAATCCACCTCTAACTGCGGGGGAGTACCCAAGTAACTAGGTCTGCAAGAAGCACTACCTACCTACCTGGAGGAATACAAGTAACGCATTGAGTAGCTTATTTTATATTGGTTGGGGTTATCGCTTTAAAGATAAAATATTTTTTTTGTACTATTATAAGTGTATATTAGTTCATTATAATATACATCATATTAAAATGATATAAAATATTGGTAAATTGTGAGAGCAGAAATTAATTTAATGACATATTTTACTAATTAAGATGAGAGGTATTTAAATAAGTATCCTCTTTGACTTTCGCTTTGGTACCAACGCTAATGTCCCCAAGAGTTACACCCTTTACTTGTGTTACCTAATTGTTCGGGGGTAATTTCTGTCCAATTTATTAAAGGTATAGTTATGTTTTATTTTTATTAGGTCGGTTACTTGCGCCCTTCTGTGGAAATTATTCTAACTACCCATTCACCTTTGCCGAGGATGAGACTGCAGTTAAAAAGAAGTTGCAGGATATAATCAAATTAGTGGACGAACTTTCTGGGGGTAAATCTTCTGGGGAAGCTATTAAAATACAGACTCAGTTGGCGCACACTTTAAATAGAATTGACCGTATGACTCCAGTGAGTGAGGCAGAAAAGACCAAGAAAGCTGATGTGATAGCGACAGCATTATCGTTAATAGATAAATATAATACAAAAATTGCAAGAATTGAGGAAAGTACTAGGCCAGTACCTGCCTCTTTAATTCAAATGGAAGCACGATTAGCTGCGTGTTCGTTCTCTCCTAGTGCCAGTTCCTCACTGGTAGAGGATAAAAGTCACTCATCAGGCTCTCATAAAATCGTGCCCCCTCACAAATGGGATTTGAGGAAGTTCTCCGGGGATAACAAGGGAATGTCTATTACAGCATTATTTGAGAAAGTAGAAGAACTAAGATTAGCACGTAATGTTCCGAAGGTAATGTTGCTGGATTCAGGTGAGGATCTTATTGGGGGAAAAAGCATACCAATTTTATAAGGACTATCGAACTCGTGTCTCAACATGGGAGGAACTGGTCGAGGAATTTCGTACTGAATATTTATCGTCTCACCATATGGATGCTCTTTTTGAAGAATTGCAAAGGCAAACTTAGCACCCATCCGAGTCAATCGGTATATACTTAGCTGTTATGGCTAGTTATTTTAACCGTCTACATTGTCCAATGACTGAGGAGGCTAAATTGAAGATTATAATTAAGAATTTACATTCTTTCTATTTGGACCGACTGCAGGATCCACCACCTTCTGCTATAGCTGATTTGAGGAATGAATGTAGAAAGATGGAAAATCGGAGAGATTTAATTAACAACTATGTTGAACCCTCTAATAAAAGGGCTGGTATACTTGAGAAAGATTTAGCTTATATAGAGACAGAGAGTCAAAGTTCTTCAAGTACTAGAGATCTGAATACCATTGATGTTGTTAACGCTTCCAAGCAAATCATATGCTACAGATGTAATCAACCTGGTCACCGAGCAATTGGATGTGCATTACCAAGACCGTTAAAGAATTCAAATGTAAGAAAGAAGGTTTCACTGGTAAAAATTGCCCTAACTGTAAAAACAGGGACATGGGAAACTCCGGCCGTCGTTCTTAAGAGGTCGAGGGAGATCGGCGGAACAGAGCGACTCGACTAATCTTAAACCAATTCTGGATTACATATTGGATCATGTTATGGAAGATGAGAGGCCTTATCTCAAGGCGCATGTTTTGGGGATAACGATGTTAGATTTATTGGATTCGGGAGCGTCTTCAACAATTCTCGGTAGTCGAGGCTGGTCCATGATACAGATGTTGAATGTTCAACTGGATTCTTCGAAGAAAATTAGTTGTAGGATAGCGAATGGTCATATATGTCATAGTGTCGGGGAAATAGAGTTACCTTTTGGTGTTAAAAATAAAGTAAAATTAATGCGAGTTTTAGTAGTACCCGAAATTCCTCATGTTCTTATTTTGGGAACTAATTTTTGGAAGATAATGGGAATTGTGCCAGATCTGAGGCACAATGAATGGTTTTTCTCTAAAGAAGCACACTACGTCGATGGTGTAGATCATCTGCGAAGCCAAACTATCCTTACAGAAATGGAGGAAAAGCGATTGAATGCCGTAATCGAGAGGAATAAGTCATTGATGGGTGAAGGCTTAGGGTGCACGGATATGTCGGAACACGTTATTGTCACGAGTTCACCTCCCATTAAACAGAGATACTACCCTGTGTCTCCTGTTATTCAAGATCAGATTAACAAGGAATTGGATGATATGCTTGCTAAAGGCGTGGTAGAGAAGTCCCATAGTGGATGGTCTTCACCTATATTGTTGGTTAGAAAGAAAGAAGGAGGATATAGATTTTGTGTCGATTTTAGGAAACTTAATTCAGTGACTGAGAGAGATGGCTATCCGCTATCTTACATCTGGCATACTTTGGACAAATTGAGAGAAGCTCAGTAGGTATAGAGACACTTGAGCCTGGGAACCAAATTTTCCTTTGATGATGCCGACAATGATGCCGCCAAAGGTCATTAATCATTTTAATTACCTGTCAATCATTAATTACCTTGTCTATAATTAATGACCTGTCAATCATTAATTACCTATCAATCATTAATTACCTATCAATCATTAATTACCTATCAATCATTAATAACGTGTTAATCATTAATAATTATTTAATTTGCTAAATGATGGTAAATATAACGCGGCTTCGAACAAAGCGGCTAGTATTGTAAATATCACACCGCGGTTGAAGAAGAGGTATCTGATTCCAGGTAAAAGGGCTCGGCTCGTAAGGGTCATAACTAATAGTGAGACGACATTTGAATTAATTGCTTGAATAGATATACGTGTTCGTAGCCATGTGTTTTAAATATGAAATGAGATCACTGCAGTTAAAATCTGAATATATAATCTGAGAATAAAAAGATAAATTGTAAATTATTTGTATACGAGGTATAGTCTGATAACATTCACTTTACTGGGGTATATTCCACTTTTATCATATTGATTTCATCATTGAATGAGTAAGTGGCTAAATTATAAGTACAGAGTGGTAACTAGAGAAGAGTGGGATCATTAAAATTCTCCTATATGAGTACATATATCTTAGAGATTAGCGTAAATTAAAAACAAAAATCGCTATTTCTGCTTACAAAATTTTAAAATATCCATAATATAACAAACAAAAACCGTTTCTATTACACTAATTTTACAGTGACAGATGATTAAATTCAAAATACATTGACACATGATCTAATTAGACAAGAATGTATGCATTTATTTACTTATCCAAGAACTTAATTATCAGTTTTTATCAAATACGCTATTGACCATATATGTTGGGGATTACTGCTCTAGTTATTGAGCGTATTTTTAGTTAACTGGTAACATCAATCTAATCATGAGTGTATTGAAGAATGCCGGACAGTCGAGAGATAAGTATGCATCCACATTCCCGCAACAGTTAAGTCGTAGTCTTTCCGGTCACGCTATGGATGTGTGACCACTAGAGGGCGTTTCACCAGGGGACGCAACACCATGGAACTTAGTCGATTAGCGTGTTTATAATATACTTCTTTCTAAAACACTAAATATGTTTATCTAAATCTGTACTGAGATCTACATTCTGTCATTGTAAACCCAATATTTTGGTCACCAGCCGCCACTATTAGGATGATAGCACGGGGATTCGAAGGGTATACATTAAAAAATGTTGAAGAAGCTAACTGAATGCATAAGCTGGCAGGGAGGTAAAACCCTATTAATCAGACTCGTGTAATGATAAGCTAATAGTTACGGTACCAATAGTTGTATGTTGATTTTTTAATAATTGGAGAAGTACTTTGGTAATGTGCTAATAAATCGGTACTTACTAATTAAAAAAAGTTAAAGAAAAAAAGCCACGGAATCTCATTAAAATCAAAAAGTAGTCTTACTTAAATTATTATCCTACGATACTGAAATGCCATTGACTAAGAGTAGATATGACAAATCCTCACAATTATTGAATTCCTTACATTTTCCAAAGAACTACCCCAATTTTCCACAAATTTTTATAAAATCCAAGGTGACTGCTTATTACGTAACAAGGTGTACTTCTATTAGATATGTCGAGAAAAAGGTACCGCCGAAGGTAATTAATCATTACAGTTAAATTTTTGGGGTAATAGTCTCGATGATTTCCGTTTATTATTATTATATGGGTCAGTACTTAAAATAAAATATTCAAAAGACGTCGAAAGGCAGTGAGATTTAACCACATGATCTGGCTGAATAAAAAATGTATATACTCTTTAGTTATGTAAAATATTTCGTATAATATTTTAATACTACTAGGAAAATGCTTTGTCGCTAACCACACCATTGATCCTCGATAAATAAAAGTATTCTGTAAAATAATATTGCATGTCGATTAGACGATATTTAAATATGTGTAATAAATATTTGTGCTAATATAAAATGTCAATGCCTAAAAACTCCATTGGGGGAGTAAAATTAAATTTTACAAAGAAATAGTACAAAAAACTAGGACCGTTTTGAAACGACACATGCGTTAACCTAAATACTTATACTATAGGTATAATATAATTACCTATATTATGTTTTTTAATCAAGAATTTGACATAATGTAAGCGTAAATGTCGAATAGTTAATATATACACACAAAATAGGTAGTATGTTTAAAGAACTCTTATTTCAGCGAATATTATTGATAAAGTATACTAACATTAGCGTCTAGATGACATAAGTCATACAAATCAATATTTAATGTTATACACTCTTTGTATCGTACAAGAAGGGGGAGTATGTCTTGGTCTTTTTTTATGTCATATACGAGCTATATTATACTGACAGTATGTCACCATTTTATCTTATTTAGATAAAAAAATAACCTTTAAATAATTTAAATGTCAAAACACAAAATAGTGGTAGTATTTTACAAAAAAAAACAATCACCTTTTTCCATGATCAACCCTCGAGGTAATAACATATTAATAGGATATTATAGATTATCATTTTGTTTCAATTAGTCAAAACCAAAAATAAAATAAATAAGTAGCAGGAGGTTTTAGAAATTATCGAATAGAGGTAATATTTATACAGGATAGATCTACAGTAAATTTTGCCTCAAAAAAAAAGTGGATAAATTTACAGTAGATTTTTTTTACACACTATATAACAAATTTTCATAACTAATGTAATAAACCATTAATACATTATTATAGGTGTTTAAGATCTCGTTTTTAGGTTTTTACCTAGGATTCCCCACATAAATCAATATATACCGAAGAAAATATTCTTTAATATACACTGATATATATAGGCCTACCATTATTATAAGAAATTGATAGCACTTACCAAAAGGACGTCGATAACACATGATACGTTTTTTATTATACTTTACCTATAAAAACAATTTTCACGAAATACACTACACTACATTAAGTTCTCCATATCGGGGAGACTTGCTAAAATTTTGGCCAACTTAGCCTCTCGCGTTTTAACCCGATCCGATACCTCATTTTTTCTTTTTTCCAATGTCTCGACCACTTGTTCTTCACGTACAAGTTTATTGTGGCTTTCTTCAGCCTGGGTTAGAACATTCCGTATTCCCTCCAAATTTTTGCTCAATTTCTTCTTACGAAGTAATAATTTATCAACCTGTTGTTGAATATTTAACGTTTCTGAATTCCATTCAGCCGCCCTCTGTTGAGAAGTCCCGAATATTTCTTCATGTTTCAGTTTGTTACGCTGAAATGATAGTTTAGCTTTATTAAAATCCTCGAGAGTTTTACTGGCTAGAATATGATCGTTTTCTAATATTTTCGGAATATTTTTAAACGTAGTAGCCAGATTTTCAAAGCTCCTTAATAAGGGTAAATTACCTATAGGAAGCGAGTTATCATTCAACAGGGGTAAGTTGGTTGATATCGGGGATTGGCTCGTTGTGGCCACACCCAAACCCCTTTTTTTTCACTTATGAGTAAGGACTGTTTTGCATAGCAGGAACTAAAAGCCATTTTCCTACATTTTGGTGCTCTTTTCGTATTCTTTGAATTTATTAAACAGCGTTGTTCTTGTTTCACCATAGGACTAGAGCATGGAGGTTTCGCGGATACTTCTAAAGATGTCGTGGGGCGACTCGCTATGGCCACTCCCAAACATTTCCTCTTTGGTGCCATCATTGATGGCCTTGTAGGCTTAGATTTAAATATCCCATCTTCGGCTGAGGCGCTAAGTTTCCTTTTTGCGTTTTTTTCATTTTTATTTGGTTTCAATATGACACACTTTAGGACTGGTTGTTTTATCTCTCGCTTCTCAAATTCGTCCCCACTGTCAACATCCGGTTTTTGCCTAGGTTCACTCACTAATGTTAGGGCATTCGTACCCGCAGGTGGTGATAGTGATAAGGGTAATGGTGTCAGAAGGGGTTTTACCACCAAAAATTCTCCCATATCGAAATTATCCTCCTTCTCCTCAGCATTCATTTCGACTATGGCAGCAATGGAGACTGCGGTTTCTTGCGTGGAGCACATATTTAATACAAGGCACAGCACAAAAAATTTAAAACGCAAAAAAATTAACCGATTACTATAAAAAGTAATAGCAAACTGAATGCCCGAGATTAGTGTCTGGGTATGAAAATTTAATGTTGAACAGTAGTGGCGGGGGTGTAGAGAAAGAGAAAGAGAGAGAGAGACAGAGAAATGGTTGGCTCACAATCACCCCACTCTATACAACCCTTAAAAAGTCTGTTTATGTTCCACGAATGAGATGTTGTATTTATTTAATTTATTATTAGCGTAAAATCATGAAAATTAAAAATTAATTCTAAAATTTATCGGCCAATATATAGTCAAGTATGTATTTTTATTACATTTTTAAACTTAAATATAACAATATATTATCACAAAATGTACACGTGAGAATGAATTCCTATATTTCTTATTTATAGCAGAAATAGGCTGATTTTGTATAATAAATATTAAAATATTATTATAGATGTGATTTTAATTCTAATTTTAAGCTTTGATGGTATATAATTAGAGTGTACTGCTAATTATGAAGTAGGTAATACATATTTTGTTGTTACGGGGCAAAATTTACATAATTATTAGACATGAATGAAAAAATTTGCATAGATATGCGTAGTATGGGGATGAAAATAGGTATTGGAATAAAGTACAATATCGTAGTTACAAATGAGTCAGGAAAGGTAGTAGGTGTATACACAATGAGTAATTAAGAAATAATACCCTACTAGTTTTCTTACAAAATGGGCGTTTATTTTTAATATATTTCCGACTAAATGAATATACTTTTCTCAGCACATCACAGGCAGCTGATGGTCTTTCGCGTATACAACTATTCACAGTCTCATTAACGTCATCGACAGTGATATATTGATTATATTTAAGATGCTTCTTAAGGGAAGGGAAAAAGTGGAAATCACAATGAGCCAGATCTGCCAAGTATGGTTGTTGTCGAAAGAAAGTCTCTTTAGTGTTTTGTGATGTGTGAAGTCGTACGTTGTCATGCTGTTAGATTATTGGCCTAATGGTATTTCGAACGCGACACTCTCGTCGCCTAAACCATCGTAACGTTTTTCACTAGACGCACACAAACAAAAAAAATTTATTAGTACTTAAAAAAAATACAAAACAGACTACATACTTCAGATGAGGGGGGGGATACTTTTTTCGAAAGTTTGAGAAATAACCTGTCTTATTGTATTTGTTTGAAAATAGGTCAGATTTGACAGATATAACCAAGCAACAGAAAATCATCAACGGTATTTCTTTTATTACCTATTTTCCCACCTTTTTAAGAACGCATAATTTAAAAATGGATAATATTCGAACTGTGCGGTTTTCACTAGGTTTTTACCACAAGCATAAGCATTCGACTTTTGTGATATCTCACATTCTATTATTTACATTTAAACTTTAAAAATAATCAACTAACAAATCTCTTACCCATTTCAAATATTTAATAGAACTACATTTGGACTGCGTTATACATAACATGACCAAGCTACATTTTAAGAAATCGAGAAAAAATAATTTTAGTTTAAGCTTTCTAAAAAATAAAATTTATCCATCAGGTTGCTTACTTATTTAATATGGACATCAAAGATACCAAAGCAAATTAGTTCCTCACTTTTATGATGATAAAATAAAAATATAGGGTTTGTGAATAGTGACAGCTCGTAGTTAATTAGTTGTTCTCCAAGATTCTACCTAAATTTGGCTTTTATCGTTTTTAATTATTTATTTTAAAATAAAAAGCTTTCTATAAGCCAATTATTTTTAAGTGATGATATACATAACGCGATCCTTTTATAAAATTATAAATAAATGAGTACGTCTCTGAACTAGAATTTAATTAAATCCTCTTTCTATGAGTCATACACACCTGCATGGCTTTTTAGTAAAGAAACCAGTTAAATATATATACAAAAGGTTATAAAAAGGGTCGTTCTACCTACAATACCAGCATTGTGTTAAGTTGTATCATTCACAAGTGGTGTATTAAAAAAGGTGGCGTTTGTTAGTCATAAATTATAGAAAAAGCTGTGTATTTTTCCCTATTTGTACACATTTTCAAGGTAAGCGAAACAAATTTTAGCAAAAAACCATATATCTGTCTTAACTATCCTCCAGTTAAGGTAAATTATGTAGGTACGCTTATAAAAGAAAAAGGTATTAAAGGACCATTTTAGTTTTTTTGTTTACAACCATGATTGACGACGTCATAAATATATCTACGTAGGAATTTTTCTAAAAATATATTATTTTTAAATTCTGTGAATTAAAAAAAAAAGAGACACACAATAGTTTAGAAAGATGTACACAAAGAACTAAACACAAAGGGAAACATTTCTCTACACAATTGACAGGTATCTTTTGTCTTTTGTTTTGCTAGTCCAAAGGGACTTAAGAATTTTTTTCCGTGTGTTAATTTATTACACCAAAAGTGGATATTTAGAAAAGATGCCGTTTTTTGTACAAGGTAGAATCCGATTAAAATTACAAGAACACAGCTACGTCATCATTTGGCAAGGTAATTAATTGGTTATCGCCGCATACTGTGGGGTTTAGTGGAGTATTAATTTTATAGGAAATAATATTTTATACCTAACAACTTACCTATTTTTATTTATTGATAGTTACAGATAATATGTATTTAAAATTCAAAGTAATGGTTATGGCGTAGCGTTGTTCTTCCAATTTAAATCGGGGGCCCTACAATCAAATAGAAAATCATCCACGGTATTTTTATGATTTTATGAAATTCTAACCCAGCAAACATTTTCGATATTATTAGTTATAACTCGACTTGGTAAAAAGTCAAATCTACTTATTGAGGTAATTATTACGTAATATTGACTAGAAAAATATACCTGTACTTTAAATTTACCAAATGGTTCTAATTTAGGTAAAAATTTACGTAAATTATACCAAGAAATCTACCTCGTACACATATCTCCTAAAAGTAACTTTAACAAAATCAGAAAGGGAAAAACTACTAACAAAATTAACCAAAAATTACCTCATAGGTAAATTTCCTTTAAAGTAAAATTAGCTATCATAATTAGGTAGCATCAACCTGTTTAGCAACTAAAAATCGTCTTTATGGTAGAATATCCTACTAGGTAGATTTGGTTAAACATTTTTCGTATTTTTATACCTGTAAAGTGACCATTTGGATGCTTTATTTACTCTACTTTAAAGTAATATTAGGCCGATATTGTAGAAAAATTATACCTTATTTTTCTACTTAATTTTAACCAAATAGTCGATTACTCATTTAGTTGACCTAAAAAGTCATCCTGAATAAATAAATATTAACTTTATTGTATCAATTACCTGAAAAATCTACTACAAAGTAATTTCGACTATAAACCACCAATTTAAAACCTGTCATACATAATCTATTTGCAAAATTTATATTATTTAGGTTATTTTAACAATTAGGTTGTTCACTTATTGTCTTCGTCATTATTCTTAAGAATTTCGGTCATTTTAAAACCGTTGTAATGGTAAACTTAATTCTCTCGCCGTATAGATAGAGCTATAAGTAAATGCAAAAAAATAACAAATAATAGGTACTTTCGATTTTTCGTAAAGTCAAACGTTTTAAATCTCAAGTGTCGTATAACGTGAAAAATAAACAAATTACTCTAGTCTCCAGTAAATTGATTTGTCAACACACGTTAAATAAAAATTTACACTTAACATGGTTGAAATTTACTAATAGGGTGACCTAAATATGTTACATTTACCTACAGGTAAATTTTTGACGTTATTAATTCATTAAATAGGTAAAATTAACTAACATATTATTTTAAGGTAATTCAACTTAGTCAAAAGCTATTTGTAAAATACGTAGTTTTTCATAGTCGTATTAACTTTTAAGTCGTATTAGCACAATACGTGATATTTTCTTAACATAATTGAAACACGATTCCAAATTTCAAATTTTTTTAAATTAACTTAACTAGAACAGAACGGATAAAATTACAAAAAAACCATTATTGATTTTCTAAAGTGATACACAGCAAATGTAACATAGTTTTAGCTCATAATATTATTATAATTTTTAAATAATAATATTTCTTGTTATATTTTTTTCTTATTAAAGAGTATTTTGGAAGGGCATTGTTATTTTTCAAAGTAGAACTGTTAACATTCACCACAAAATTTCCTTCGCATTAATTTTAACAAACGTAACATATTGATTCGTCGTAATTAAATAATATATATATATTTTGTTACAGACATTTATTTATTTTCAATCTTTGCCGTGAGTTAAGTATATGTTTAGTTGTGTTGGTCACTTCCTACAATACTTCGACTTCTATAGATAAAAATACCAAATAAGTATAAAATTTATCTTTTTGTACACTTGAAGTCGTTCGTCATCTGAAAATCTTTGTAGTTTCTACCTAAGGCTGGTTAAATCAACGTCAAATTGACTTTATATTGACGTCAAATTTCCCTAAAGAAGTATTACTAACCAAACGTAGAAGGCTACTAAAATGTGGATTTAGGCGTAGTTTTACCTATTTTGATCAATAAAATCAAATTTCGACGTCGTCTTATTCTCCACTGTCGAATTCACGTCGAGATAATGTAAATTTTCATTAAATATGGTTAAATCTAATTTTGCGACCAAATTTATTATACATATTTTAGGTAGTCTCGACGTCAAATTAAACCAAAATGTTTGCTGGGAAATTTGTGAAACGGGATAAAAATCATATTGTTTACAAAACTGGTACTATGCAATTATTCTCTTTTTACAAAAATAAACACAGTAATAAAGGCTGAAAATTCACAATTTATGCCCCACTTTCAATTTCAGTTAACTTATGATGGTCGTTTTGTACACAAGTAATCGGGGTGAGGTGTATTAAAAGCAGATACCAAAGGAGATAAACTCTTGTTAAAATAATTTAAAAATAAATTCTTAATGCTACACAGGGTGTTTAAAAAATACTTAATGAATCACTAATTAATATTAATTTAATAAAAATAATAAAACTAGTACATTTGGAGGCAGAAAGCGTTACAAATCATAATAAACTATTTTATTTACAAGACGAGATAATTGAGACTAAAATAATTTACAATTAAGGTGTAACAACCATTAAAATTTTGCATTATCAGTGATAAAGTGTGTACTTCCACATAACACAGTGTATTTACTAGTTTGTACTGTAGGTCGTCACAATGATGACTGTGGTAAGAGGTACTCGTTTAAGAACTGGGCAAATGACCAAATTTAGTTATAACATAACTTATTTGCTACACTTATTCTTCTCTAAAATTAGAGTCCAATCTTAATATAATTTTATACCAACCGTGTTCATCATTTTATAATAATAAATAATTACCACATTAGCTACTGTGAGTTAACACCTACCCAGCTGCTAGTAATCTCCGTATTCATAACGAAAAATTAATAAGTAATTAAAGTTTATGATTGTCACATCTTAAACTAATTTCGTGTGTTTTTTTTAGTATAATTCACTCAAATTCTAGTAGTTTGTAAGGGAGCTGACTGTTTCTTTATGTTTCTATTTTTAAATAACTTTATAGTTATAAATAAATAAAAATATTCGTTTCTTTCGGCTAGTAGGGTTGATATTTTTGTGGGTAGAATTATTCTAGTAAAAATATTAATTTAATTATATAAAATTCTCTAGGAATAAATATAAAGTTTAAAACTAGCAAATTCGTCGGAAGGTCTAAAAAACACCCCTGTGCATACATTTTCTAGCGCTTAAGACAGAATCCGGCGATTTGCGTTTTAAAATTTGTTCATGTATACCCGTAGGTATATATCGTAAGCTCTAATAAAAAAAAAGCAAAAACAGGTAGTTAGGTAACGGTCACCGTTTAACATATTTTGTTTAAGAGTTTGATTCTCCAATGGTGTACATATCAGGTAGTTTTTTTATCCGAATACAAAGAATTGGGTTTTAAATATTTTGTAAAGGATTCGAATGTAATAAAGGTATTATGATAATTGCTTTTTTTTTTGTTTAATTGGTAAAAACTTAGGTAATAAATTTGAACAAATATAGAATCTTGTCATTAAACTGATTTTCCAAGATGTTATACTTATAACTAAATTCTCCTAAATAGAATTCTAAAATATTTATAATTTAATCTACTAAAGATAACTCAGTGCTAAATTTTTAAAAACACTTTTTTGTAGTAAAACGCCTCGAAATTAAATTTATATTAAAAACGTGATAGTTCAAAAGACCCCACTGCAATTTTTTGCCATCATCTGATAACAAAATGAAATAAGGAGAAGGGGGTCTCCTACTACTAGTAAATGTCTTGGTCAGAAAATGATTTCTTTCCTGTATGCATCAAGGTTACATATCTATATTTCATTTGTTTATCTGAGATCACTATCTAACAATGACAATTTCTATTTGTTCCAGATTGAAGCTAAAGCATATCTCCAACACATCTCTTAATTAAGGGAAGGTCAATATTTTTAATCCTGAATTCTATTAAATAATCATTCAGATAGTACATAAAAATTTCTTTAAATTAATAAAAAGTAGCAAAATTGGACGTATAGTCTAAAAAAGCACCTATTTTACATGTTTTCTTATGGAAAAGGAAGCACAATTTTACTAATTGAAAGGGCCTTTTATCAACTCTCTTGCTTTTTTAAAAAATAGTTTAAACCGTTCAGTATTCCGGCCGACTAAAAGTTTACTTCATACGTTCTACAGTTACTATCGACCATTTACCTAATATCACTGATTCGTGTCGACGTTTTCGTGGTAAGTAAATTTTGAATATTTAATTCAGATATAAGTTTATATATTAAACTTTTGATTTAAAAAACAATAAAATGTCTGTTGTGGAAAAATTCACTATTGTTAAAGACAATATGAGGAAAATAAGACGTTTTGGACTTCAGGGTCGTACCATGAATTTCAGAATTAATCCAATTCCTAGTGACTCAGAACCTGTGGGTTGGATAAAAGATGCTATTACGCAGATTGTTCAGAAGGGTACCGAGGGTGTTGACCCTACCGATAAAGTAGGATTTACATTTTGTTCGAAACAATTTGCTAGAGGGGATGCATGGTTAAGTTTCAAGTCTGCATCGGAAGTGACTATGGATGATGTATGGGAAACCATTTCGTCACTTTATCAGTCAAATACCGCTGAACTTAATACAGAAACTTTTTGTTTAAGTGTGACATCCGTAAGAATGCCAAGGGGACAAGGGAGAGGACACGTTAATAATTATAATTCTTTCGACGAAGAATGTGCTAAGCGTCGAGGTATTATAACAATCAATAATAAAGATAACTTATGTTTACCTCGTGCTCTTTCGGTCGCCAAGTCATACGTAGATAAATCTCTTGATAATGTAAAGGTTCGAAAAAATATTGGTGGGTTGCAGGATAAAAGAACTCAAGAGTTAATACAAGGTGCTAATGTTTCTATACCCGAAGAAGGAGCTGGGATACCTGAACTACAACAGTTTCAGAAGTATTTAAATAATTACAAAATTACTGTGTATACTTATGGTGTAAAAGGCCGTGAGGTTATTTTTGAAGGCAATGGTGTTATTGGTCCTTCATTGAATTTAATTCACCATGACGGACACTACAATGTAATTACCTCACTAACTGCTGCATTTTGTTGTGGTTACTATTGTGAAGAGTGTCACGTACCATATAGTCAGAAACTTGGCCATAGGTGCGTAAAGACATGTCCTGGTTGTCTGCAGTCACCTCCTTGTCTTAACACTGAATCGACTATAAAATGCGATTCATGTAAGAGATCTTTCCGTGGCCAGATATGTCATGACAATCATATTCAGTACGGTATTTGTCAGAAATTGCGACGTTGTGAAGCTTGTTTCAAAATTGTACCCACTAACAGAGCTCATACCTGTGGAGAAATATTTTGCAAGGTATGTAATAAACTACAACCAGTAGATCATTTGTGTTATATTCAGCCTGATTTGAAGTCTCCTCCATCCACAGATTTCCTATTTGTCTTTTACGATCTCGAGACGAGACAGGAAAAGGTGCCAGCCGATGGTTCCTTTTTACACGAGCCTAATCTTTGTATTTTTAACCACCGTTGTCACAGATGTATCCAGGAGGTACAGTTGTACTTCTGCCAGTCTTGTGGATATAGACAAAAAACTCTGATTGGATCTAACATTATTTCAAATTTCATGGAGCATCTCTTTCAAATCCGTAAAAAATTCAAAAATGTTACTGTTTTGGCCCATAATGGTGGTGGTTACGATCATCACTTTATTCTCAGTTATATTCTTGCGCAGACCGATCTTACTCCAGACCTCATTATGAGAGGCACAAAACTAATTTCTATGGCTGTTGGTAATATTAAATTCCTAGATTCCTTAAATTACTTTCCTATGGCTCTCTCTAAACTACCCGACGCTTTTGGGTTTTCTGAATTTAAAAAAGGGCACTTTTCACATCTTTTTAACACTGTAGAAAACCAAAATTATGTTGGAGTCATACCTTCTATCGAATTTTATGATCCCAACAGTTTAAAAGAGGAAAACAGAAAAAACTTATTAGAGTGGCATTCCAAAAGAATTGCGGAAAATTATGTGTTTGATTTTCAAAAAGAAATCATTTCCTATTGCATGTCAGATGTTGATATATTGACACAAGCATGTTTAAAATTTAGGCAGCTTTTGTTAGAAGAAACTAGTGTATGCCCATATATGGAAGCAACAACAATAGCCGTCCACTTGTAATAAAGTATATCGACGCAATTTTCTTGAGTCGAACACTATTGGAATAATTCCAAAAAGAGGGTACAGATGGCAGGATAACCAATCCACAATAGCAATCAAGTGGTTGGTTTGGGAAGAAAAACAACGCAATATACACATTAAACATGCAGCTAGAGGAAAGGAAGTCCGGGTGGGCGGGGTGAAGGTTGATGGGTACATCGAGGAAACCAAAGAGATTTTTGAATTTGAAGGATGTTATTACCATGGATGTCCTCGATGCTTTACACATCAAAGAGATGTACCTTTACATGACACACCCTCGGAAACGATGAATTTGCGATATGAGGCTACTGTCGCTAAAAAGGAACGCTTGCGCTCTCTTGGATATAATTTAAATGAAATGTGGGAGTGTGAATTTAAGCATCTAGTTACTGAAAATAAAGAGCTGCGGGAATATACAGAAAATCACCCATTTGTTTTACAAACACCACTCGATCCTAGAAAGGCATTTTATGGAGGACGTACAGGAAACATTTCAGAATATCATAAAACTCAAGACGATGAAAAAATTAAGTACGTTGATGTTTGTTCACTGTATCCATGGGTTTGTAAATATGGACAATTTCCGGTTGGTCATCCAACCGTTTACGTAGGCGATGAATGCCCTTCAATAACCACTGTTTCGGGACTTGTGAAATGTACGGTGTTACCTCCTCGAGACCTTCTTCACCCGGTTCTACCCCAAAAAATGAACAAAAAACTCATGTTTGTTCTCTGTAGAGAATGTGGAGAAAACCTCAATTCCGAGGAATGTGTACATTCTGATGAAGAGCGAGCTTTAACTGGTACATGGGTAATAGCAGAGGTTAATAAAGCAATTGAGAAGGGTTATAAACTTTTAAAAATGTATGAGGTTTGGTCATATGAAACAATTCAATTTGGAAATAATGTTTCGGGGCTATTTACAAGTATGATGAATAAGTTTATTAAGATAAAACAAGAGTCATCTGATTGGCCAGCAAATTGTCGAACACAAGAAGAAAAGAATCAGTATATTGAAAGGTTTTTCAAACGGGAAAATGTTAAAATGGATTTCTTACAGATCATTGACAACCCCGGACTACGCTCATTAGCTAAACTTATGCTTAATAGCTTCTGGGGCAAATTTGGACAGCGACAAAACCAGTCCCGGACTAGTATTATTAACACGCCTGCAGAATTTTTTGGTATGATGTCCAACCCCTCGTTAAATATAAATACGGTACTTCCTGTAAATGAAACCACAATAATTGTTAATTGGGAGTATAGAGAGGAGGCTTCCGAATCTTTGTCCACAGTCAACGTGGTAATAGCAGCTTTCGTTACTACTTTGGCGCGTCTTAAGTTATATAGTTACCTTGAGAAATTAGAAGATATAGTTTTGTATTATGATACAGATTCGGTAATATACGTATCACGACCTGAGGCACTCGACATACCAACAGGTGAGTTTATTGGTGATATGACCGATGAACTCGAGAAAGAAGGGTCTGGTTCGTATATAACTGAATTTGTGTCGGGTGGGCCTAAAAACTATGCCTACAAAGTATGGTCTACTAAAGATCAAGATTTTAAGATTACTTGTAAAGTTAAGGGTATATCTTTAAATCATTCTGCTTCTCAAAAAATTAATTTTAATTCCATCAAAAGGATGGTTTTGAACCCTGGCGAGCCCATTCAAATAATTTCTAAACAGATTAGGCGGACGAAAGAGCACGATATAATTACGAAAGAAACTGTTAAAAAATATGAACCTAAATCCACAAAAAGAAAATTTCTGTCTGATCATAGCTCAGTACCTTTTGGATATAAAAAGTCAAAAATGTAATTTTTACTTTCACGGCGTAACATTTATTCATTAACATTTATTACAACACAAAGCTATCGTATTCAAGTTAAATGAAATTCTAAATCTCCATATACCTTCGTCTTATGAATGATAACTTCTATGGATTTACAAACGTTTTTAGATATTTTATAGCAAAATTATTAAATCTATTGCTTATTCGATTTAAACAGATACATTATAGAAAAATATTTAACGACTTAATAAATTGCCTTCATGAAATACACTTTTCGCATGGTTGATTAAGTCCCAAGAATAGAGAATAATTTGAAATATGTGTGAAAAAAAGCCTCAGTGATAATTTCGTTTGGCGAAGACCTGACACTTTTAAGTCCATTGGAAAAGAAATTATTCACGTACAGGTAAATCTTAAGGCACAAAAATATTCTCAAGTGGCGAAGTTTAAAATACCCTCGAATTATGTTTAGAAAGTTGGAATATTCAATAAATAAACACGAAGAATAGTTTACCAGATAAGTGTCATTATTATTGTATATTTTTATAGATGTCTTTGTTTAAGTAGTAAAGCAATGCTGTTTAAGGGTTTAATATTCAACAATTAATGGTAGGCCTGCGGCTATCTTTATATGTTAAGGATATTTTCTTTGGCATATAAAGATTTCTGTCGGGGATTCCTAAGGTTTATAAGCCTTTAAAACGAGACCACAAACACCTACAATAATCTAATATTGGATTATTACCTCCTGGGTTGGTCATGGAAAAAAGGTGTTATATAAAAACATTACCGTTGTATCTGGTGTTTTCTTGAATCTTCTAGCTATTTGAATTATTTTTGAGAACGCTTTTTGTCTAAATGAAATAAAATTATATTATAGGTTTCAGTAAAATCTTTTACTTATTGTGAGAGATAAATATAATTACATTATATAATGAGGTAGATATATAGAAATTACCATTACAAAATGAAAAATATGGTATACTCAAGACATTATTTCCCTGAAAATTCTTAAAGAAAAAAATATATATTATATTATGTAATATTATACCAATAACATAACTATTTAGGTTAATGTATGTGTTGTTTTTAAATAATTCCTTTTTTTTTAGAAAAATTTAATTTTATTCCCCCATTAGAGTTTTTAGGTGTTAACATTCATAGACTCATTTATCTCTTTATATTAGCCCATATATTTATTACACAATACACATATCGCACCCCTGATTCAATAGTGCCATAACCTTATAAATGTTAATTTTACAGGAGAAGCGAAACAAAAACGATTGTGGAAGTAATATTTTTTTGAGCAGCATTTTCAGTACTGGTACTTATCAAATTCAGTATACATATTGATTAAAGATGTCTCTACTGAATAATGATACATGTAATGTAATGTGAAATGTACACAGATAAGCCTAAAACAAAAAAAATGTTATGTGATATGGCTGTACTGTTGATGGTGCCTCGCGCGGAATTTATTAGAACTATTGATGTGGCACTTTATATATTGTAGACGTGTTCATAATGTATACTGGGCAAAAAAAGTCAATTTAATTTTTTAGGGAACGGCCCTATTGAAAAAAGGGGTGCAATATTTTAAATTAACTATATTTACATAAATAACACGTTTTTATAATCTAAAAATAACATTTTATGTATTTCTAGATAGGTCTATTTCTAGTAAGTCTTCAATCTGTGTTAGGTTGTTTTTAAACTGGATTATCGGATCTTTAAATAGCCATCAAATCAGTATTAAAGTAGTATTCAAGTAGTATTTAAGTAGTATTCAAGTAGTATTCAGGTGGTATTCGAGTAGTATTCAAATGGTATTCAAATAGTATTCAAATAGTATTCAAATAGTATTCAAATAGTATTCAAATAGTATTCAAATAGTATTCAAGTAGTATTCAAATAGTATTCAAATAGTATTCAAGTAGTATTCAAATAGTATTCAAGTAGTATTTAAGTAGAATTCAACTAGTATTTAGCTAGTATTTATGCGATACCACTTGTCTACCTAATGAAACAGAAAAGTAGTATGTTACTATTCACTTTGAATTATTTTTTAATCGTACCATACCCTGTATACCTATAAATTAATGTAATTCGGTTTTATTTTCAACATAATTTTTAGCATTGAAATTTATAAGCATATTCTACGACCCATTTAATCTACTAATAGCAATTATGTATTATATAGATTTACCACAACTATACACTGAAATTTGGTTGCCTAAATATGTACTGCTATCTATATTCTGTAATTGTGAACCCCAATATTTTGGTCATGAGGCACCACTGTACTTTATTCATTCTGTAGTGTGTCGGCACTGCAGAAAGTGGCTTCTTGTAACACCATTTAAGGTCCCACTTCTTTCCATTTCCCCGATTCACCCCGCATTTATCGTCATTTATTTCACGCTAATCGGCTAAGTTCCATGGTGTTGCATCCCTTGGTGGAACGCCCTCCAGTGGTCGCGCATCCACAGCGTGACCGGAAAGACAACGACTTAACTGTTGCGAGAATGTGGATGCACACTAATCACGCAACTGTCCGGCATTTTTCAATAATACGCTCGTGACTAGAGGTGAGTTCGGGCTGTGCACTCTAGAGTGAAGTGGAGTAAGTAGGCGTAAACGGAATGCGCATATGGTTTTACTCCTTTTACTCTCAGAGTTCAATGTCAGTTGTCAATGTGTCATACTAATACTTAAAATCTAATCGTACTTATCAGTAACAACCGTATAAGTTTCTTCCATATTAATGGTATGTACGGGAATCAAATAAAAAGCATTTTTACTTAAGAATTAGTCACAATTATCTTACTATCGATTTAAATCACCTTATGCGCATGCCCGATCTACACTCCACTCCACGATCTCCGAACGGCCAAAGAGAAACTTTTATTTTAACTCCTTCCGTACCCGAACGCCTTAGGTACTTTAGGAGTGAATATAGTGAAAAGAGTGCGTAGACCGAACTCACCTTAGCTTGATGTTACCAGTTAACGAAAAAATAAACTCAATAACTAGAACAGTAATCCCAATTAAGTTGTCGTATAAGTAACTAAATACATACATTCTTGTCTAACCAGATCATGTGTCGATGTATTTTGAATTTTTTTGAATGTTTGTAGTCGCACCATACCCCATATACTTATAATTTAATGTACTTCAGTTTAATTCTCACCAGAGTTTAACATTGGTATTCATAAGTATATTCATAAAATCCAAATTAATAACAAAAATTTATTGCATTAACTGCAGTGATCTCATTTTATATTTAAAACACATGGCTACGAACACGTTTATCTATTCAAGCAATTAATTCAAATGTCGTCTCACTATTATTTATGACCCGTACGAGCCGAGCCCTTTTACCTGGAATCAGATACCTCTTCTTCAACCGCGGAGTGATATTTACAATACTAGCCGCTTTGTTCGAAGCCGCGTTATATTTACCATCATTTAGCGAATTTAATAATTATTAATGATTAACACGTTATTAATGATTGATAGGTAATTAATGATTGACAGGTCATTAATTATGGACGAGGTGATTAATGATTGATAGGTAATTAATGATTGACAGGTCATTAATTATAGACAAGGTAATTAATGATTGACAGGTAATTAAAATGATTAATGACCTTTGGCGGCATCATTGTCGGCATCATCAAAGGAAAATTTGGTTCCCAGGCTCAAGTGTCTCTATACCTACTAAGCTCACTACCTTAGTTCTTTGGATATAAAGTCGGCGTATTGGAATGTGCCGGTTGCACAGACGTCGAGACCTTATACAGCATTCACGGTTCCTGGACGTGGGCTATACCAATTTTGTCGCATGCCGTTCGGCTTACGCAATGCTCCAGCCACCTGGCAGAGGCTTATTGACACTGTTTTAGGACCGGAGTTGGAGCCTCATGTATTCGTCTACCTTGACGATGTGGTGATTGTAACATCGACATTAGAAAAACATCTTTCGGTTTTGGAAGAAGTATTCCGGAGATTAAGAGAAGCTAAATTAACGGTTAGTTGGAGTAAGCGTCAATTTTGCCGACCTGAAATGAAATATTTGGGATACGTAGTCGACCGTAATGGACTTCACGTCGATCCTGATAAAGTGTCAGCGATGTTGAAATTACCCCGGAACCTTCTCCTGGTACAGACGATTTATTCATGATTTTGCCTCAAGATTATCACCTATTACAGCCTTATTAAGAAAAGGCAGGAACTTCACCTGGACTGCAGAGTGTAGTGAATCATTCCAACAGATTAAAGAACTTTTAATATCTGCACCGGTTTTGAATTGTCCAGACTTCAGCTTACCTTTTGAATTACATACGGATGCATCAGCTTATGGATTGGGAGCTGTTTTAATTTAAAAAGAGAATGATGAGGATATGGTAATAAGTTTTCTTAGCAGGTCACTTTCTAGACAGGAAAGGAACTATACTACCACAGAGCGCGAGTGCTTGGCAGTACTCTGGGCAATAGAGAAATTGCGTCCATATTTGGAGGGAGTGTCCTTTGTAGTTTACACTGACCACAGCTCACTTGTTTGGTTACACAATCTTAAGGACGTTACAGGAAGATTGGCACGATGGGCTCTAAAACTTCAGCAGTACGATTTTAAAATTGTCCACCGGAAAGGAAAGGAAAATGTCATTCCGGACGCCTTGTCTAGAGCTGTTCCCGTTTTAAACACAATCGAAACTGTATCTGATCTGGAGGATGTGGGAAGTTCGGATAGATGGTATCGTCGATTGTTTGTAAGAGTGAAGAAAAATCCTCTTAAGTATTCCAATTTCCGTCTACACCAGGATAGTTATTAAAGTACCTAAAACCGAACTTTCCAGGTTTAGGAAGCCCCAGCGATGACTGGAAAATAGTAGTCCCTAGAGACCGTCGTAAAGATCTTCTCCAGGAAATGCATGCTAGTCCTCTCTCAAGACATTTGGGTGTTTACAAGACTTATCATCGTTTGGCAGAGCGTTATTTTTGGCCCAAGATGAGGAATGATGTTTCGTGGCTTTGTCAGAAGGTGTGTTGAATGTAAGGTGTATAAACCCGATCTGCAAAAACCTGCAGGATTGATGGCTCCACAACCAAGGGCACAACAGCCGTTTGAAATGTTATCAACGGATTTGATGGGATCGCTACCTCGTAGTATGAAAGGAAATCAGTATATCATGGTAGTTATTTTACAAAATATTCGTTATTATTCCCCTTAAAAGATGCCAAGACACCTGCGATGGTTAAATTGATCGAAGAACAAGTGTTAATCTCTAAACTTTTCCGAAAATTAGCGCGAGACTATCAGTGCAACATACGTTATAATTCTAACTACCATCCCCAGGCTAATCCAACCGAGAGAGTGAACCGAACCATAAAAAGTATGCTTGCTATTTATGTTTCAGATAATCATAGATTATGGGATGTAAATTTGTCCAAGATTGGTTATGCGCTGCGGACAGCAGTACACGAGACTACTCAACAGTCTCCTTATTTTATGAACTTCGGAAGAAGGATGAAACTTTCCGGGGAGGATTACAGGACTTCATTGTTAAATAATGAAGAGGAGGTGAACTTAGATGTAAGACCTGCTGCCTTTAAAGCGTTGTTTACTGATGTAAAGTAAAAATTGGCAAAGGCCGCAGATAAAAATAAAAGGAGGTATGATCTAAGGAGGAGGCATGAAGAATTTTTGCCTAATCAACTGGTTTATCGTAGGAATTATACTCTGTCGGATAAGGCTCGCTTCTACACTGCGAAGTTAGCGCCTAGGTATGTCGGCTCTTTGTTTATTATGAAAAAGTTGTCGTTATGGACCTATGAACTGAGGGATGAGTCTGGTATTTCTAAAGGGATTTCTAAGGATTTGAAGTCAGCTAGCGCTGATGAAAATTTAATGGAATAACTTTTCTTGCAGTAAGGGGGAAATGTAACAGGTTATTTTTAACCCTTCGACTATGTAGTTTATTTTGTCGTTGTCTAGCTTATAATTAAATGTTTTCTCTTTGTAACAATAATGTCAGTATTTAAATATTTTATAGATTTAGACCCAATTATACACATCAAGGTTCAAACAGTATTTAAATATTTTATAGATTTGGAACCCTTCTCGGTATGCAATCAATTATACACATCGATGTGTGTTTGGTTACCTATTTTAATTATTGTTAGGATACATTAGTCGCGAAGCACATTGTGTTTTTCGATGACGTCATTAATTGTAAATATTATTAAATATTAATTATGGGTTTAATTTGGGGTATTTATGTGGATTTTAGTACTATTAAGAGTCTATAGGACTTCCTGCCGATTGTATTCGACTGGACTGTTAAAACCCATGAGGTGTGGGTATGGTACAATTTGGAACCTACCCTATTTTTGAGTTTTGACAATACTGTCGGTTTTGTGGTTGAAGCTTGTCATGTTGGCATTGCTGCTTAACACGTCACCGAAACAGGCTCAAGACTTGGTTTTTGACTTTGGAAAAAAGAATCTGTGTGGATTTTGTCCATCCCATGAGTTGGGGAGTTTCTGTGAGAAGCCAAGTTGAGGGAAGTGATTTGTGATAAATTTAGGGGGATTTTGGATATTGTTATTCGGAAGAATCTCGGTGGATTTTGGTAATCTTTCCCACCTCGTGTTGAGGGAGAAAATTGTGCCTGGTAAGTGACCTAACTGTTAAGCTCTAGGATGTTTCTATTAAAAAAATATATTTTAGTGGTGGAGACGACGGATCTGGTTGTCTGTTAAACCTTTTTTTTGTGTTGATGTGTTTGCTGATTTGGAGGCCCTTCACCAGATATCACCAATCTGTGAAGAGTGTGGGCCAACTGATGAAGGTATGCTTAGTTTAACTAATTATTAACATTTTGTGTTGTAAAATGAGAAGTTTGACGTTGTTTTTGTATTGTTTTAAGGGTTTTCGTATGGGAATTATTTTCGATGGTATGGGAACCCATCAAGGGTGTTTCACTGTCGATACTATAGTTGATGCACTATGGAATCAGCTAAAAGGGGATTTACTTTCGCTCACTGGGGTACATTTGTCGAGTGGAGTATGGAAATCCACCTCTAACTGCGGGGGAGTACCCAAGTAACTAGGTCTGCAAGAAGCACTAACTACCTACCTACCTACCTACCTGGAGGACTACAAGTAACGCATTGAGTAGTTTATTTTATATTGGTTGGGGTTATCGCTTTAAAGATAAAATATTTTTTTTGTACTATTATAAGTGTATATTAGTTGATTATAATATACATCATATTAAAATGATATAAAATATTGGTAAATTGTGAGGCAGAAATTAATTTAATGACATATTCTACTAATTAAGATGAGAGGTATTTAAATAAGTATCCTCTTTGACTTTCGCTTTGGTACCAACGCTAATGTCCCCAAGAGTTACAACCTTTACTTGTGTTTATGGGTAATTTCTGTCCAATTTATTAAAGGTATAGTTATGTTTTATTTTTATTAGGTCGGTTACTTGCGCCCTTCAGTGGAAATTTTCCATTTACTAGGTTTTTCTTATAAAGTAAATGTCATAAGTGACATATTTTCTTTTTTTATTTAGGAACTAAAATTTATAACATTGTTGAATTTCTTATAAAAGAAATGTCATAATTGACATATTTTGCTTTTTGATTTGGGAGTAAATTTATACATTGTTAAATTTCTTATAAAGTAAATGTCATAAGTGACATATTTTCTTTTTTATTTAGGAACTAAAATTTATAACATTGTTGAATTTCTTATAAAAGAAATGTCATAATTGACATATTTGCTTTTTGATTTGGGGAGTAAATTTATACATTGTAGAATTTCTTATAAAAGGAATGTCATAATTGGACACATGTTTGCTTTTTTTTTTCTTTTACACGAAGATTTTTTTTTAATAATAAAGTTCAAAGGTTGGCCTGTTATTTCCTATACCTTTGTTAGCTTTAGTTTAGGAAAAGAAGAAGTCTAGAGGCCAGAAAGCTGACTGGCGCCCAGAAAAGGAATATTTCCAGATATTTTTATTTTAAACTCACTTCCACCGAGGCATAACAGTTGAAATCTGGACAACCAACTCTTAAATGACCAAGCGCAGGTTACAGGTTACTTATCCCATTAGATTTAGAACTTCAACCAAATACACCAGCAGCAAAATATAATATTGGGCATAACTCTGCAAAGAAGTCTAATTGAATGTTGCAATGGTGTCCTTAAAATCAGGTTTCGATATCTATTAAAACAGAGTGATATATTACAGTCCTATTGTAGCCTCTGAACTTATAAATACATGTCGTGGCTAAAGTGTTAAACCTTGATTTTGTAATTTATTGCGTTTTTAATTGGAAAAGTTAGCAAATTGCAGATATTTTTAAAATACAAAAGCTCATACGTTGTAATTATTGGTTTTAATAATAATAATTTTGTAGTTTTAAAATAACCGCAACAACAAATTGCAAAAATTGACTGAGGAGCAGAAGATATTGATTTTAAAATTTATCATGAACTACATGTTCATCCGCGCCACATGCTACCTGATCGATCAGATAGTGCTCCCGAGTGACACGTATGAATGGTATATTGTAATATTTCGCTACCTGAGCGCGATACGCATGTTTAGGGAAAACGTCACAGGTTGAGGAAGATCCAGTCAATTGTTATTAATGTCCATAAGAATAAAACATCAGTCATTGAAATTAATAAAGCATAATTTTGAAAATGAAAGCAATTTTATTATTTAACATATTATAGTATATGGATGGTAAGGTAATAAAGTTTATATGTTTCTCTATGGATTTCATAATTTTTTTTTTCAGGAAAATATTTATTTGTCTTCGATTTGAAGAATTTTAATACAACCTACTCAAACCCTGGTTTTTGAAGTGGATATAATTTAATTAATTGACACATTCAAAGAATATAAACGGTAAGTTGATGACCTTTACATGTAATTCTACAGATTTCATAATCTTTTTTTACGAGATGAATCAATGCCTGGGCCCGTCCAGAAAAAAGCAGGTGAGACATATATTAAGGGCCACAGGCAGGATCTCCAAGCCGCAAAATCGACAAAAATGTTTGACATATAGAACAATCCATTTTACTCTATAATAGGGCTAATATTTATAAAGCAGTACGTAAGCTATGGCGGTGCTGAATCTGAATTGGTTCCTGTTAGAAGAGGAGTACCACAGGGCTCAGTTTTGGGCCCCGTGCTATTCCTTTTGTACATTAATGGTTTGGCAGAAAATATAGAGGCTAGTATTAGCGTCTTGTTTGCAGACGATGTAACCATTCTGTCCAAAGGGAATATAGCTCTGAGTACGGCTGGCTTAGCTTCAGCTAGAGACTGGTTTAATACAAATGAGTTGAAACTAAATGATAAAAAAACAGAACAAATCACTTTTACATCAAGTAAACTTGTCACCAAAAATATACCAGTAAAATTACTGGGACTACTTTTAGATGCTGGGTTAAATTGGAGGTCTCATATTGACAGTTTGTGCTCGAAACTATCTTCCCAAGTATTTGCATTAAGGAATTTGAGCCAATATCTGGACAGTTTTGCTTTAAAAACTGTATATTTCGCTATAGTGCATAGCCATTTGTCATACGGCGTCACACTCTGGGGTAACAGTTCTGTTGTACAAAAAGCTGCTGTACGTATAGTAGCTGGCGTAGGTTACGACGTATCATGTAGTCTGTTGGGGCTTTTCCCGCTTATAGATTCTTAATAATTTTATTCAATAACTAACACCAACCAAATTTAACAACTGTTTTATTTTTCATCACTTTACAAAAAGAGAATACATATCGCCTTTCAGACGTCTTGTCGAACAACAATAATGTAATAAACCGGTCAGGGCTAAAAAACAAAACGGGTTGACAAGGATAGAGAATATGTCTTGCTCAACAGGTGTTAGCTCAGCCACAGACGGCGTTCAACCAAATGGCGCGTTTCCAGATTTAGATTAAAGTTTGTAATCTTGCTAAACATAGTCCTCTATTTAAGAGGGACATGATCCTTCCTCTTCCTTGTGTTTATATATTAGAAATGTTAAACACAAAAATTTAAGTAGCTTTGAATCTCATTCTAATGTACATGGAAATAATACAAGGAACGTGGAGGATCTTGTGCCTTCTAGATCAAGGATATGTATTACAAAGAACAACAAGCTAGATGTAAGATTATATAATTTATTCTAAAAGCACAAAAATACAAATTACAAGAACATAAACACAAAAAATTTAATAAAATAGTCAAAGATTTCTTACTTACCCACTGTTTCTATAGTTTTGAATAATATTTAAGTTTTATAACGTAATTATCGAATGTCAATATGTATGTATGTATGTATGTATGTATGTATGTATGTATGTATGTATGTATGTATGTATGTATGTATGTATGTATGTATGTATGTATGTATGTATGTATGTATGTATGTATGTATGTATGTATTGATATGTTATCAAAACACCCTGTGTTCTAAAATAATGAAATAAATTAATAATAATAATAATAACCATACTAATAATAATGATGATAACAATAATAATAGTAATAAATTAGTAACCCTGTATTATAAAAATATTGTAAGAAGTCTTAAGAGAAGCAGACTAAGAGATAGAAAAAATGGTTTCTAGATAAAAAAAAAAGTCAGTTTGAAAGTTAATCAATTTTGAATTTAAAAAAAAAAAATGTCAAGAAAAATTTTGGAATAAAATTATAAATGTAAAGATGTACGAGTGGAGGAGACTTAAATAAACAAATTTGTTCACGATTCATTGTAAAAGGAAATACTTATTTGAGGAAATATTGGAGGAGGAAAAGAAAAGGAAGGTTTACGAAGTTTGTTGGCGATCGAAATAGTGTGACATGGACACAGCAGTGATACCTTAATGTGTATACGGTATTTATAAAAACATTTTATTTATTGATGTAATTATGCATAGACAGTCATAACAAGTTGTTCTTTCTAAAAATAATTATAGTTTAGAGTTTGACTCTTTATAAAGTTGTAGCCAAATCTAACAAGAACAATAATTGTTAGATTTGGATAGTTTTTATTAACAAGAGTTATTTTGTCAGTAGGTGTAGTAGGATAAATATTAGTTTTTTTTTTTTTTTTTTTTTTTTTTTTTTTTTTTTTTTTTAACTGTTTAATGGTATCAGGTGCATTAAAACACCTATTTGTTAAATTTGCACATAGTTATTGTTGTTAAAATTAAACAGTAATTTTATTTTTGTAAAAGGTTTGTTTATTTAAGTATCTCATCGCTTAATTTCATAAATATAGGAATCATTTCTCTATAAACTAAAATAAACTAAAATAAACTAAAATAAACTAAAATAAACTAAAATAAAATAAAATAAACTAAAATAAACTGAAATAAACTAAAATAAACTAAAATAAACTAAAATAAACTAAAATAAACTAAAATAAACTAAAATAAACTAAAATAAACTAAAATAAACTAAAATAAACTAAAATAAACTAAAATAAACTAAAATAAACTAAAATAAACTAAAATAAACTAAAATAAACTAAAATAAACTAAAATAAACTAAAATAAACTAAAATAAACTAAAATAAACTAAAATAAACTAAAATAAACTAAAATAAACTAAAATAAACTAAAATAAACTAAAATAAACTAAAATAAACTAAAATAAACTAAAATAAACTAAAATAAACTAAAATAAACTAAAATAAACTAAAATAAACTAAAATAAACTAAAATAAACTAAAATAAACTAAAATAAACTAAAATAAACTAAATTTAATTAAATATAAAATAAAAATGAAGTTTATGAAATATAATACTTCTTGAACCGACACCACTCAGAGAAAGAGAATTTGCTCCATATAAAATAAAGTGCTAAAATATATTAAAAAAGAAAGCTAGCCGAGGTAAGTTTAGTTTATCGAGTATTTATAAATTTTGAGGTTAATAGAGAACATTACAAATGGCGACCAACAAGTGGAGCAATAAAGTGAAACAAGTGGGGAAGTAAAGTAAAAAAAGTGTGGCAATAAATAGTTACAGTGTGACAGTGACAAGGGTTATAAAAAAGTGCAGTGGTATTAACAAAAAAGTTATTGAATACAAAAGTATATAAGTAAATAGTGACTATAACAGTGTTATTAAATAATAAATTATACAATCAAATATTATTAATCATGGCTGAAAGGATGGTATTAAGAGGAGGAAAGAAGGTTGGGCAAGAAGAAGAAGAAGAAGAATAAGAAGATGGGAAACTAATAATTATATAGGACAAGGAGACATATCCAAAATGGATGAACAGAACTTAGGGGAAACCATATTTGAAATGGATAATGATGATAATAGAGAAGGGAAGGAGGAAGCAGAAGCAAGTGGATCAAGCATTATAATAAATAAAGGAGGCAAACAAGAAAATGGAAGACAATTAGAACAAAAGAGATTAAATAACGATAAATTAGAAATTTTAACTAAGATGATGGAAAATATGAGTAAAATGATGAATGAAAATATGAATAAAACTGAAGAAAATACTAAGATAATGGAGAAAAATATGATAAATAAAATGGAGGAAAATAATAGAAGACTAGAAACTATGGAACAAAACATGATTAAAAGAATAGAAGAAATAAGTCAGAAAATGGAGAAGAAGATAGGAAAAATAGAAAAGAAAATGGAAGAATCCAAAGAACAAATGGAAAATAAAATTTTAGACACTAAGAAAGAGATTAAAGAATAAATGGTGGGAAGACTATGTGAAGTAGAAGAAGTTATGAAAAAGAAGATAGAAATGATCAAAGAAGAAGTAAAAGATATGAAAATAAATGAACAAGATACAAAGGAAAGAATCACTATTTTAGAGAATAAATGGATCAATACAATTACAGGCATAGACAATATAATAGGAAATAGTATAAAAGAAACAGAAGAAAGAATAATGGAACATCAAGTTAGAGAAGAAAGAAAAATAGAAAATGAAATAGAAAGGACAATATTAGAAAATAAAATGGGAATAAGAATTATTAAAAATAAAAGGAGGAATAAAAATAGCAAAAAGTTTATTGATAAAATATTATGGAAAAAAGTAAGAAGAGATGGGAACAAAATAAAAATTGTTAATAAAAGGAAAATTAAAAGAATTGTAAGAAGATTTGGAAGAAAAATAAAAAATAAAAATTTATCGGAAAAAGAAAAGACTAGAAATAAATTCAAAGAAAAGTAGAAATGTTAAAAAAAAAATGACAAAGAAAAATGAATACTTGACCAGTATGTGAAATGGAAAATGAGATTACGAAACTTAAATTAAAATTGGTAAACATTTAGAATTAATGGTTTGATAAAATATCACAAGTGAATTTAGAGGTAATGAATGAGAGAATTATTTTAATAGTAGAATAACAATTGAAGAATAAATAAAATAATGGAAGAATAAGAATTTGAATAATAAATTCAGATGTCAATTAGGAAGTAAAAAGTATTAAAATTATCATTTTAAAAAAAAATTATAATGTAGATAATAATCAAAAGTTAGCAGACAGAAGATGGGAATGAAATTTGTGTATATAAAAAAAAGTATAATGAGATAAAGACTGGCAGAAAATAATGGTGAAAAGAATATGAATAGTTAATGGTTTTATATTAGGCGAATATGAGTTGTATAATGAAATAATGTGGTATATTGATTTTAATGTATAAATATGAATTATGATTATATTTATAAATATGAAATGTTATATAAATAATTAATAATTTATAAATAATTATATGATGTATGATGAGTGAATGAAAATAAAATAAAAAATGGAAAGAAGAATTAAAATGGAATAGTAAGGAATATTATGAAATAGAAAAGAAAGTGGAATAAGAGTATATACACAAAGTAAATAAAAAATATAATATATGAAAACAAAACTCAGTGAAATGATAAAATAAAATAACACAAAATACTAATAATAATAAAAATGATAATATTAATAATAATAAAAATACTAATAATAAATAAAAATTTATGATAAAAGTAAAAGGAAATTTGCATTTTAAATTTTACAATAATGAAAAATTTCAAATGAAAATTTGGGAATTTGATATGTTATCAAAACACCCTGTGTTCTAAAATAATGAAATAAATTAATAATAATAATAATAACCATACTAATAATAATGATGATAACAATAATAATAGTAATAAATTAGTAACCCTGTATTATAAAAATATTGTAAGAAGTCTTAAGAGAAGCAGACTAAGAGATAGAAAAAATGGTTTCTAGATAAAAAAAAAGTCAGTTTGAAAGTTAATCAATTTTGAATTAAAAAAAAAAAATGTCAAGAAAAATTTTGGAATAAAATTATAAATGTAAAGATGTACGAGTGGAGGAGACTTAAATAAACAAATTTGTTCACGATTCATTGTAAAAGGAAATACTTATTTGAGGAAATATTGGAGGAGGAAAAGAAAGGGAAGGTTTACGAAGTTTGTTGGCGATCGAAATAGTGTGACATGGACACAGCAGTGATACCTTAATGTGTATACGGTATTTATAAAAACATTTTATTTATTGATGTAATTATGCATAGACAGTCATAACAAGTTGTTCTTTCTAAAAATAATTATAGTTTAGAGTTTGACTCTTTATAAAGTTGTAGCCAAATCTAACAAGAACAATAATTGTTAGATTTGGATAATTTTTATTAACAAGAGTTATTTTGTCAGTAGGTGTAGTAGGATAAATATTAGTTTTTTTTTTTTTTTTTTTTTTTTTTTTTTAACTGTTCAATGGTATCAGGTGCATTAAAACACCTATTTGTTAAATTTGCACATAGTTATTGTTGTTAAAATTAAACAGTAATTTTATTTTTGTAAAAGGTTTGTTTATTTAAGTATCTCATCGCTTAATTTCATAAATATAGGAATCATTTCTCTATAAACTAAAATAAACTAAAATAAACTAAAATAAAATAAACTAAAATAAACTGAAATAAACTAAAATAAACTAAAATAAACTAAAATAAACTAAAATAAACTAAAATAAACTAAAATAAACTAAAATAAACTAAAATAAACTAAATAAACTAAATTTAATTAAATATAAAATAAAAATGAAGTTTATGAAATATAATACTTCTTGAACCGACACCACTCAGAGAAAGAGAATTTGCTCCATATAAAATAAAGTGCTAAAATATATTAAAAAAGAAAGCTAGCCGAGGTAAGTTTAGTTTATCGAGTATTTATAAATTTTGAGGTTAATAGAGAACATTACAGTATGTATGTATGTATGTATGTATGTATGTATGTATGTATGTATGTATGTATGTATGTATGTATGTATGTATGTATGTATGTATGTATGTATGTATGTATGTATGTATGTATGTATGTATGTATGTATGTATGTATGTATGTATGTATGTATGTATGTATGTATGTATGTATGTATGTATGTATGTATATATCTAGCTACGTGGCATTACTGGGACTCCATTCCATAAATGGCCTACCAAAACTCCACCGTATATACGCCATTATATACACCGTTATTTGTAAAGACTAATTCAACTACCATTAGTTGGATAGGTCAACGTAACGTCCACTATATACATTTGACATATGTTTTGACACTGTTTATGTTAATGCGCCTCCTCTTACTAGAGAGAATGTATTTACTGAGGCTCCAAGCACTGTTGCCAATTTTTAATAATTTATTTAGCAAAAGGAAGAAAAACTTAATTACTCAGACCATATGTTTTTATTTAAAATAATAATAACCCGTTGAAGATAAACCTTCTTAGCGAGTAGTATGCGAATTCGTCGTTTCTGCCGGCAAACCAATTGCAATAGTTCTATTCTTTTTAAGTCTTCTCAAGTTTTGTGTGTATATATTATAATGACTTTTTTGCTCAATACTAGTTTAAAATTAAAATTTTTGTTTTCATAAATGTAATAATGGTGCTTACAAAAAGATAAAAAATTAAATAATGTTGTTACAGATACCTCTCAGAAATTTTTCGCCGATATTATTATTACATATAAGGTTTTAAAAGATCTGGCTAAACAATGACCGATATTGTTTTAACAACAATTGAAGAACATTTAAAAGAAGTAAATTATAAAATCACATCAATGAATAATATATCAGTACGCTTTAAAGAAAATAAAAATCTACATGATAAATTTGATGAACAAGAACAAAAATATAGATTGAAACTTTTACGTCTACATAGATTACCAGAAGGTACTAAAAATAATTTATAAAATAAAATATTTGATGGTTTTAGGTTTTAAACAATGCAGAACTTTTTATGAAGAATAACTTTTTCTCGTTAATTTAATAATAAAAAAGTTTTTAATATACTGCGTACTTAAGTGGACTCACTGTATATTTAAAACTGGTTAAAAAATTATAGAAATCTGTTAATAGTTTCTTACTACATAATATAAATTTTTAAACGAATTCAAAAAAAAATCCTTAAAGCTTACTGATGAGTAAACATTCTCATTATATATCCATACGGTACGACCTTGTTAATTTTTAGGCTCACTAAGACTCTGCTGTAGAGTCCATATATTATTAACAGCGGAGTCTCAGTGAACCTAAAAATTAACACGGCTGGAGGCCCAGTCGCACTTTATAAATATAGCGAGATATATAGTTTAGGTATATATATTAGGACGTATATAGTACCTTAATATATAAAGAACCACAGTTCCATTAAAAAATATTTATTTATAAAAAATTCATGAAAAAATAAAAACAAACACGTAAATAAACATGTCATATTTGCACTAAAAAAAAGCCATAAAAAGAAAACTAAAAATTCAAACTCCTATGTAGCAAATATTCAACACTTTTTTGCGTACCGATTACACACTTTTATATTCTCCCATTTCCTATATTTAAAAATCTGATGTGTCCAACACATGACTTTCCTATCTATATAGTTATTATAGGCTTTTCCGGTTATTTTGTACAACCTATTGCAGCACTTCTATAAATGTTTAGAGGAGGATAAACCAAATATATACATTGTCCACATATATCTACCTCGAAACATTTATCTATAGATATTCATTGAAAACGAAAATACTGAAAAATTTAAATTTAGCACTTTTCCATTACGGTCCATTTCAGAAAAATCATGTATAAACAAAAATTATAGAGATCGATATCGCAAACAACTTTTAGTTCAACAATTTTCATAAAAATCAGAATTTTGCACATTTTGTCAAATTTCTCGAATACGGACCATTTCAGGAAAATTTGACATATAACAAAAATTATAGATAATAATATTAGAAGTAACTTTTATTTGAACAATTTTCTCCTCCAAACATAAATAACAGATATATTCCATAAAATATAAAAACGGCCTCCCATAAAGTATCCCCCCAGATGATTCGACTTTGTCCAAAATCTAATCATTTCACGTCAGGCCCAAATAAACCTTAAGTTTAAAATTTTATGTTTTTTTCTTTATCAGTTTTTGAGTTTTCTTCAAAATTCGAAATTTACACATTTTCTCAAATATCTCGAATACGGTCCATTTTAGAGAAATTATGTATAGAATAAAAATTATAGAGAATTATATTACAAACAACTTTTATTTAAACAATTTTTATAAAAAATTAGTTTTTTTACATTTTGTCAAATTTCTCGAATACGGACCATTTTAGGAAAATTTTGCATAGAACAAAAATTATAGATAATTATTTGAAGAAACAGAAATATTCCATAAAATATAAAAATGACCACCTATAAAGTATCCCCCCAGATGTTCCGACTCTGCCCAAAATCTAATCAGCTCATTGGACGCTAAAACAAAGCTTAAGTTTAAAATTTGGTGTTTTTCGTTGTATCGGTTCATGAGTTATACAGACACACACGCACACACGCACACACACACGCACACACACACACACACACCCACACACACACACACACACACACACACACACACACACACGCACACACACGCACGCACACACACACACACACACACACACACACACACACACACACACACACACACAGACATAATCGCAAAAATAGTCAAAACGGATTCAGGGGACCTCAAAACGTAAAAATCCGTCGAAAACTCGAGGTCAAAAAAAATCATGATTCCTCTACTTTCCTTATATCTGTATACAGATAGGAAAGTAAAAATGAATCATTTTAGGTTAACTGAGACTCTGCTGTAGAATCCGTATATAATGGATAGCGGAGTCTCAATAAACCTGAAAACTAGCAAGGCTGGAGGCCCAGTCACACTCTATAGATATAGCGCTAGATATAGTGTATATTAGGAACATATCTTATAGTACCTTAATATACAAAGAACCACAGTTTCATTAAAAAATATTTATTTATTTTTGTGTACCTATTACAAACTTGTATACTGCCCCATTTAGTATCTTTAAACCTGAATATATATTTTTTTTTATTTGAAATTTTGGGAAACTAAACCAAGGAATGTACACTACCTTTTTAAATATATTAGGTGACGTAATCATTAAAAATGGCAGACGGGAGCCGTTATGGCAAGTGATATATTATTTGAAACCCTTTCCAATGATAACAATATAACTAAAATATTTTTTCTTTTTACTCATAATGAATTCTTTGTTTTAAATGTTCAATGCTATCAACTGGTGTACCACAAATATTTAACCTTTGGCACTGTATTATTCTCGTTTAAAATCAAAGATTTTTATGAATTCATATCTCATGACGGATCAAAAAATAAATAGGAGGTGGAGGGACTTTAGATCCGCATTGTATAATCGAGAGCAGAGGCTATGTGAACCTGAAAATTAACACAGCTGGAGGCCTAGTCGTACCGTATACATTTTCAAAAATCTAAACGCGGACCATATAAGCGAAATCCATTAGGGACGAACTTAAGTTGGAGTGAGGTGGAAGTCGTACATACCGTGAGTCAGGCCATTGAATAGGTAGTGCGCTGCACAGCTCATATCGCAATGAGTCTCAAGGATGTAAGCATACTTATATTTATTTAAATCTCTATATTCCACACGAAAAGTTCGAAATGGTATATTTTAATTTTGGATGCATGAAAATGAATAATCCACAATACGACACTTCAGTGGAAAGTCAATTTTAATGATTTATAAGACAACGTAACAAAACTTAATTCGAAGGAACATGAACTTAAATAGATTGTTGCCATTAAGGTTAAGAATAAATAAATGTAATGAAAATCCCAATAAACCAAATTAACAAAATTATGCTGCACATTAAATTACTATTATAATAAGCTTTCAAATGAGCTGTCACACTTAACAATACGTACCACTTTTTTATCATGTTAAAGGGCGCTAAAATCAAAAGTAACACTATAAACAGTCACATTTCTAAAAATTATTCATTAAATTACATTTGCGTTGATGTGTAATACTTAGTACGTTTTCTATTTAAATTGTATTGGTTAGTAGTGGGAAGGAGGAGAGGGGAATGTTGTGTGTCAGTTTAGGATGTGATAAAAATGTGCCAGCCTTAGAATAAAAATCGACCTAATTTAAACAATTCTTTGTATTAATTTGAAGCAAGTGGTGATACAATTGAAATCAGCATAATAAAAGGAAGCTTAAAAATTTGTATGTTATGTTGGGAATGGGGTGCTAAAACACTACGACCTAAAATATTTATTGTACCCCTTTTGTCGCTAATGCAGCAAGGAAATGTCGCAATGCCTACAACGATCCTTCCAATCATATCTTCCTTGAGTGGCTTCAAGTTAGGTAAATATCACTCTTCTATTTAATATGCTCTTAGGTATAGTGTCCTTGGATTTTGGAGTGCTACACATTGTCAGAATGTGAATGGAGGTTTTGTCTTCCTCTTCACAGAATCTGCTCACTATATTCTACTACTCTTAGTTTACTTAAGGAGTCCTTTTAGTGGGCAATGCCCAGTAAGGATCCCTGATACAATACGTAACTTGTTCTTGTAAAATTGGTAAAAATATAGGGTGTTCTATTTATAAAATACTGTCATTGACGTCATTACAAGATGATTACAAGATATATTGAATTATGAGAAAATAAACTAAATTAAAATAAAAAGTTTACTTATTTTATTTTACGTCTTGGTCATATATCACATTTGAGTTGGAATTTTCTTTTTATTTACTTTTATAATAATGCCTAAATATACGTACTAATCAAGGTGCTAACCTTATTATTTAAATAATATCAACCAAAAAATTATTAAACATTTTCTAAAACAAAAATGTTTATTGTGGCATTTTATTTTCTACGGCGCTCTGTAGTACTTGTCGCGTTCAAGATCGAAATTGATACATTTTAATTTTTAAAATGACTCGAGTCGAAAGACAAAATCAGCGAGCCTCCTAGTACGTATATATAATCAACTGCAACGTTGCCAAACCAAAAGCGCGCAGCGAATAGCTTAAGGCGCCCAGTTGACATGTAACATTAAACATCTTATACACAGCGAAATGTATATTAGCAGCGCACCAAGCGGCGAACGCCTGAACTAATATTTTATACAGGATCAAAAAACGGCTCAAATGGGCGTCCTCGAGATTTTTGTGTTAATGGGTGTTTTAGGGTGTCTACATCATCTGGAACAATTTTCAATGGGTTGTCACTGGGGATCCGTATATCGGAAGCCCAGTAACAGCGGAGTCTCAGTGAACCTGAAATTTAACATGGGGGGAGGCTCAGTAATACTTTGTAGATATATATGTATGTATGTATGTATGTATGTATGTATGTATGTATGTATGTATGTATGTATGTATGTATGTATGTATGTATGTATGTATGTATGTATGTATGTATGTATGTATGTATGTATGTATGTATGTATGTATGTATGTATGTATGTATGTATGTATGTATGTATGTATGTATGTATGTATGTATGTATGTATGTATGTATGTATGTATGTATGTATGTAACTAAATTAAATTGACCTTGTTTTATCTATTATTTAAATTTGTTTTCTTGTCATATTTATTATAGCGCACCAAATTTGTAACTGTCTTTTATTGTAAGTGTACTTTATTGTAAGTGTACTTTTATTAAGTGTATTTGATTAGTGAAATTGTATTTGATTGTAATATAGTTAACTGTATTTTAAAAATTTGTGACTATGTACATGATTGTATTAACGTCAATAAATATACTATTACTACTATTGTGCCTATGGAATCGATAGCATATTTTGATCCTCTTGAAGAAAAATGTTTTATTTAGATTCTGTTACCATCAAAGCTGAAAACTGTATTAAAAATTAATGTGGAGAGGTCAAACCAAATGATAAGAACTGCATTTTTCTTATACACATATTTGTGAAAATTATATATTAAATATTCGAAAGTTTACTCTGTTCTGTAAGATAAATAAAAAAATTTAAAGTAGTTTTATTATATAATGATATAAGTTATCAAATATTTGTGTAGTAATAAATAATAATTCAGTATCTATTAAATTGTAACTATTTGACAGTGCTTTTTCAGCAATAAAAAAAAATAACGAAAACAGCTGATATGAATTTGTCAATATAAAATGTTTAAATTAGGATCTCATTTAGTCTCTATGGATGATGGATCAAAATCATTTTTAGCTTCTTCAGGGTCTTCTCAGTTACGTAAATATTGTAATAGGCATAATACAATAAGGTAGCCATGTTATAGCAAATCACTTGGCATCTGCTTTAAAATCAATTTCAAAAGTTACCCTTTAAATAAGTTGGGTCAATATTTCTCAAATCACGGAAAAATAATTCTTTTCACTAGTAATCTCCCTAGAGCTTGAATTATTACCGGAAATTTTTTCATAAAACATCGTGTACGAGGAAAAAATTCCGGTTATTATTTCAAGATCGTGGGGGATTCGGTAAGAAAATTTCACACCTAAAAAATTTAAAAGTAATTAATTTTTATTTGACATTAAGATTATTTAAGGACATGAAAAAGGGAAGACTAGTTTTGGTCTAGATAGTCATGAGTGTTTGTTGGTATGACAAAAATTATTCCACGTCAAAATTTGCTGTCAGTTTATGAGGTCCAGTGTAGTATCTAATGTTTTTTAATAATTATAATATTAAATTTGACCCATTTACCAATCCAGAATTTGCATCTGCCAGAGCAGCGCGTGATGTAATGCGAAAAAAATTGCAGAGGGGTCCTGAAAAAAGAAAATCAAGTTCCTGGCATTATCTAACGACGAATTTAACAAAATTATAGAAACTTCCGATGAAGATTATCCAGATGGTCTTTAACGAACATTTTTTTATGTTGCATCCCTTGAGCTAGCCTGGAGGGGAGGGGAAGGGTCATCAGCTTGTATCCAGTATTTTACAGAGGAAATTAATAATGAGGGTAATTTAAGTGGAAGGATAGAATATACTACAGTTTTTTCTAAAACAGCTCAAGGGGGTTCTAAAAAATTATCTGATAGTAAGTGGCTAATAACAAACAATAATAACTCAGAAATTTGACCCGTTCGTTTATTCAAAAAGCTATTAGAAAACGATATCCACTTGGTTTAAGTCGGCAGCATCTAATATTGGTATCGACATAAAAAGAAAAAGTGACAAATCATTCGGCCAGAGCGACAGCTGTTTCTAACTTAGCTAAAAAAGGAGTTAGTGAGCAGCAACTTATTAAAATAACTGGACATAGCAGCAGCCAATCAATTAAGCCATATCTCCAGTTAGATTCTGAACATCATCAAAATATAATTGAGTCCATGAAAAGTAACTTCCCTAACACCTCTTCGATAACCGTTTTTCACAAATCAGTTGAAATTAAAGACAACACGTTTTCTGAAGGTTCAAATCACCCAACAAATAATTATAATAACTGTATTTTCAATATTACCAATAATAACAAATAGAATAAGCTTAAAATTAAAAATAGTAATATTAATTATTTTAATAATTATAATTTTATATTGAGACTAATAAATAATACTAATGTTTGTTTAAAGTTATTATTATAAATAAAGTTTTGCATAATAGAACAGGTGGACCTTATTTTTTTTATAATTTAAGTGTTATAATTGCAGGTACAAAGTATCTAACTAAAATAGTGAAAATAATAATGTTCTACCGATTTTAGTTTAATAAATTTAGTAAAAATTGTATCAAACAAATTTATTTTACAGTTATAACCTAAGTTATGTTCACTAAAATTGGTGGAACATTGTTTTCTTCCATTATTCAAGATAATAATTGTAACTACAAAGTATCTAAATAAAATTGTGAAAATAATAATGTTCCACCGATTTTAGTTTATTAAAATTAGTAAAATTTATAAAAATAAATTTATTTTACAGTTATAACCTAAGTTATATTCACTAAAATAGATGGAACACTGTTTTTTTCAGTATTTAAGTGTTATAATTGGTATGAAGTATCTAAATAAAACTACGAAAATATTAATGTTCCACCGATTTTAGTTTAATCAAATTTGTAAAACTTATTTAAAACAAATTTATTTTACAGTTATAACCTAAGATATGTTCACTAAAGTAGGTGGAACGTTTTCTTTTAATTGTACCTAAAATATGCTAAGCTGTAATTGCAGTTTCCAAATACCTGCATGAAACAAATAACAGCTTAGGTGGCTTTGGAAAAATTGTAGACAATTATTTTTCTGACAGTTTAACTCACTGACAGTGCAAAATAATAACCTATAACTTTTGGTAAAGTTTTTGCGTCATTATTAAAAAATCTTAATAAATCGAATTACTATGGAAAAAGTTAAAAAATATACATTATGCAAACATTGTGAACAACTCTGTGATCTCAAAGTGTATCACACAAATTTAAAATATTTGTCGTACCTCATTGATGAATGTAGTTTGGAGTGCAGTTTACAAAATCCTGAGGAAAATCTATTTAGTACAATACAGAAGAATTTACTCAATGTGTCTACCAAGTTTCCTCGGATTTGTAAAGTTAAGTTTAACCGAATTGTTTCAAAATATTATAGTTATTTACTTAAGCATAGACATTTAGTTAATACGAGTGTCCTTTCTTACTCACCACTGAAGAAAGATTTTTTAATTGATTTTGAAAAACATTTAATAGATGTAATTAATAATAAAGAAATTTAAAAAAACCAAAAGAAGTAGTAATTGTTTATTTTTAATTTGCACAAAAAGTAAACAAAAAGTCTTATATGAATCAAGCCCATTACAAGTGTCATTATTTTGACATAAAAATTTCCACTTAATTTCGTCCAGGGTACCCTGGAGGATGAAAATTTCTGGAAATTTTTTGGGTTACCATGGTAACCAAACAAAAAAATAGACTCTGATTGGCTTAAAAATGGTGGTGTGAAATTTTCTAGTAAAAAAATTATGAAATTGATAGAATTACATGTGAGTGTTATCAACTTACTGTTTATATGCTTTAAATGTGTAAATTAATTAAATTATATTCACTTCAAAAACCAGGGTTTGAGTAGGCTGTGTTAAAATTCTTCAAATCGAAGACAAATATTTTCCTGAAAAAAAAAAAACAATGAAATCAATAGAGAAACATATAAACTTTATTACCTTACCATCCATATGCTTTAATAATTTCAATGACCGCTGTGTTATTCTTATGGACATTAATGACAGTTGACGGTCTGGATCTCCTGTTGTCATCCAGGGGTTCAACTATGTTCAAGCCACGAAGCGGTAGCTTGTTAGCGATGTAGAAAGCGACATTTTGAAACGTTTTAACTTCGTTCAAAAGAAAGCGATAGTAGAAAAACAGTTCGTGTAATATTTTTCTCGAGTTGTGTTATTTGTTTCCTAACCTTTAAGCATTTAACTTCTTTCGGTTTTTGCTTTGTTTTTCATATTTTTATATTTGAAGATAAAACTATGCGTCTGTGTTCGGAACATTTTGAAATGACAATAAATTTTGCGGAATGGTTGGTACCCACAAATAATAACAAATTGTTTTGTTGGATTGTCAGGGCATAATGACTCGAAAAAGTTGTGGGAACCATTAACTAATAAGTTAAATGCTCTGGGCTATGGCTCTCTCACAATCAATGAGTATAAGAAAGTAAGTTTAGTTGAATGAAATATTGTTTGTGTTTAAATATTTTTTATTTTTTTTTTTACAGATTAACAGATTGAAAGTCTAAACCAAAAGGGAAAGCAGAAGAAATAGACAGAAGCTTAAAAAAAAAACAGAAGGTAGTCCCGGAACTCCATTAACTTTAAGTAATTTAGAAAAGATATTATGAGCAATTATGGGAAAAAAATGTTACCAAGGAGATGAGATGGTAAAAGAAATTGGATTTGGGGATGGTTTAGAATCAGTTCCTAATACCAGTATTGAATTAAGTACCCATGTTGGTAAACAAAAAAGATGTGCAGACTCAGTTCCTAGTACTATTATTAGTTTAAGTACTCCTAAAAAAAGTAAATTTATTAACACAACTTTTGAGCTACCACATACAATAGTGCAAGCTGACAATGATACATCACATATTGAAAAAGAAATGCCTCAATTGAATATTGATTATAATTATTTTTTTGAAAGCCAAGACACCCAACCACAAAATGAGAGTCTTAACGACCTGTCACAAAAGAAGATAGGAGACGAAACAACTAGTACTTGTTCCAAGTCAACATTAAGGCGAAGAAAAATTACTAATCCAAGTGAGGATATAAGAAAAACAAATGATAAAACCCTTTCTGTTCTTTGTCAAATTGACAACACTTTAACAGTTTTAAATAATAATGCAAATTCAAACGAATCATACACAAAATCTGTACCACATAAACAACTTTATTCAATTTTTTGATTAAGCGACTAGTTTCGGCCAACTGGCCATCTTCAGGCCTACAATATAAGAACTTATGTCTAAGGAGAAAAAACATACAGATCAACAATACTTACATTCATATATAAAATTATCTTCTACACCAGATTATTGACATTGGACAGAATGAGTTACAAGATTAATTAAAAGTATAGATGAAGATTATGTGGTAAACATAAGTAAAAAATAAATGTTATAAAGGTTTAAATATTGAAAATTTTCAATATTTAAACCTTTATAACATTTATTTTTTACTTATGTTTACCACATAATCTTCATCTATACTTTTAATTAATCTTGTAACTCATTCTGTCCAATGTCAATAATCTGGTGTAGAAGATAATTTTATATATGAATGTAAGTATTGTTGATCTGTATGTTTTTTCTCCTTAGACATAAGTTCTTATATTGTAGGCCTGAAGATGGCCAGTTGGCCGAAACTAGTCGCTTAATCAAAAAATTGAATAAAGTTGTTTATGTGGTACAGATTTTGTGTATGATTCGTTTGAATAACTCGACCACATTTGAGAATATGGATAATCTTTCGTCAATAATGCAAATAGTTTAAATATTTCCATTAGTAGTAAAATGGATAAAATAGATAATAAATAAAGTTAACAGATGCCATTATTACCTTGTGTACTCAAAATACATCACAATAAAAGAAGAAAAAATAATAAATTTTAGTTACTTAGTCAAAGTTTTTGGGCCGAGCTGTTATTAGTGTTTAAACATTTTCTGATAGTGTTTTCTTTTAAATAGTTAAGAGCGAATAAGTGTTAAACTTTTGAAGTTTTTAACAAAAAGGCATTTTCTGAAAATAGTGATTGTATGTGCTTTTATCATGTAACAAATTCTTGTTATAGGAAAATTTTAAATTTAGTTTTGTTGGATATTACATTTATAAAAGGAATATGCAAAAATTTTAGTGTTTTTTTTTAAAAAAAATTATTACTTGACACCTTCACTTATGTCTTCTATTGTAAAATGAACCTTAAATTAGTGATTACTCAATTTTTTGTAAGTAATACTTTTTTATTAAAAAAATATGCAGATAAGAATAAAAGTTATTTTTGCTAGAGTATTTTATTTAATATTGGAAATGTCTTTGAATAACAAGTCTTCTAGCTTTATTTCCATTGTCATCACTACCACCATTTTCTTGCACTACGTTTTCATCTTGTATTTCAATAACCTCATTATCAAGCAATCCACCTCTAATACATATATTGTGTAAGACAGCACATGATTGACATTACTTGGGGAATACCGAAGTTTTCTTTCACCCAGAAGACAGCGAAATCTAATTTTTAAAACTCCAATACAACGCTCTACACAGTTTCTTGTTCTTATGTGTCTTCTAGTATAATTGAATTCAGATGTACCTGGAACTGCATTATGTATTGGCGTCATTAAAAAGGTTTTCTAAGGATATCCATTGTCTCCTAATAACCAGGTATTTCGTTCTCCTAAAAATTTAAATGGGTTTTATAAAGTGCATAAATAAATTAGTTTAAGGTTGTTGAAATTTAACGCAATGTGATTTATCCTTGATCTATGGATATTATTAATCTAATAAAATACATTATTAAATTTAAACTGAGTTGGTAATTTATGCAGCAATTACCTTCAATAAATCTCCTTTCCAGCTCATCACTAACAGCTGAAGTACAAAAAATAAAACTATCATGGGTAGCACCACCATGTCTTGCATTGATATTCAATATTTGTAAGTCATAATCACAAACTCAAAATACATGGTTAATTTAAGTTTCTAATTTTTTGTTATCAAATCTCGAGAATATTTCAAACTACTTTACAATACTTACAATTTGTACATTTTTTGAATGGAACCCTTTACGGTTTAAATAGGCATGTTCTTCTTCTTTAGGTGCAATCATTGCAATATGGGTACAGTCAATTGCCCCTAGTACCCCAGGAAACTGAGTATTTTCCATAAACCTCTATTTAAATCTTCTCGTTCTCTTGAGAATACGATCCATTAATTGGCTAGTTGACTTACAATCAAGGAGGAAACTTTTTTTTATAATATTTAAAACAGTTTGCTGGCAAGTTGGAAAATTAAAATTATCCCCCACAGACCTCTGATATGAGCCAGTACCAAAAAAAATTAATGTTAACAATATGCTGTGAATAGAATTTACTGCCAATTCACTTTCAACATGTAAATAAGGAACCAATGATGGTATTAACATATCCCGCACCATTTCTTTAGATAATCTAAATAATTATATAAAATTATTATCAGGCATAAAAATGGGTCATTTGAATACGCCTTTCTAAAAAATTAATTTGATTCATGGCCTCTCGCCTTTCTTCATTATCAAGAAGAACCCAGTTATAATTTTGAATGGGCAGCATCTGAAATATGTTTATGATAAATATACAAATAGGTAATATATATTTTACTTACCTTTAAACTAACCATTTAAAACAATTATAACCACATATTATAACCCATACACGTAGAAGCAATACCGTCTAGGCAGTCGCTACAAAGCAAGAAAATAATGTCGCTTTTAGGAAACTTTTCTTCTGAACATAGTACAACAAGCGACAAAATGGCTAACTTATCGCTACATATCTTGAACATAGTTAAACCCCAGTGCTATGACCTTTCTCAACCTGTGATGCGCACTACACACGCCTATTAAGGGTATCCATACAACAGGCCTGGATGGTAGAGGGTAGCCTAACTGCTATCCGATTCTGATTGACGTTTTCGGGATGTGAGTTTAAAATTTGAGCAATTCTAAAGCTACATTTACATTCAATTACGCTCCGGCTTAAGTTTTAAATTTGTCTGTTTGAGAAATGATGGCGCCATACAATAATTTACATTGACAATTTAGTCTGTGCTTAATTTAACTCTGAATTGGCAAGTGCAAGCGCCAAGTGGAAAGAAGCTGAAAAGTTGTTAATTTGTAGGTTATGTTGTTGTATTTTATGCTACTTGCTACCATTCTGTGTTTTTTTACTTGTGTTTTGTGCATTTATTAAAATATATTTGTTAAAAGGAAAAATGGACGAGCAATTGTTTTTACAATTAATTTGCGATTTCCCGGCCATATATAATTCGCTACAGAAAGGTCATATGAATAGAATTATGATTGATAAGGCATGGGATTACATATCAAGATCCAAGCAATGCACAGGTAAATGATAGTATAAAATTATAAAAAAAATGTGGATAAAACACATTTTTCCTTTATATAATTGCTTGTTATTTATATACCTGTTTAATTTTAGTTGAGATTTAATCAAGAGAAGCAGAAACTTTAGATGCTACAAAGAAGTGGTGCGCTGGATCATCATAAGTTTAAGTTTTAAAAAAAATTTATATTTACATATAAGATATATATGGTATTAATATAATCATAAATTTGTTTTCAGAACTAGTAGCAGCATTATTTTAGAGAAAAATAATATACATTCATCTTCGTTAATTATGGAGGCAGAAGTAGTTTCAGAACCTTCGTTAGATGAATCTAGTCTGACCAACCTAGAGTTTGATAGTCAAATTAATCAGTTTAACCTACTTAATGACCATCAAGTGGCATCTGCTACTCCACCTGTAGTGAACCTTAATCGTAGCAATTTAGAAATACCGAGAGAAATACCGAGGGAAATACCCTTTACTCCTATTAGTATTCCTAAAATAAAAAAATAAAAAAAAAACAGATGCTCAAACGGAAAATAAACTAGATATTTTGGGGCTATTAACAAAATTTTCCAATTAAGTGAATCAGGTTTCCTTTGCATCCCCAAATACCAGAGATAAACTTGACGATTTTTCGCCATATTTAATATCGGAACTAAGAGAGTTTCCAGAAGAACAAGGAGAAGAATTTATTGACGAAATAATCATTAGACTCCTTCAAATTAAAAGAAAATTGAGGCAAAATGCAAGGCCATATTTTTTTTTAATTGTATTAATAGTTTTTTTTTTAAATATAAGTAAATATCAAAGAACCTTTATTATCTACTATGCACTAAGATTATTTTGCCATGGACAATCAATTGTACTAAAATAATATTTTAAAAAATTTCTGTAATCCCAGGCCTCCTTTTTGGCATTTCTATTTCCAAACCGTAGACCGACATTTGAAAAAGCATTATTTGTTAGAACTTGATTACGCTATTCGCCTTCTGAGAGAGTTCCATTTATTTTCCTGTCTATAAATTGAGTTGCACAATACACTAAGGTGTCTTGTTTTTGTATTTTAATAAAATTACGTTAACAAGTAGTTGCTTTCACAATAGCATCTACGGTGTCAGAATACCCATTTATTTCTCTATGATATATTCTAAAGTGGGCTACCATAATTCCAAATTCATTTTCAATAGTTCTCCTTGCACGTGAAAGATAAGTTAAATTAGAAATAAGCATTGTTTATTAGATTAAAAAACAACAGTTTAGACCAATGTCATTACAATTCTTAATGAACTTGTATCAATATTATATTGTGTAGGTATTTAATATTATTTTAAGTACATATCGATTATTGAAAATGATTTCCTCTTTGTGATTTAAACCAACCGTGGTCTACTAAATGACCTCATTAAATTTATCTGAAAAGGAAAGGCCTCATTTCCAACAATAGTGGTACTTTATCATTTGTGAATGGTAGTTCTTTTCCTAATGGTATGTTTAAATTTCCATCTTTTAGCTTTTGACCAAAATTTGTTTGTTCATCACTTTGAGCTCCATATGAACCTACATTCACATATGTAAAAAAATATGAGGCACCACAGAGAGCTAGTAAGACTGTGCTAAAGTATTTTTTATAATTTAAATACAACGATCCAGAATTGATAAGTGCTTGAATTCTCACATGTTTACCGTCTATGGCACCTAAGCAATTTGGTAACTGCCACATATGATAAAATTCTTCATCTTTTTGAACCAATTCATCCTATCAGTGGTTTTAAATAAAAAGAATGTAAAACTTCCCATATTACATTGCAAGTTTCCCATATTATGTTACAAACTGTCGAGGGATGTATTATAAAAGTATATCCTAAACTAGGATATGAATCTCCGGTCGCCAGAAATCTCAGCGTAACCAATAACCTAAGGGCAGGTTGCTGCTCGTGGTAAAACTTTTACCAAATATTTTCCACAAAGGGAGAGCGAATATTCGAACGATGTACTACTCATTCTTGTGAAATTAAAAAAACATATGAGCGTTACCAAGTTTCATTTCAACAATTAGATTGTTTTAGAATCCTTGCTCTTTTCTTTTTAAATAAAAATCTTGAACCCATATACTGCGAGACTTTTTTTTTATTTTTTAAATATAATACGCCTACTACTGTAGTCAGCGCACCTAATATTCTCAGTTTGTAGCAATTTTCACGGTTAATTTTTATAAAACTAATCTTCCTAATTACAATAATAAAGCAACATAACCAACAAATTTTATACCAGAGTTCTTAAATGTAAATGGTCACCCTCTGAAGTGTCAATTTTCAATTCGCTTAATTCCCTATATAATTGAACTTACCTTCAATAGCTCTTGATAGGGTTGCCAGACATTACGCTTTTGGCGTATTTGCCACGTTTTTTGACTTGCTTATACGCGCAACTCCACAATACGAAAATGCCATGCTTTTGACAAAAATTTCACTTTTTTTATGCAAATGCCACGCTTTTTAATTTAAAGCCCTAGAAGAACCGGATTTATACTAAAATAGACAAATCTACGGATAAACGACCTTCGATTTTATAACCTTAGTAGGCTTCACTTCCAGCCACTTGCTGTAGGCGTCTACGATGATCAGAAGCATTTTTCCGGCTACTGGGCCCGCATAATCAATATGAATCCTTTCCCATGGTGCCTTGGGATACTCCCAGTGGTGTTCTCTAAATTTGGGCTGTGCTTGTGCATATCTAGCACATTCGATGCAAGACTTGGCGGCACGTTCGATGTCTGCATCGATCCCTGCCCAGAAAACAAACGAGCGAGCCAGCCCTTTCATTTTGACGATGCCGATGTGGGCAGCATGAAGATCCTGGATGATAGCGTCCTGTAGTGTTGGCGGAATAACAACTCAGTTCTCAAATAATAAGCAATTTGCCGCGAGCGTATAGTTAGCTTCAGGAGCTTTAAATCCATGGCGAACAAGGTCCTGTCCCGATTACAATAGTTTGGTGATGACCGTGCGATGGTCTCTGCTCGGACTGGTAACTGTGTAATTTGATGTTTGACAAATTGGTCAAACTCGTCATAGTCCTCTGCTTCCTCCCTCCTGTGTGACGAGTTGTAGTAGATGGTACCAACTGTTAACATTGCATGTACCCGAGAACAATAGTCGGCGTTCGCATTTGCTTTTGACGTTTTGAAAATCACGTCAAAGTTGAAATTCGCCAAATAGTCCGCGTAGTTGGCCATTCGACTAATGCAGAGCACCGGGAGTGACTTTTCCGGATGTGGGATCTCTGTCAGCGGTTTATGGTCTGTGATCAGCGTGAAATGGCGAGCGTAGAGATAGTTGAAGAACTGTTTTACAGCCCAAACGATGGCGAGTGCTTCTTTATCTATTTGAGGTTACCTTTTTTCCGCAGCTGACATCGTGCGACTTGCGTATGCAATTGGATGTTCCTGTCCATTACTGAGTCGGTGAGATAGGACTGCCCCCAATCCCGTACTGCTTGCGTCTGTTGCCAACAGCAACGGAAGTGACGGATCGTACTGCATCAGGACTTGCGGCGAGATCAAAATCTTCTTGGTGTCCAGGTAGGCCTCTGTACCAGCTGAAGTCCATGCAAAGGGGTCCTTGAGAAGCATATCTCGAAGAGGACGTTCCCTTGTTGACAGGTCGGGGATAAAAGAGCTGTAATATCTTGCTTTGCCAAGAAAAAGTTGCAATTCCTCCGGTGTTGATGGTTTTGGAGCATCTCGTACCCGAAAGAGGGAGAAACGGGAAATATGCTAACCGAGCTTAAAAAAGTCATAAAACCAAAAGACATGGAAGGTACGCAAATCAGACACACAAGAACGGCTATAGTACTAACCTCACAAACTAAAGAAAAACAAAACGAAATATTAAGACGGACACAACAATCAACAACACTAGACATAAAGGACGGTACCAGACAGAACGAACCAACAGCAATACTTACGGGACTACGCAAGGAAATGACATTGGACGAACTGACAGACGCATTAAAAATGGAAAACGACGACCTAAATGAAAACTTCGGGGACAGACTTAAACTTCTTACAGTCGTATCGACCCGGCCTTGCCGTAACCCTTATAAAGAGAACGTTTACATACGGGGACAAACGGACATCATTAACCACCTCTTAAAATCAGGGAAAGTATACGTAGACTTCCAGACCATTTTTATAAACGAGGCTACGCAAATTGCACTTTGTTTTAGATGCTGTAGATACGGACATGTGTCTAAATATTGTAAAGAGACGACACCGACATGCTACCGGTGTGGAGATGAACATGACGGAAACACATGCAACAAAGATATTTACAACTGTATTAACTGTGAGAGACTAAGGCTGACACCACGCGGACATCAGGCTAGAGACGCTAATTGCCCTATATACAACAAAAAAATGGACGAGGCTCGGGCTCAGACATCTTACAAATAGACAGACAAACAACCCACAAACAAACTAACAAACAAAACAAGACCTAAACAAACACACAAACACAACAAAACAAACACACACAAAACCCGATTGACAAATACAAAAGAGTATGAAACTTATACAATTTAATATGGGACGGGGAATTCAGGCAGCAGACCAATTAATGAAAAAAATGTGCACTGAGCAAACCGACATAGGCCTAATACAAGAACCCGCACATACACTAAACGGACAACACATATACAATATAATCAACAAAGACAGTAAAGCACCCATATTCATACACAATAGATGGACAAACAAAACAATTACACACAAAGACATGACAGACTCCAACACCACAACCATCTCCATACAAGCAACGACAGCGACAAACATAACAATAATCAATATCTACGACGAACCGGGAGGAGACACGAACATCAGACTAGACAGACATAAACAAAAGATAAACAACATTACAACAAAAATCATAATCGGGGGAGACATGAACGCAAAGAACGCTAGCTGGGGGGGACAAATCACAGACACAAGGGGGGAAGACATCGATCTAACCATCACAAAAGACATATACATACAAAACTGGCATGTTTCAGACGAGGACACACTTAGCGACCATCAATACATAACGTACAACACAGACAAAACAACATACCAACGCAGACAAAAAGACAAGATAACTTTTAACATACAAAAGATATACAAAACTAAACTAAGACAAGCAATAGAAAATACAAACTGGGCCAACACAGACGGAAATATACAAAGCCATGCAAAATTAACACAAAATAAAATACAACAAATACTCAAAAACAACACAACAACCCGCAAAGAAAACAAAGTCATAAAAACACAAGCATGGTGGACAGAGGACTTGGACAAAATGAGACAAGAAACTAACAAAAAACGCAAAACTTACCAACTAGAACAAAACGAACATCTAAGGCAATTGAAACACGACGCATATATCCGACAAAGACGCATCTACAAAACAAAAATAAAAGACAGCAAACGACAATCACTCAGACATACCCTGACTACAAACGACCCAAACAACCCATGGGAAACGGCATATAAAATCATAAAAAGTAAGCACACACAACCAAACATATTAACAACAATTAAGAGGGAAGACGGAACATGGACGAAAGACAGAACAGAGACGATCAAATACCTACACACAAAGTACTTTCCGACAGATAACGAAAACGAAGACACGGACGAACAACATACACTCAGACTAAAAACGTACACTTTCGCAGAACATGGTCCAGAACCAGCAATAAAAAAGACAGAAATAGTAAACACACTAACGGATATGAAACCAAACAAAGCCACAGCTAAAGACGGACTAAACAGAGAAATATTACAAATAATAAATGACATAGACAGCGACATACTACATAAATTATACAACGACTGCCTCGACCAGGGTATTTTTCCCGACATCTGGAAGGCAGCAGATATGGTATGGCTACCCAAAAAAGACAACGGACAACGACCAATCTGCCTACTACCGACGATGGGAAAAATACTGGACAAAATCCTAGCAAGACGACTGACATATCACTTAGAAAGCACAAACGGACTAAATGACAAACAATACGGTTTCAGGGAAGGGAGGACAACAATAGACGCGACACATAACGTTATAAACAAAATCAAAAACAACACTAAAGACAAAAGACACTCACTAGCCATCACATTAGACCTGAAAAACGCCTTTAATACGGCCTGGACACCCAAAATAGCGGACATACTACAAAGACGAAACGTACCGACAAATCTTGCCAAAACATGTATACATTTTTTGAGAAACAGACAAATACAAACAGAAGACATAACAGACAAAACGGACCGAGGATGTCCACAGGGCTCAAGCCTAGGGCCAATCCTCTGGTTACTGATAATGGAGGATTGGTTCGACAGCTTAGCGACAACCACAACAGACATAGACATGACACAAGCATACGCGGACGACCAAATACTGATAATAGGAGGAACATCACTGAAACAATTGGAAAACACATGGGACGAGACATGGGAACTATGCAAAAAATGGGCAGAAGACAACAAACTAACTTATAACATGACAAAAACAGAAATTATGTTCATACCTTACAAACCGACAAGAGAATCCAGACTAACAGGAGACGGACAACAACTACAAATACAAAATCATATAACGTACCTAGGCCTCACCATAGACAATAAACTGACGTGGATCGAACACATTAAACGAACTAGACAAAAAACGACGGACATAGCAAACAAATTATATGCAATAACAGGACGAACATGGGGACGCAGACCAGACATTCTTAGATTCATGTACGAACACGGGATAAAACCAATGATACTTTACGGTTCAGAACTATGGGGACAAAGACATAAAGACACACGCATAACAATACATCTACACGCGACAGAACGACCTTTTTTACTGAGAATAACAAAAGCATATAAAACGACGCCCAACTTGACACTGCCGGTACTAGCCGGGGTACCTCCACTGGCAGCGGACGCAGGGGCAAATCACTACACATACAATACATTTTACAGGGAAATACTACAAAACAGAATAAACACCACGGACAAACCACATCCGGCATACAGGAAACTCAACACAGAACAACAAGGACACACGACACATACCTTTATTCACACAGACGCCAGTATCAAAAACAATAACAAATCAGTTGGAATCTCAATACAAAACAACAACAACAACAACAACAACAACAACAACAACAACAACAACAACAACAACAACAACAACAACAACAACAACAACAACAACAACAACAACAATAGCATACAGGCATCAAAATAAAAGTGGAGACTAACAAAGACATAAATACCCTGGCGAAAATAGGGGTGACACAAGCCGTAAAATACATAATAGACAACCACGTACAATACACAAACCAAAACATACAAATCCTCACAGACTCAACAACAACAATAGCCTCGTTAGACAAAAACAACACAAGACATAAACTCATAACAGAAATACAAAGACTAACACACTCCGCTAAACAACATAACATTAACATAACATTCGGTTTCGCACACAGATCAACAGAAGGAATTACAAAAGCACACAAACTGGCAAACGAGGCACACAACGAGTACACACAAACAATACAATACCAAGACAAAACAGACATAAGAAAGAAAAAACACGACAAAACAATGACACTTTGGCAACAGGAACAACAGGACGTACAACACACGACATTATAAAAACAGTAAGACACAAACACATACAAATAAACAGGAAAACAGTTCAACTTCTAACAGGACACGGGAACATGAAAGCATATCTGAACAGATTCCACCTACAAGACACTGACGGCACCTGTGACATAGACGGATAAAATGAAGACACACGACACATAATTTACGACTGCAACGGACATGACAGACAAACAGCTAGGTCACGATTCAGACAAAGACACTGGCGGAAAAAGGACTCAATTACTTACCTCAAGACCTAGACATAACGGACAACACAATAATGAACTGGACAAACGAATGGGCAGACAAATTACTACAAGATGACGAACCGGGGACGTAACCATAAAAATATAACTACAATTTTGTGAACCTAGACGCCATAGCCACAAAACCCATATGTATACAAAGGGTAACACAAAATGTACAGCTTAGATATAATGAAATTCTATGTTCATTTAGTTATTTACTCTGGAAACTTATTTAATTTACTCATTCTGATTTAATCTACTTTTACTCTTGCTTGAGAACTTCTATTTTATATTTATTTATTTATTTTTATCTAATTTTACTTATATTTTATATTCTGTTGGGGCAATAATTGTATATTTAAACCAAATGTAACAAAAATCAAATGTCTGTGTAATAAACAAAAATTTGTATGTTTTTTGGGTAATAAAAAATCAGGGCACAACGGTCTTCTCCCCGCTCATTTTTGGAGTGCGGAGTTGGGATGGGTTCCCTTGACAGTGGATTCGCTAGACACCGGGTAAATCAAGCCCTATGCCTAACGGTTGGGGGGGGCCGGCCTCGCAGGCCGAAATCAATCTTTCTCTGTATCTAGTTCCATTTTGACTGTACTGTTCTCTATCTGGACTGTCAGTATCTGTCGTCCTGGTGATGGTACTGAGCCGATGATCTCAAGTTTACTTAACCGTTGTACTGAGTCGATTTCATCGTTGATTTCTCCGGAAGCAAGTTCTTCCTCGGTGAGCTGGTTTGTATTTTTAGTTTTTCTGGACTTACATACCCTGGCGATATGTCCTTTCTTTCCGCATTTGTTACATTTGCTGTTCAAGAATCTACATTGGCTGCGAGGATGTGTCTCACCATATCCTGCACATGTGTACTGGTTATCCTGGGTTCTGTCATTGTGCTGAAATTGGTTGTCGGCTGCTTCCTGATGTCCGTATACTTTCTTTCGCCCTTGTTGATTCCAGTTCCTATGCGATAGCGGTTTCTCGTATCCAATTTTGTTTGTAAGCTCGGTCTTCGCTTGTGTGGTATTTACCTCATCTGCTGTATTGCGCATGACTTCCAGCGCATGTGCAATATCGTACGCGTCTGTGAATGATGTCGGTTTCTTCGAGATTATTTCGTCACAAATTTCTCGAGATTCCAGACCCAATAGTAGTTGTTCTATCAACATTCGGTCGAGAAATGTATCATATTCGCAATACACGGCGGCCTGCCTTAACCACAACGAGAAGTTGACAATAGTTTCCCCTTTATTTTGTCTGATCTGTCGAAAGTTTATACTTTCGGCGAATTTATTTCGAGTTGAATTGAAGTGGCGTATCAGTTTTGATCTTATTTCATTGTAAGTAAGCGTTTCTGGATCAACAGGGCTCAGTGCAAACTTCAGTGCATCATTAAGCTCGGGCCCCATATAGACACGTGCGTAACTTGCGTGTTTATCTTCTGGAATTTTGCTCAGCTCAAGTGCCCAAGAGAAGCGCATGAAATAGTCGCTGATTATGGTTCCATCGATGGAACGATACGATCCCATGGCGAACGGAGGCGGGCGCGGCAATGCTGCTGTGGCAGCGACTTCTGTGGTGACATTAGTCGTGGAGGCTCGGATTGCGTTAGCTATTATGCTGGATAAAGTCTGAAGTAGTTCAGGAGTAACTGTCGGAGTGCCTGGCATCGTTGGTAATCACTAAGTTGGTGCGGGAACACTAGATACTCTCGATCCCACTTCTGACACCACTTTTGTATTTGTGTATCAATAAAGCAATAAAATTTATGTAAAACTTTATTATCTTTTGACAGATCCTTTTAATTCATGAAAAGACAACTATCATAATAACAACGATAAAACAAAAACATACATAGGTTGTGGGTTTGGTTCCATGCTCTATGTCAAGTATGACAACTCACACTCTTTGAACGCGTTAAATAATTAATTCCCTAGTACCAATCTCAGTCTAGTCGTATTCTTTCAAAGACATACACAACAATTTGACAACAATTTTAAATTTCATGAGGGAACATGAAAATTTTGCGTGGCAGACTCTCCGTTTCCAATACGAAACAAGAATTTAAAAGAATGTATATAGCTTTCCACAAAATTAAATTCGCTTGGATGCGGATTGAAGACAACGGAAAAATGGCGAAAGGTGAGTGTTATTTAAATTTTTTATAAAATTCACCTATTTTTAAGAAAATGAGAAATACGAAACACCTACACATTAATTATTTTTTTTTTGACTTGGTCTGATTATAAGGATAATTTTAAAAAGAAAGCAGTCGAAATACAAAGGCCCCAAGCTAATGGCCCTCAAAATGAAAAAAATTGTGTGATATTGAGGAAAGATTATTAGATATTCTGAGAAGTACATTCTATAAAGGATGTGGAGTAGCTGAGAAAGGAGTGAGTATTTAGTTCATTATAAAGAGAAGAATATGTGCAAAATTCATATACATGCACTTTTTGTGTATTTTACCAAGTTTCAGAAACCATTATATATTTTAAGAAAATGTACTTATTACTATGCATATTAAGTAGGGTTTTTCTCCAAAATAACATGCAATTTAACATTTAAGTAATAAGGGGTTATGTATTTGAATACTAAATGATTAAGGGTATGGGAATTTTCAGAAATAAAGTTTCTACCTAGAATCCAATAAAAGTTTATTTAAAATTCCCAGTAATTTATTCAAAATAATCTACCTAACAATTGTGAAATATTTTAGGTTAATAATTTGTATTTAGAATGTTTTAATCCCAAATAAATATTTAATACCTAACAAACCTTTATTATTACCTATATCTTTTCCTTTTATGCAATAAATGTTATTCAAAGATTTTATTTGTACAACAAGCATTAAATTTTTTGATTTTTTTAGTTGAAACTTTCCCAAAACCTTGCTCATCCACTTCCTTTACAGTGAAGTCAGCAACTACCAACAAAATAACAGAATACAGTAATTTATTTAGGAAATATATATATTTTTTACAGTTACACAATCAAAGAATTTATGCATTACGTCAATGAGACAATTCACCTTTGAATTTGTACCTTTGAGTAAAATATATTTTCAACCCAGTAGTTTTTTATCCAGTTATTTTACTCCGTTTCTTGGTCCACGATCTAAGTATTGAATCGTCCCAGGAAACTCCACATGGTCCTTTCGATGCCGGATGTTTAAAACTGCTGCTCTAGACATAGAAGATTAACACTAGATCGTCAAGTTGGAGATAGTTGTGAGTCTTTTCAATTTGATAATATTTGTTGTGAGCAAAGTTCTTATAATTTTTTTTTGAGTTGTCTCATCAATCGTTTCAGAGGTATTTCACCGAACGTACGGCAATTTTGCATTGATTTCTATCTGCAGAGTCGCCATTTATATTTTTTCTATTTACATTGATTTTTATCTGTAAATTAGATAATTCAATACATATTTGTACAATTTGCATTGATCTCTATCTGTAGATTGTGCGCATAATACTGTTATAATACTGTGTTCAAAGTATTTTTCCTATTGTATTGGAAAAGGGCACTACCCTATCATTTCTTTCGAAACTTTGTTTTGCTTTAAGCATTTGTCTTGTTAAAATAGTAGAATCTGGTTCATTTTGCATTTTATTCTTTATTTCGAGTTTTGACCAACATGGAAGCCATGGGGGATTTAATTGCTAAAAGAGGAAGAGTAAAGGCGATTATAACACGTAACACTAATTGGTATAGCGAAGTAGATATAACTAGTGTTACAAAAGAGGAAATTGCACATAGATTAGAAAAGCTTGAATCTGCTTATACCGAATTTGACACATATCAAATTCAAATTGAAGCATTGAGCTTAGATGCTCAAAATCTAGAAAGGCATGAGGATGAACGAGCAAATTTCGAAAATGCATACTTTCGCATAGTAGGTCTTTTAAAAAAAATTGTTCAGCCAGTTAAGACTCCATCTGAAATATTATATGAAATTGATCATAAAACTTACGGTTTAAGTGATATTTTGTCAAACATGAACCAAAAAGTTAATGCAAATACTAGTATAAAATTACCCACAATTTGCTTGCCTGATTTTTTTGGCAATTATGATAAATGGTCTTCTTTTCATGATCTATTTAAAAGTGTCATTCATGACAATAATTCTTTAGCCGATGTTCAAAAACTGTATTATTTGCAGTCATCTTTAAAGGGGGAAGCGGCTGAAATTATTGCTGAATTAGAACTAACTAACGATAACTATTATGTTGCTTGGGATTTGCTAGTAAAGCGGTATGAAAATAAAAGAAAAAGAATCAATACTCACCAAATATTTTAGATTTGCCAAATTTAGTGAAGGATTCTCCAAACTCTTTAAGGCAGTTTTTGGATTCATTTTATAAAAATACTAGAGCCTTGAATTCTAATGAACACTGGGATTCATTTGTATTGCTTTTACTAGAATCCAAGCTAGATCCTAACACTAGCAGAGATTGGGGATCAAAGACATCAGGGGATGATTCAGAGACTTTTGATGACCTGATTGAATTTTTAACTGTACGTTATAAAAATTTAAATAAGCGTCCTACTAACAACAAAACTGATTTTTCTAAAAATAAATCCAATATTACAAAACAAACTCACATTTCCACTAGACCTTCTTCTATATTTTGCAAGGGTAATCATTATATAAATCAGTGCCAACAGTTTTTAAAATTGCCAAGCACTTCTAGATTACATGAAATTAGAAAACTCAGAGCGTGTACTAATTGCTTAAAAAAGGGTCATTTCTCTTCCAACTGCACTAGAACGCTCTGTAAGCTGTGTCATAAAAAAAATCACACACTTTTACACTTAAATAAAGATACTAATAACAATAATAATATTATTGAAACTCCACAGATTGTAGAAAGTCAAAACACAAGCCAAAATACAGTTACTTCAGGATCGGAATTACCCTCCGTGATATCACCTAATTGTTTAGGGGCCTATGCTTAAAATTCAAACGAAGTAGTTATTTTATCTACAGCTTTATATCCGTGATTGTAATAATATTCAAATCAAATGCAGGGCAACTTTAGATTCTGGAAGTCAGTCCTCATTTATGACAACTGAATTATTTCATAAATTAAATTTAAAACATAATAAAATTAATTTATCTATTGTTAGCATACACGAAAGTAGAGGTGCCCAAGTAAACAAAGTCACTCAGGCTAAAATAAAATCACTAATTTCTAATTTTGAAATTACTATACCCTTCTTGGTATTAGATAAAATAACGGGAATGGTCCCACAATTTAAAATTGATATTTCCGCCATAAATATTCCACAAGGTTTGACATTAGCAGATCCTACATTTTTTAAGCCTTCTCAAATCGATTTATTATTAGGTGCCAATATTTTCTATGATTTACTCTTACCCAATCAAATTTAAATATAAATGAACCCATATTGCAAAATTCTAAGCTCGGATGGATAGTTCTGGATAGGCTCTATTGGCTCATTCAATAATAAAACGATTCTTTCTTATGTCTCAAAATGATGACATTCAAAGACAATTAGAAGCATTTTGGTTGTTAGAAGATATTTCTAATAAAAAACAGACCACATACAGCAAAGAGGAAGCTGAATGTGAAGAGGATTTTATACAAAATGCCTTTCGAGATGAAACTGGACGATTCATAGTAAAATTGCCTATCAGGGATAACTTTTCTAATCTGGGTTGTTCTAGAGCAATATCTTTAAAACGACTTCACAATCTTGAAAGGAAATTTCTAAATGATCATGAGTTGAAAGCAAAATACTCTGCCTTAATTAAGGAATACATTGATTTGAAGCATATGACTTTAGTAAAAAATCCCGAAATCAAACCAATATTTTATTTGCCTCATCATTGTGTTAAAAAGGAAAGATCATTAACGACAAAATTACGTGTCGTCTTTGATGCATCTGCAAAATCTGATAGTGGCCTTTCATTGAATGATGTACTTAAGGTCGGTCCTTCCATCCAGGAAGACATTTGTTTCATATTCTTGCGTTTTAGATCTCATGCCGTTGCCTTTACTGCAGACATTGCAAAGATGTACCGTCACGTTTTGGTACATCCCGATCAAAGGGATTTACAATGTATTTTTTGGCGCTTTAACTCAACTGAAGAGCTTCGCACTTACGAATTAAATACTATTACTTATGGCACAGGCCCAGCATCATTTTTAGCAACGCGATGTCTCAAACAATTAGCAATTGAAAATAAATCTTTTCCTATATCTAGCTCATCAATTGCTCATGATTTTTACATGGATGATAACATTTCTGGAGAAACTGATGAAATTTCGGCTGTTCTTAGAATAAAAGAAGTTTTTTCTATTTTAAATTCTGCTGGATTCATTCTTAGACAGTGGGTAACGAACAGACCAAATATCTTCAGAGATTTGAATTTTGACAATATAAATGATATAGTTCCTGATGAGATTTTTACTTGTTGACAAAAATTTTTCTCACGCTCCGCGGAATTACATTTTATAAAAATTCCTTGACATTTTCTTTTATGTCACTACAAATCCATTAAGGCTTATGGAGCTTGCATATATTTAAAATTTATTAACGCTAACGGCGATATTTTTGTTTATCTAAGTTGCTCAAAAAGTCGCGAGGTTCCATTAAAAACTATAACACTACCACGCTTAGAACTTTGCGGTGCATTATTGCTAGTGCAATTATACGAGCGTCTTAAATTATCTCTAAAAAATATTCAATTGGTAATTCGATCAGAGGGAAATCAGTTGCAATTATTTTTAACAGATGCTAAAATTCAGTGGCACTTTATACCACCTCGTTTACCATATTTTGGTAGTCTGTGGGAAAGTGTTGTCCGTTCGATAAAATATCTGAAAAAATTATAAAAACATTTACCTTTCATATGAAAATTTTTATAGTTTACTCACACAGATAGAGTCAATTTTGAATTCAAGGCCTCTCACGCCACTCACAGAAGATCCGAATGGTCTCTAACCTTTGACTCCAAGACATTTCATTATTGACAAACCCTTTAATATTCTCAATGAAGCTCCTGTCAAACCGAGCACAGCTACGTTATCGTCTCGATACAAACACATACAAATTATGGTTTAGCACTTTTGGTCTAGGTAGTCCAAGTAATACCTTTATCACCTTCAAGTAAGATCCAAATGGTCCAAATGATCCTAAAGCTTCGAATGTAGGATCTTTAGTGTTAATAAAAGAAGATTCAACTTCACCCATGAATTGGAGAATGGGAAGAATGGTAGAACTTCATCCAGGGCACGATAAAGTTGTTAGAGTGGTGTCTATAAAAACTTCCATGGGCATAATTAGACGAGCTGTAACGAAAATCTGCACATTACCTATGGATTATTGAAGTTCTGCTCACTTCAAGGGGGGCGGCATGTTCAGTCTGGAGCCGATCCTGTATTAAAACTATAGTTACTTAACTTGTTTTAGTTATTATTTTATGTATTACGTCAATTAGACAATTCACCTTTGAATTTGTAGTTTTTAAAATATATTTTCAACTCAGCAGTTTTTTATCCAGTTATTTTACTCCGTTTCTTGGTCCACGATCTAAGTATTGAATCGTCCCAGGAAACTCCACAGTATAGATGTAACACCAATCGTACAAAATATTGTCTGTACTAGAATATTAACTAAGCATTAAATTATCTATTTCCATATTATTTCTTGTTATATCATATTATTTAGATTAGATTTAATTAGGACTGTGGGCCATGTGACCTCCCCCACCTCGGCCTTTTCAGATCTATTGTGGATATCTTTTAATCGTTGTTTAGAATACCTTGTCTAATTCGGTCTTTTGTAGTAGACTCCATAGACTGGGAAGTAGTTCTACGGTATAGCTAGTTGCCCTTGGTTTTTCTTTAAGTGTAAGAAATCTGTCTTGCTAGACCATTGCAGTAGCACAATACGTGTTCTGTCATTTCCTTCTCTTCCTGACGGAATCGACACAAGGTCTCTTCTGTCAGACCGATATTGTACATATGTTTGTTAAGCCTACAATGCCCTGTTAATAGACCTACTAGTACTCTAGTGTTTTTCCTAGTAGGGCTCAGTAGATGCTTGGTAAGTTTAGGCTATGGTCCTTTTAGGAACTTTTTCACCTGTCTCTCTCCTGGTGTTTTTCCACTACTCCTGAGATTTTTTAAACATCCAGTGCTTTGTGCATGTTCTGATATTTGTCTTTGTGACACCACAGAAGGGTTCTGGGCCAATAAGAGCCTTTGATGCTCCTTCTCGGGCTAGTAAATCAGCCTCTTCGTTGCCCTTATGTCCTCTGTGGCTTGGTACCTAGGCTAAGAATAGTCTGTTTTGACTACCCAGCTCTTTTAAGGCTTCCAAACAGTCCCACATAAACTTCTACCTGCATAGAACTAAGTACTTTTAACGTCGCTTGACTGTCTGAGTATATGACAATGGTTTTTCCATTTACCTTCTGTCTTAAAACCTCTCTTTTGTGCAGTGATGTATTGCTGCTATTTCTGTCTGGAATAATGTTGCATGTTTAACTAAGCTCAATGAGATTCTTGTCTTTGGCTTGGTATTATATATACCTATTCCTGAACCTTCATGGGTTTTGGAGCCGTCTGTGTACCAGGTAAATTATTCTGCATTAATAGGAGATCCTCCCGTCCACGCTTGTTTGGCTACAGCGTAGTGAGACAAGTATGGAACCGGATGAAATCGTCGAAAAATATAGTGACGATCCAGAAGCGGTTCTTTTAACGCAGAATAATAGTGAATTAATCATGGTAAAATCACAGAGTATCCAAGAAATAACAGAAGAAGATGCCTATGGCCAAGCTCTGCCCAATATAAAGAAGAAGAAAATAGAATATCTACAACAAAAATTATCAAAAAAAACCCGATTCCAGAGCCAAATGAAGTAAAAATATTCTTTGACAGTTTGCTACCATTCGTGGCAAAGATACCTTCACATCGAAAATTAATGTTTAGAAGTTAAATCCCAAGAACTAATACAACAATTTGACGAGTCATTAGATGTCTCTCCAAATATATATACGTTAGTTGATATGAGTGGGATTAATATTCAAAATAGTTCATTTGAACCATCGGTTAAGGTGGTTTTTGTATAGATTTTAAAACCATTGAAAAGATAAATATTTATAGAATATTTTCCGAATTTTAACATGGATAATAATATTTATTAAATTAAGGCAATATTTTTTTTTCTTTTAAAGACTTTTAAAAAATTATTATTTGTAAATGTTTTACCAGATTTAAACCGCAAGCACAATAAAAAAAGACAAGAAAAATTAAAACGACTCTGGATAATATAGATTGTATTTGGAAATGTTAGAATCCAACTGCTAACAGACAGTTGAGAAAAGTTAGGAAAAAGCTTGAGTGGAAGTGGTGGACCTCGGAGAAATATCGCAGAATGGAAAAGAGTAAGTTGTAATATAAATATAGTAACAAATAAGGTACTACCACCTACCTACTTAATAAGAATAAGTCAGTTTATTTTGACAAGAGTGATAATCACTGTAAGAATTACTATATGTATAATTTTAGCTTAACTACAGTTAAATCATACATAACAGTTTATTAATTTCTACACTATTACAAAGTTCTATATCCCGTAAAAATAATTTAGTTATTTAATATATCATTTATGCATATTTTGCTATTTTGTACATTTTTAATTCAATATACCAACTTTTTTATAACCTTGTATGTCACGTGGACTTAAAGTGAAATTATAATAAATTTATAATATAAATTAATGGAATTAAATAAAATAATTATTTCATGTATAGGATGTTACTTTGACCTTTTAAACAATGTTCATGGTTGAATAATGTTGGCTACATCTAGAAAATTACACAAGGCAGTATAAAAAATATACAGCTACTTCTATAAATGTGGTAAAATTGTTCATGTCCGTAAAAGAGTTCGCCTCATCAGGAATTCCATTTAGGAAACTGGCAATGTGGGAGATCCAGAAAAAGATTTAAAAGAAAATAGAAAAAAATTGTTGTTTCTAACTGGAGATATAGCAGTGGAGGGTATAAAGGGTATTCCAGAAATTGGAATAAATAATATGGAAAATATAAAAAATGCAATAGAGGAAGCCGAAGCTGTGGAGAAAGAAAAAAAGAAGAAAGAGAACAAGAAAGAAAATTACAACAAGAGCTGATACCAATGTATTAAATTCAATAAATATTAATTTGGAAAAGCTAGTAAAATTGAAAGAGAAAGAACTTCAGTTAGCACGTTTTAAACTTGGTAGTGTGGATTCGTGTACCACTCCGGATGGTGTTGGTGATGTGTGCGTTTAATGTGTGTGTGGTAAAAGCAGTGGTGCTAAGAAGCAGATCTCAAAGCGAAAGTGAAGTGTAAGTAAAGAGCGAGTGAAGTGAAAGGTGTGTAAGTATCTTACTTACTGGCCTAAAATAATTACAATAAAAGTAAGCCTCAAGTTAAGCTTGCAATAAAAGTTAGATAATAAAGGTTATACCCTACCTGAAGGTGTGGGGCGGCCACGTGGATATTGTGATTTTTAAGTGTTGTTTTAATTGAAAATAGATCCACAAAATAGATGTGTAATTTTATATCTTTCAATAAAATATCTTTTCCAATAAAACACTATAAATGTTTTTTTGACTATCAAAATCCTCAAACTGAGTTAGGACGCCGTCCTAGTTAAGAGTCACAAAACAAAATGGAAGATCTTTTTCAAATATCCAGAAAAATGCCTTGTCAGGATCAAAGTTCAAAATTAATTAAAATGTTGTTCTTTTATTGCAAACACTCTAATAAAATATATGTTTCCTACTTTATTGAGCTAATAAAGGATAGATTCATGGTCAAGGTCATAGTACCACAAAACATAATATTGTTCTTTTATTTTATATATTGTAATAAATTGTATTTTCCTGTATTATGATATTAATTAATAAAGGACAGACACATGGTCAAGGCCATGGTACTATTTATTTGCAGATTCTCATTATTTTGGTAAACCTGAGGTGTCATTTAAAATTATTAACCTAATTCTTAAATGTCAAATATAAATAATAAACAATTCCCAATTAAGGGGTTAATTTTTATATAAACATAGAGATTATTAATATGAATTATGAATAGGGTAAATAATTATTTATAAAAAACTGTACTTTAAGAATTCTTAAAAAAATTAACAGAAAGCTGGATATAATTAAAAGGTAAGCAGAATTCATAGCAAATTAGGAATAATATCGAATTTTAAGTATTTATATTGAATTGATCACTAAAATACATGAGTGTGCCAAAAAGCCGTAACACCTATAGACAGAAGAAATTAACTGTGTTTTTAAGTTTTAGTTATAAAAATAATTATTGTTTTGTTTCAACGATCTGTAGCAAATATAATTTATCAAAATAATACGATTAAGTTAGTAGGGTTAGTAAACAAAAACATAACAGCTGTTGAATCTTCTCCCAGGCTTGTAATTGGTCTAAATCGTTTTAAGGCATCGACAAACTTGATTGTAGTCTGAAATCACGACTGTGGGTCCAAAGTAGTATCAGGCCCAAAAACAAGAGTTACGAGGTTTGAAGTAACCTCCATTTTGCTTAACCGGTTCCGTTTTTTTACCGAACTTCACCTTAAAACTTTGTTCATATGATTTTGCACATCCCGATTTTCCGGATTATTGCACGTTAAAGGAAAGATAATATCCTCGTCAAAAATAAACATTAATTGTCCTAGTGAGCTATTTTTCACATTTTGTGGATATTGCTTTTGACAGGATAAGTTATACACGTTGAAGCCTCATTACATCAGTAATAAGTACCTTTCTCAACGAAATTATATTTAGGTAAATATTGGATTCACCTGCATACTGAGCCAGATTTCAGTACCAGATAAAGAGAAACCATTTGGATTTCTATAGCCTTTTCACCTTTTGCGTTAGGGTGAAAGCCAAATGAGATTGGCTTTTGTTAATTTTCCAGCAGAGATATTTATAATAAAGGATAGATACGAATATACGTATCAAAACATTTTCCAGATTGGTCCAGGAAGCTCAATATAAACAGGAGATTTTCTTATGTGTAACAACAAAAAAATGAGGATTTCGCTTAGCAGTGGATTGTAGTATATCGCAAATGTAACAACCAGTTTGCCTAAAGACCAACGCTCGTCACCAAATGTAACAACCAGTTTGCCTAATAGACCAACGCTCGTCACCAAATGTAACAACCAGTTATGTCTAAAGACCATTTACAACTACTGATAGGTCTTTAGCTACTGTTGCTATACTATTAAGGGATAAAGGCAGCGCTTGTCACCAGCCCTAGGGTCCTGGAGTCCTGAAGGAACATCCATTCGCCAGTGGCAAAATAAAATAATAAAAGAAAATAATAAAAAATACAAAAAAAAACATCCCTTAATAGCATATGTCGAGCGGTTTTGGCAACTGACTTAAGACTCTCAAGTCCTTAAGGGTAGGAACGCCGAGGCTTAACATGCTCGGAATATTTCTTACTGGTTTTTGGAAAGAGGTGAGAATAAAATAGGTTAATAAACAATAACACGTATATTTAAATATAAGTAAAAAATGAATAACAAATTTCAATAAATCAAAACAATCTCTATTTTTGAAATAAGACATAGCAAAAATTACTACCCACAATTGTAAATCTTTGTTATGATAAACCATGCTAATATAATATAATCTATGATGAAACTTTGATAAAAAGAAACCTTTTACATCACAAAAACATTTTAATATAAAAAAACTCTTTATATGATAAAACCCTTAAAACTGATAAAAACATTTAATAAGTAAACTTGGGACGAAAATGAAAAAATTGGCATTTGAAGAAGACTAATGAACTGTTTTAAAATACATAACCCAAACAAGAGATTTAAACATGTTAAAATAAAATAGATATTACCTTTGAAAACAAAACACTACAACACACTTTACTATATGTAATAGATATTAATACATTTTTGGGCATAGGTTTGGCCCAACGGCCGCCCCTTGAGTCCCCTGTGTCAACGATTGACTCTCTATTTATATCAACCTTAACGTGATTATTTTAAAAAGAAACTCGACTTATTTATTTTTAATGATTATTCGCACGATTTGTCCTTTAATTTTCTAGTACAATGAACTATTTCTAATTGTTTGGTTTTAATAAATATGTTGTGTTAATTTAATAGATATTAAAAATATTAGATATTTTTGGGATTTTTGTTAAATTCTTTGTATTTTAAAAATAATAATGCCAATTATTACATTATTCCCCCGACAGAAAAAAAATTGAACTATACTTGTTCAATTCTTTTTAAAACCCTTAATGTAAATAATTTACAAAATTTTAAAAATTATCTACAATATATATGGTAACCTTACGCTAGCTTCACTGCACAAGTTGCGTTTTCTTTGTAATTGGCTGGCCGTAACTACCCTTTGCTCTCTGGCTGTCACCTCTCACATCCCCTGATCCTTGACCTTCCTGGAATGGTCCCTTCCCGATCTGGCTTGGTCCTTGGGCTGCTAAACCTGGTAACCCTTTTGGCTGAGGTTACAGGTTCTTTCTGCTGCGGTAGTCTATCAATTTTCCAATAGACTCTGACTTTGGACTGCTTCCCTGGCTTGCTACTGTGAGACTGCTACGGTACATGGCTGCTGTACACGGCTGCTACTGGTAGGTCCCTATTGACTCATTACTGGGAATGGCCTCTTTCATTGAACCTTAGCCCATTCCATATGAATTCTTTGGTCCCATTTTTCCGCATTTGACTCCATTTTCTTCTTGCTGTGGATTTGGCTCCCACAGACTCAAAATGGACCCAACATCATGTCAAGCTCCCTTGGCGGTATAACTCATGCCCTCTGAGAGCTTGGTGGTACTGGTTGGCGGATTTGGATGGAACAGTCTCTTTGTAGCCTTGGATTCTGGAGTCCTGGAATTCGGCCAATTCTCTGCCGTGGATCGTGGAATCGTGGAACTCTGGGGTCCCTTGGTACGGTCCTGGATTTGGGTAACTATCACGATTTGGACTTCGTGATTGTCCTGGAAACGGTGCTAATGGTGACTCTGGCAAAGGTAGTACGGTGTTGACCTCTTCTTCTTTCTTCTTTTCCTTCTTCTTTTTTCTTTTTCTTCTTCTTGTGCAGTGGCTACGTCTTTTGATTACCCCTATGACAAAATTAATATTTACATTTCAGGTTTACAAAAAAAATTTATAATAATTTCCTTAATTACCCAAATTAAAAGCACATTTACAGTTACGAAAACAAATATGTTTTATAATATACCAAAATTATTTTTTAATAATGAACTAGAAAACGTTATTTATTTTTAAATCTCTATCTCGCAATTATTTATATTTACTATGAATATTGAATTTCAAAACATTGTAACTAGAATATATTTTTTTTGAGTAGGTAGCATTTTCTAATTCTCTGAGACTTACAAATTTATGCAGTTCTTATTTTATATCAAATTTCAAAATTAATCCCACTAAGATTTTATAAATTTGTATTTCTCCCCATTTTTGTTTTCGAAACGAATCAACAATCAAAGCTAGTATGTTTTATTACAGAAACAATACTATTATTTATTTCCTGGCCATTAAAAATAAACAACATATATCTCTAAGAATAAAACATACTTTTGTTAAATGCACATAAGCGTAGATTAAATAGTTGTCTACACCTAATAAAACCCAATAAAATACCTTTCTAAAATAATTCTTATGTCATTAATTCTACTAATTCCAATAAAATACCCTTTTAAAATAATTTTTTCTTTACTGTACCTATTTACTTCATATATATTTTTACCACCTGTTGATCTATATATTTCCTTTTCTTCTTACTCTTCTCTCGATTTCGCTTGAAATTCTGCATCTCCATACTTTGAAACTTTCCTGTTTCTATCGCAATTTTCTCATCTGGTGACGCGTCGTGGCGCCTGGCATAGCGGCGTAGCTCTCTTGTAGAGCGGCGTTGCTCCTCGGTAGAGCGGTCTCGCTCCTAAAAAATCGTTATTGCTCCCTGGTAGAGCGGCATTCTCCTATTGTACGTCGCTGCACCCTGGCAGAACGACGTTCTCCTATAAACATCGGTGTTGCGGCATTGCAAAGCGGCGTTGCTCCCTGGCAAAGCGGCGTTGCTCCCTGGCAAAGCGGCGTTGCTTCCTGGCAAATCGGCGTTGCTTCCTGGCAAAGTGGCGTTGCTTCCTGGCAAAGCGGCGTTGCTTCCTGTCAAAGCGGCGTTGCTTCTTGGTAGAGCGGAATGGCTCCTAAAATCGGCGTTGCTTCCTGACAAATCGGCGTTGCTTCCTGGCAAAGTGGCGTTGCTTCCTGGCAAAGCGGCGTTGCTTCCTGGCAAAGTGGCGTTTCTTCTTGGTAGAGCGGAATGGCTCCTAAAATCGGCGTTGCTCCCTGACAGAGAGGCTTCTTCTAATATATGGCGTTGCTCCCTGATAGAGAGGCTTCTTCTAATATACGGCATTGCTCCCTAACAAAGTGGCGTTGCTTCCTGGCAAAGCGGCGTTGCTTCCTGGCAAAGCGGCGTTTCTTCCTGGCAAAGCGGCGTTGCTCCCTGGCAAAGCGACGTTGCTTCCTGACAAAGCGGTCTGAATCCTATTTTTCACTTGTGGACATCTTGTCCTGACATCAAAGGGCGTTGTTTAGGGCTGGTCGGAAACTGCGTCGATCCATATGTGACCCCAAACTCCCTCCAATCTATTTACCTTAATTTGTCACCATCACAGTCTGGAGAAAAGGTCCTTAGAGCTTATCCCTTCACACCGTGACGTGACAACCTCTCCTCTAGTTTTGTCCTGTCGTGGACACTGCTTGGGGGTTGATCGGAATTGTACCTCGATCGGATGTCCCCAAACTTTTTTCTTTTTCTTCCTGTCTTTCAACTCTAAAACACAAATCACGTATTAGTCACTGTATATCTCAACATTTACTCTGCCTTTTTTTTTTGGGCAGTTTAAACCTCTAACATATTTTTAAGATGTGCTTATTCGCACATCTCGCACTTGTACGCCTTTTCTTTCTTTCTCGTGCATGTAGAACACGTTCTCTTTCTCCTCAAACTCTATTGCTGATGGCCTGGTAAACATCTTTAATCTAAAACACTGTATGTCTATATTATTATTTTTAATTCACAAAATTTAAACCTTATAACATACTTCTGAAAAAAAAACAGTTATTTAAAAAAATGCCAATTTTTCATTAACGCTGTACGTCGCTGAACTACATTTACCTATAATACTGACCTACGCCAATTACTGGTAGCACTGCACTTTGAAATAAATATTTTGCGAAACTGTAATACAATATTTATAGTTCATTATAGTTCAATGTCAATTTTTATGTAAATAGTGACAATATTTACCTTTAAATTCTTTATCATCTAAACTAGATATACTTATACATCATCAACCTATTTAAATATTTTCCCTTCGCAATTCTTATTTAACATCATAGTTATTTTAAAATAAATTAAAATTCTCCTTTTGAATAATTTTCTCTTTATTGAAATGATGACTTTTTGTACACAAAGAAATATAATATTATAAATAAAATTGTATACTATTTTCGACTTGACCCTAATGTTTATTGTTACAATTATTTTCAATGTCAATGTTTTGTTTAAACAACTACTTAGTTAAAACATTATATTAAATTATCATCTATTTATTTATCTTTGTTTTTTATCAATTCAGGTTCGCTAATTTATTTAATAAAATGAAATTTGCATTTATCACTTGATTTCTGTATCTACTCAATTTAGTTTATTAAAAGGCACTTGTCCTCTCCAAAAAAATTACAAAATTTAAAAAAAAAGTCTGTAAAAAAATTGATATATCTCCTTATCCTTATCTTTAATAACAAATTTTTCCTTTTCCTTCCAACTAGTCAAATACTATCAAAAAACACCGCTTGTCACCAAATGTAACAACCACCGTCACTTAGAAAGTAACTGTTGTCACTAAATACTAATGTAGTGGCCAAAAGGACTCTAGTCATCAACGGGGGGTATACACTGTAAGTGTAAAGGCAGCCTGTCACCAGCCACAGTCAGGGGATAAGGTCCTTAGAGCTTAATCACTCTCACCGTGACAAAAAAAAGAAAAAAAGAAAAAATAAAATAATAGGTTTAAAATAAAAAGAATTGTCCCCCGTGATGAATAGAGCGAGCGGATTAAGGAAATGGTTTGGCAAACTGACAATAGGCACCTATAGTCCTTACTCGGGAGTAGGTTCGCCGGGGCTTCGCAAAAGTGCCCGGAGTGTCTTTTGACAAAAGGGGAAGGTAGACCTGATGAAATCGAATATATTTTGGTTAAAGAGTAAAAAAGAACATCTAAATAATTATTCAGTTATCCAACTCTGGACTTTATTAGATAGCTTATCTGAACTAGGGATTGTCCCTCTTTATAGAACTCGGGCAGAACTCAACAACTCTTAACACACATAAGATAAAACCAGGTGAACGTTTAACAACTTAATATATTTAGCTCAATATATATTTAAACATGTAACAAATTTTAATCATAGACAAAAGAAACGATCAAGTAATACAATATGTTTGGAGGTACAAGATCCACCCTGAGGTTCTTGCCTGATTCGGTAAATCAGTCGTCGATAACAAAATACCGATAAATAATGTAAGCATAGATAGCAAAAAAATGTCAGAAATCCCGTTGGATCTTGTAGCCACCAAAGTCAAAAAAATAAACTATATCACTCCCTATTAAAATCTACGATGAGAGGTAACAAAATAACTTGGCAAAAATGAAAAAAAAAAGAGAGAACTGTCACAATTTTAATGTAGTGAAAGAGGAAGGCTTACCTTGCTCGAAACGTAGTTTCGATTTCACTAAGTTTAAATTGATTGGCTGATATTTATTATTAAATCACAATTTAAAAAAATTACTTTATGATTCCCGATATACGATTTATCGGCGTCGATGGGTAGTCGGACAGCGTAACGTCCGGCCCACTCAGTAACTGTCCTTTTCCCCTCGTTTCCACATCATTTTTATATTGATTGAGACGTGCTTTCTTTGAAATTTTTGGTCAACTCAAATATTTAATTTACTTTGATATTATAGTAACTGTTTACTATTTCTAAGGTCAAATGTACTTGAAAATTTATATGAGATTTTTATGCAAAATCTTTAGATTAATTAAAATAATTGCCAAATTATTACATTACTCCCCTCTCCGACAAAAAAATTGAACTTACATGTTCAATTCTTTTTCGAACTCCCTAATCTGAATATTTTCCTAAAATTAAGCATATATATTTTTACATTCAATTATCCTACAATGGTTAATTTGCTTCTTTTTCTTTCTTCCTCGTCACGTCCTTTGCTTTGTTGGCTGCCATTATCTGCCCTTCCTACATATCCATTTTCCTGTTGCTTTCTAATTGTTCCCTTGATTCTGTCCAATGTTTTTGATCCATTTGCTGAGAGAGTCCCTGCTCCATGCTCTGCATTTCCATTGTTTGTTTATCGTCGTCCTCGTGTTTTGTTTGGCGATACTGGTTCCTGTGTAGTACCCATGACGTCATTGCTGTTCCTATGCTGGCTATTAGTTGTACTCCGCATCCGAGAGTTTGGTAGATTCTCATGCTGTTGAGTATTACGCTGCCAGCGTAGTGGATCATTCGGAAAATTACGTAGAATCCGATAAGTCCACTCATGAATGTTCCTATTTCGGAAAACCATCCCCATAACTGTTTCATGGATGATTTTGCTAGCTGTTGGATCTCGTTAGTGTTGAAAATGTTTGCTACGGAGTATCCTTGGCTGTTGGCTTCCAGTCCTGCTGCTCGTCTGATGAGGATATTCTCTACTGCCTTTCTCTCTGTACCGAATTTGAGGGTTCTTTGAGCATCGATGATCTCTTTTTGTGTGTAGAGACCTTCTGCTCCTATTGGCTGGATGGGTTCAAACTGTATTTTTGGCTCCATTTCTACTTCTAGTTCTTTTGGTGGTGATACAACTCTAGGATGTGGATTTAGGCCTATCCATTGGTCATCTACGTAGTATAGAGGTGGTATCAGGTTATTGCAGTCAATTTCTTCTCCGTAATCTTGTATTACTCTGGTTAATGGTGACATAAACTTTGACTGGTTTGACATCGTGATTGGCAGTTCGTGATAACACTTATCTGTTCGTCTGACCATAACTATTTTCGGTGTGCATTTCATGATATATAGTACTTCTCCAAGGACTCTTCCTATATATCCTGGCTCATGCTGCATTAGCTGGCTTACGGCGTTGGGTAATATTGGCGCCATTAGTAATCAATTTTTCAATATTTCTCTCCTTGTCTGGCAACGTCTATGTACTGTGTCTATGTACAATTTATCTAATTGTCTTTTGTAGGCTTGTTCACTATATAAGAATTTACTGTTTATATAGCTCATCAAGTCTACATTTTGTGGAAGTGAAAGCATTGGTGTGTTGATTTTCTTGGAATTTTCTTGTACGTGGACTAATATTCGTGGGTGCTCTGTTTGCCATACTTCAATGCCGCATAATGTAGCTCTTTTCTGTAGTGCTAATGCAAATAATTTGGTACTTTCTTCGACTACTATTATTTCTTCTTGTGTTATCTTATTAGTTATTTTTTCTCCTTTTCCTTGATATAATGAACTGAGGTGATCTTCGCACGATGGGGGGTTGAATTGCTCCCAGATTGTTTCTCCATAAGTTGAGTCGAAACAATATCCTTTTAGGTATGGACATGTTACGCCTCCTTGTAAGTGTATCTCGTTCTCATCTAGGCTTATTGACGTGTCATAATCTCTGGTCATAATTGATACTGCTGCTACTATTACTACATCGGTCCATAGTCGTCCATTTTCTTGGTAAGTTACCCCTTGGCATGTTCCTTTGTCGTCTAACTGTCCTTGCAGCGTGATGGATGCTGTGGTTGTGCCATTCATTGCTACGTTGCCAATGGTTTGTCGAAAGATCTGTAGAGACTGGTATCTGTGCATGGATCTGCACTCCTCTGCTCCTAGCTTGTGGATTGACTTGGATACTCCATTTTCCACAATAGAAGTGTGGCTGTACATACCACAGTGGAACATTATTCTGGTGACTTCTACTAGGCAGGTCCAAATGTGTTGTCGCTGGAATTCATTTCTCTGGATAACTTGGACTGTGACATCTTCGCTTTCGTAGGTTAACTCTGGTGTGGGACATTTCTGTACATCTTTCAGTGAAATTGTCGTGATATTGGTTGCTTCTTCGGAACAATCATAGGCTATGATTGCCATTACACTTGGTAGGATGCTGATGATGACCAAAGCTAAGGCTGTGTGACGTTTTCGGTCCATTATTCTTTCTTCTTATCCTCTTTGTTGATAATACCTTTAAACAATATAATAATAATTTCTTTAAACTCTAGTGTTTTAAATTCCCTATATTTATATGTTACAAACTTATTATAAATATTCCTATTTGTCCTAACCCTATGCTACGCTACTGGTGCAAGATTGTGAAAATTCGAGCTGCTTTTCTGTTAAAATATTAAAGTACATTTATAAATAATTTCTAAGTTTTAAGTTCAATGTCATTGTTGTTTTGAAATATTATATTATGACCTAATGTTTTAATGTTTATATTTCCGCTACTCGCTTTTTCTCAGTCTTAATAATATTTTAATTTCTAATGTTTTGGTATCCTATTACAATTTAAGTGTCGTATTGTTTATTTATATTAAGTTTTTATGTCTAATGAACTGTTATGTTATGTCTTAATTTATTCGCAATCTTTGAAATCTTCTGTATCTGAGAATTCTTGGGTACTGCAATCCTCGAAGTCTTCTGTGTCTGTGTCTATTTGAATACAATCTTCCAATTTTTCTTCTTTTTGTTTTTCCATTTCTTTGTTTTTTCTATTTCTTTTTATTCTGTTTAGATTTATTTTGTTTGGAGTGCTGTAGATTCTGTTTCTTATTCTCGTCGATCGTCTAATTGTTGGTGGGGGTTGTAGTACGGTGCCTCTATCAACTTGTGTGCTCTTCCTTCTTTTCCTTATTGTTGATTGTCCCTCATCTTCCTGTTTTCTTTCTATCCAGGTCGGTAATGTAGCTGCCCTTGAAATTTCTACATCCTGATTGTTTTCAGTCTCTTCGATTATTGTTTCTTGTTCTGGCTCTTCCGTATGCTCATTTTGTTCGTCATCTTCTTTCCCGTAGTACCGTTTTAGTCTATTAATGTGTACTACTTGTGATGCTCTTCCATTTGGCGGTAATACTCTATAGGTGACTGGTCCGATTCTTTCCATAATTTTGTATGGTCCGATCCATCTGTTTCTCAGCTTCTTTGAGATGCCCACCTTGCTGCTAACGTCTAGTAAGTATGTCAGATCTCCCTCTTGAAATTCTCGTTCTTGAGTGTTCTCGTTAAACCTTTGGACTCTGTTTTCTTTAGCTCTTTCTGTATTTACTTGTACTTTTTGGTAGATATCTTTTAATCTGGCTTCTAATTCTGACACGTAGTTATCTCCTATGTCGTACTTAGTCCTTTTGGGTCGGATAAATTCGTCTATTGGCAGTTCTTGCTCTCTTCCGTGAAGTAGGAAATATGGGCTAAATCCTGTTGATGTATGAATACTGCCTCTGTAAGCCATTAGAACATATGGTAGCCATTGGTCCCAGTCTCTTTGATTTGGTGATATGTAATGGGATAACATATCTTTTAGCACTCTATGCATGCGTTCTATTTGCCCATTTGTCGTCGGTGCGTAACTGGATGTGTGGAGTCTTTTTATATTCAATAATTTGCAGGTTTCTTTCATTATTTCTGATAAGAAATTTGCACCTCTGTCGGTGAGTAGTTTCGTCGGTGTTCCATGCCTACATACTATTTGTTCGACGAATGCTCTCGCTATTGTTTGGGCCTTCTGGTCTGGTAGTGGTATCGCTTCGCAGTATTTTGTAAAATGGTCTTGGAATGTCAGGATGTATTTGTTTCCATTATCTGAAGTTACTAATGGTCCAACTATGTCCATTGACGTGATTTCCCATGGTTGAGCTACAGCTGTAAACTTCTGTAGCGGGGCTTTCTTCATGTGGGGTGACGTCTTCCTTCTATTGCATGCGTCGCATTCTGTGCAGTATCTGAAGACATCTTTTTGGATGGATGGCCAGAAAAACCTCTTCTTAATTGATAGTAGCGTCTTTTGTTGACCTTGGTGGTAGTATAATGGGGTGTCATGAAAGTCTTCCATCACTTTCTTTATTAACTTCTTTGGAATTACTAGTTTGTCCTGTCCTTCTCCATTGTTTTGTTGGTATAGTATTCCCTCTTTGTCTGTGTAATACTTGTTTTTCATGTCTTCTTCTTCATTGTCTAACTTTTGAATAATTATCTTACAGTATTCGTCTCGTCGTTGTGCTTCTTTTAGTGAATCTCTGTCCCATGTTGGTTCCCAATTGTTTTCTTCGTGTACATTTATTGCGTTTATTTTATTATCTTTTTGTGTTTCTGTAATTATATCTATCTTTAATTGACTTCCGTACCACATGAAGTGTATCATTTGCTCCACTTCCTCCTATGTTAATCCTTCTACTTGGGTTTTCGTATTGAAAAGTGTGATTATGGGGTCTTCGTTTAGTTCTGCGAGTTTTCTCAGATTTTTCAAGCATTCCCAGGTTGATTCGTACGACGTTTCGTCTTCGGGTGTCGCTCGGTTTATCATGTAGTATATTCGTCTATCGGCGGTGTTCCATTCTATGATACTCTCTAGTAGTTGATCTCTCGCTATTGTGGGTTGTCCGTACGTTTCCTGGATTGCCTTTACCACTTGATCTCGTGCTATCCTCTCTCTTGGGATGAATACGGCTATCGTCTGATTGTCTGGGATTGTGAGTATGTTTCCTCCTTTTCTTACGATATTTTCACTAGTTGGGATGTGAAAATTCTGTTTTTTGTATTCAACGTATTCTTCGTAGTCGGGTTCCACGTAGTTCGTTGCGGGGTGGAACATCCGGCTGAGTGCATCTGCGTTGCCATGTTTCTTTCCTGGTCGGTGGATAACTTCAAATTCGTACTCTGCTAGGGTTAATGCCCATCTGGTTAGCCTGGAGTTTGGGTCCTTCAATGATAGTATTCATTTCAGTGCTCTGTGATCCGTGATTATGGTAAATTTTGTGTTGTAAACATAGCATCGGAATGTTTTGACTCCGTGAATGACCCCTAGCAATTCTTTTTCTGTGGTGGAATAGTTCATCTCTGCTCTGCTCAGCTTCCTACTTGAATATGCGATTGGCCTTTCTCTTCCGTCTTTTATTTGGCTTAGTATGGCTCCTACTCCGATATTTGATGCGTCTGTCGATAGAATGAACGGCCTTGTGAAATCTGGGAATATCAGTAGATTTTCTGACGTCAGAGATTTTTTTAATTTGTCCATTGCCTGTATCACTTCTTCTGTGATTTTGAATTTCTTTTCTTTCATCGTAAGTTCGACTAGTGGTGCTGCGATTTCGGTGATCTTCGGGATGAATCGTCTATACCAATTGACAAGGCCTAGGAATCCTCGTACTCCTTTGACATTCTTCGGTAAGGGATAATTGTGAACAGCCTGTAACTTTTCGGGATCCGGTGAAATTCCTTCTTGGGAGATAATGTGTCCCAAATATTTCACTTTCGGTAGCATAAAATTGCATTTTTTTGGCTTCAATTTTATGTTTGCGTTCGCTAATCTCTGGAAAATTTCCTCTAATTTATTGATATGCATCATTTCTCCGTCCGGGTTGAAAATTATTATGTCGTCCAGGTACACCATGCAGTTTAATCCTGTGAGTCCTGCGAGTGTAATATTCATGAAGCGTTGGAATGTGGCTGGAGCGTTCACTAACCCAAAAGGCATCTTTGTGTACTCGAAATGTCCTTGGAATGTGCTGAAACCCGTTAGTGGAATGTCCTTTTCGCTCATGTCGATTTGGTGGTATGCTTCTGCGACGTCTATTACTGAGAAGATTGTTTGTCCTCCTGCGTTGTAGCTCTGTAGCAAATCTGAAATATTCGGTAGTGGATAGTACTCTTTCTGTGTAACTGCATTTAGTCCTCGGTAATCTATGCACATTCTTACTTTTTCTTTTCCCTCTGCATTCTTTTTTACTACTAATACTACAGGGGCTGACCATGGACTTGATGAAGGTCTGATGATTTTGGCTTTTAGTAATCTGTCTACTTCTCTTTGTAAAACCTCTCTTTGTTGGTAGGGTATCCTGTACGGTGCTTTGCATATTGGCTGTGCTCCTGGTTCTAATATTATTGCGTGTTTGACCTTTGATGCGCTTGTCAAGATGTCTTCGTCATCTGTGAACAGGAAGTGGTATTTTCTTAGTAGTTTGATTAGTTCAGATTTCTCTGGTTCCTTGATGTGTTCCATCTCAAACCCTTCCTGGATCCATTTGTCGTTGGAATTATCGAAACGTGCGATAGTTTCTTGTTGTTTTGTGATTGGTTTCTCTTCTTCATCGCATTTGTACGCTATTCCTATTTTTTCTCCTTTTCTCAGTGTAACTTCTTTGAATGATGCATTTATTATTCTTATTGGTATTTTTTTTATATTACTCGTCACGCTATTTGCTAATCTTGTCATCATTTGTCCTTGTTCCTGTGTTTCGCATACAATTGTTCTTCCTGTTAGCTTCTTTTTCAATTTTCCAGTGGTCTGTACTTCTGTTCGTCCTGGTATAATTATTTCTTCTTCCATTATGATGTCAGTATTTTGCCTCTCATTCTGTCTTTGTTCTGCTTGTTTTTCTAGTTCTTTTTGGTTATCGTTTATTTCTTCTTTTTCTTCCTCTGGCTCTTTCGTGCTTTTTTTCGTAGGTTTTTGTTGTTTTCTCATGATTTCTCCAACTTTTCTCAACCATTGTTCCCATGCTTCAGGTTTTTCTTGTGTCGTCCTGTGATCCGTTTCTCTTATTTGGCTCGCTGTTTGCTTTCTTATTGGATTTTCCTCTTTGCATCGCTCTTTTCTTCCCCTCATAACTTGGTATACCGTTTGTTTCCATTCACTCCAGTCTGAATTTGATTCTTCGGATTCGGAGTCCTGTCTTATCTGACTTACATTGCTGGGACATCTTCGCACTTCTTCGTCTTCTACACGTGGTTTGTATTGTCTTCTTATTGCTGCCTCTACTTCGCTTGCTTTAAGTAACTTCAGCTTTTGACCCCAAATATATAGTGCTGGCTCGTCCTCGTATGTTATCACTGCCTTTTCTCTTCCCAAAAAGTCTCTTCCCAGTAGTACTGCTATTTCCCCCATGGTTTGGTCCTCGCAAGCTATTACCTCGGTCCTATGTTCATTTATCATTGCATCTGTGGATAATTTGATTTGTACTGATCCGTACAATTTTATTGTATGTCCTGTTATTCCTTGTAACGTCAAGTTGTCTGTCACATCTGTATGCATCTCTCTGTGTGACACTAGTGAAAACTTAATTAAGGAGAAAGCCCCTCCTGTATCGATCATACATGGCCTCTTTGTACCATTGACCCTTAGTATTACAATATACGGGGATTCGCCGAAAAATTTTCTTGTCGAATCATTGTGATACAGTCTCACTGTAGGCTGCATTTGTTCATCGTTTGTGAATCGTCCTTCTTCCTGAAAATTGGCCCTTGTCGTTTGTTGTGGGGTTCGATCATTTTGTCGGACCCATCTATCTGGTTCTGCTTGCTCATTTTGTCTCCTCTGCCATCCTGAAAAACCACTTGATCGGGGAGTTACAGTGGTTTTTATTAGTTTAAATGATCGGAACTGTAGTTGATGCTTTCCCGTCTTCCTTCTTGTCGATTGCCTTGTTCCGAAATTTTGTTATCTCTGGAATTTCTGGTATCTCTGGTATCTCTGGTATCTCTGGTATCTCTGGTATCTCTGGTATCTCTGGTATCTCTGGTATCTCTGTTATCTCTGGTATCTCTGGCATCTCTGGAATATTTGGCTTCTCTGGCATCTCTGGAATATCTGGCTTCTCTGACATCTCTGGAGTCTCTGGCATCTTTGGAATCTCTAGAATATCTGGCTTCTCTGGATTCTCTGGCATCTCTGGATCCTCTTGAATCTCTGACAACACTGAAATCTCTTGCATCTCTGAAATCTCTGGAATAACTGAAATCTCTGGAGTCTTTGCCTCTGTTTCCTCTGTATTCATCCATGTCGTAGTCTAGATTTCTTCCTTGTGACGCTCTCGAAAAGTCCCTCTGTGTACGGTTCGTTCCCTCCTGGTATACGTCGTTCCTTCTTCTTTCATATATGTATTCATTGTTGTGTCTCCTGGGGGATCCTCCTTGGTCGTTGTCTCAGTTCATCGGTTGAAACTTATGTTTTTCCTGCCATTTGTTCCTATTTTCTTCCGCTGCCTTGCTTCTGCAGTCTCTAACCCAGTGTCCACTTTTTCCGCAATAAAAACAGGATCTGTCTCCTGTTCTTCCCATATTGTCCCGGATTTTACTTCTACATTCTGCTTCTGTGTGTCCTTGTTTTCTGCAATAATGACATTCCTTGTATCCTTCCATAAATGCTACCCTGTGGCTGTTACTTTTTCCTGTTACAAGTAACATTGTTGTTTCCTGTAGTGAAACTATTTCTTCTGCTTTCTCCAGGTCCAACTCCTCTTCTTTTAGTAGCAAAACTCCTGTTTCCTTTAGTAGATCCTTCCTTAAGCCCATTTTAAATTGGTTTAGTAGTAGATCCTTGTTTTTCTTTTTTATTCCAGCCACTTCGCTTGGTAGTGCCCCATTTACATCGTCTTCTAGCGCCTGGTTCCCTAATAACCTCAATCTTGTACAGAAACTGGAGACGTCTTCGTCGTGTCGTTGGTAACAGTTGCTTAGCTTAAACAAACTATCTCCTGGTAACCTTTTTGCTGAAAATTTACTGATTAGTCTTGCCTTTAAATCCTTAAAATCTAATAAATCTAAACAAGGTTCTGATTTAAAAAAATCGTATGCTGCTCCTGTAAATTTAAATTTAAGTAATTTTAATGTGTCTATTTCTGTCCAGTTGTCTAGTTTTGCCCTTTGTTCAAGTTTTTCGAGGTATCTTCCTACATCTTTCCCTGTAAAATCTGCTAACGTTGTCGCTATCACCCCTAATGGTTGTATAGTACTGATAGGTTGTTGTCTCGGTGCTGTTATATCTGCTCCCGTCATATTTTCTACTCTAATTTATATTGCCTTTTAAAAAAAAATTTTGCACGGTTATGTCTATCGAGTTATGTCTGTTTTTTCTGAATCTACAGTTAATCGTCCGGAAGTTGTTTTTGTTTATAATTATATTTATAATATAAATATAAGTTCGTTGTGCTATTGTATTTCAATGTCACTGTTAAATAAACTATCGAATAAAATCTGTTTATATCATGTACATGTTGAAATATAATATTTATTATAAATCAGGTTATTAACTTTGTATTGTTAGAAATTTTAAATTTATTAATGTGCCCAAAAATTTTCTTTTAAAAAATAATTAACCTATGGTATGGGACTGTTAGTCTTTATTTTGATTAACCTATGTGTGCTAGGAGGATAGAAAACAAGATATTTTTTTTCTTTTGTACAGGGTGTGCCTACTCGATTGGCTATATGCTCAAAACTTGAAACCTTCTTTATGTCAAAAGGACACTATCTAAAAGACGCTGTCACCAAATGTAACAACCACCGTCACTTAGAAAGTAACTGTTGTCACTAAATACTAATGTAGTGGCCAAAAGGACTCTAGTCATCAACGGGGGGTATACACTGTAAGTGTAAAGGCAGCCTGTCACCAGCCACAGTCAGGGGATAAGGTCCTTAGAGCTTATTCACTCTCACCGTGACAAAAAAAAGAAAAAAAGAAAAAATAAAATAATAGGTTTAAAATAAAAATAATTGTCCCCCGTGATGAATAGAGCGACGGATTAAGGAAATGGTTTGGCAAACTGACAATAGGCACCTATAGTCCTTACTCGGGAGTAGGTTCGCCGGGGCTTTGCAAAAGTGCCCGGTGTGTCTTTTGACAAAAGGGGAAGGTAGACCTGATGAAATCGAATATATTTTGGTTAAAGAGTAAAAAAGAACATCTAAATAATTATTCAGTTATCCAACTCTGGACTTTATTAGATAGCTTATCTGAACTAGGGATTGTCCCTCTTTATAGAACTCGGGCAGAACTCAACAACTCTTAACACACATAAGATAAAACCAGGTGAACGTTTAACAACTTAATATATTTAGCTCAATATATATTTAAACATGTAACAAATTTTAATCATAGACAAAAGAAACGATAAAGTAATACAATATGTTTGGAGGTACAAGATCCACCCTGAGGTTCTTGCCTGATTCGGTAAACCAGTCGTCGATAACAAAATACCGATAAATAATGTAAGCATAGATAGCAAAAAAATGTCAGAAATCCCGTTGGATCTTGTAGCCACCAAAGTCAAAAAAATAAACTATATCACTCCCTATTAAAATCTACGATGAGAGGTAACAAAATAACTTGGCAAAAATGAAAAAAAAAGAGAGAACTGTCACAATTTTAATGTAGTGAAAGAGGAAGGCTTACCTTGCTCGAAACGTAGTTTCGATTTCACTAAGTTTAAATTGATTGGCTGATATTTATTATTAAATCACAATTTAAAAAAATTACTTTATGATTCCCGATATACGATTTATCGGCGTCGATGGGTAGTCGGACAGCGTAACGTCCGGCCCACTCAGTAACTGTCCTTTTCCCCTCGTTTCCACATCATTTTTATATTGATTGAGACGTACTTTCTTTGAAATTTTTGGTCAACTCAAATATTTAATTTACTTTGATATTATAGTAACTGTTTACTATTTCTAAGGTCAAATGTACTTGAAAATTTATATGATATTTTTATGTAAAATCTTTAGATTAATTAAAATAATTGCCAAATTATTACAAAGGGACAATAAACTTAAAAAATGGTAAGCGTAAGAGCGTTTAAAATAGTCAACATTTGAAACCTGGTGCTGTGCCCACACTAAGTGAATAGTTACTGTAATATATGCTTAATATTTATATTTGTCGCTACTTTTGGGTTAAACATAAAAAGGTATTGGAGGTCACTTTTTATAGTGTATCAGCTGTGGCTTTGCGAACCATCGTTCGATATACGGAATTTGGATTTTTCAGTTATTGTATAGACTTGATGGGAATAAAATATTACATACAAATTAATGTTTTGTGTTATTTATTTCCGTAGTTAAAATATTCAATTTAATATTTTCCAATACGTAACATTTGGCGACGAGTTTTGTGTGCAGTGCAAGTAGGGTTTTTTTGTTAATAAAAAAGAAAGTACATTAAAATGCCGGACGAAAAAAGTTGTTTCGGGTTATTAGGAACATTAAATGCTTTTGATCATGTGTGCTCTGATTTTTCGGTATTTCACGAACGACTTACGCAATTTTTCATTGTAAATGAAATTAAGGACGCGAAAAAAGCAATACTTCTAAATACATTATCAGAGAATTGCTACAAATTAGTGCGTACCTTATGTGTACCCGAACTTCCTAAATCGTACTTTTCAGAAAGGTTAAAATTATACTCTGCAAGGAGGAATAATAATGAAAGTGTTGGGGAATGGGAAGCCCGTGTAAAAAGTTTAGCTTCAAAGTGTAATGCGGGATATATTTGTGATCGGCATTTTTGAAGTTAAAATGATGGATCGTCTTTTCGAGGAAGATGCTACAAAAGCGAGTGTTACCCTAAATTATGTGTTAAAAATCGCTCTTTCAAAAGAATCAGCATTGAAAGAACATTCTATACACGAAAGTTTGGGAGTTAATATCAAACAGGAGCCAATGGATCCTGTGAATTTTCATCGACACTAGAACAAAAACCAAAATTCACGAACTAGGGGCCGAGCAACCAGCGCTAGTTCGACGGGTAAGAACCATGCAAGGAATTCTCCGGTAAGCCAGAATAAAAAAATTGCTTCTTAAAAATGTTGGGTTTGTGGCGTACTAATCATACCTCTAGTAAGTGCGCATTTAAAAATTGTAATTGTCATAAATGTGGTGTGAAAGGCCACTTAGCTCCACAATGTAAAAAATATTCATATACATATTTAAGTGATATCGAAATTGATACAAATTTGTCAAATTCTAATGATTATTCTGAGCAGTCAATGTTTAACTCATGCAATTAAAGCAATGATATTATTGATAATAATTATTGTGAAAACGTGAAACCTATTTTTGTAAAATTAGTTGTTGAAAAGATACCAATGAGTTTTGAGGCTGACTCCGATTTTGCTCATTCTGCAATATCTGAAAAAATGTATATGAAATATTTCATTAACAGAAAATTGTCTAAAAACGATTTGTCATTGAGAGATTATATAGGAGTAACTTTTGAACCTATGGGATTTTTGAATTTAAATATTATTTTCGAAAATAACAAATATGTATTAAAAACATACGTAATTAAAAATGGAGGCCCACCACTCATTGGTAGAAACGGCTTGAAAATGCTAAATTTGGGAATTTGTAAACTTCCAAAATCTGAAAATTTTTATGAAAATTGTGATACAAATTTACCAACAAATTGTAACACTGTATTTGATGTAGATTCTTCAACCAAGGTTACTTTTCTTATTAATAAATATAGTGAAATATTTGATAATAAAATGGGAGCGTTTAATAAATTTGAAATTTCTCTCAAGGTTAAAGAGGGTGCACTTCCAAAATTTTGTAAACCTAGGCCAGTACCGTTTGCTTTGAAACCAAAAATTGTAGAAGAAATTGAAAGATTGGTTAGAAATAATATATTAATACCCACTGAATTTTCAAAAATGGGCCACGCCTATCGTTCCTGTTTTAAAACAAAATGGTGCAATACGTTTATGCGGCGATTTTAAAATTACGCTTGATCCAAACCTATTAGTTCAACATTTTCCTTTGCCTAGAATAGAGTATCTTTTTTCTCAATTGCAAGGTGGTGATAAGTTTTTTAAAATTGATCTTTAGGAAGCCTATCAACAGGTTTTATTAACTGAAAATTCCAGAGAACTTGTTACTATCACGACTCATAAAGGACTTTTTTCTTATACAAGGTTACCTTACGGAATAACTAGTGCCCCGGCAATTTTTCAAAACATAATGGAACAAATGTTTGTTATTCCAGGCGTTGTCTGTTTCCTTGATGATATTTTGGTAACTGGTAAAAATGATTTGGAACTAGTGATGGGAACTCTACGGATTTATCCGTAGATCTACGGATTTTTAATGACGTCTACAGATTTTCGGATATTTGGTGCTAATCTACGGATTTTTAACACCAAAGACTGTAGAGCTACTTTTAAGATAATTTATAAGGAAAACAAAAAAAATTAAATGTGATGCTGTAAAGTCTAGCGACAAGAGGCAGAAAAAAGACATGTTAAATTTGGCTGTATGCTTAGAAAATAATAGGTCACAAATTGGCATTATTCTCTGACAATTCTGTCAAATGTCAAATGATTCTGTCTTATTTTTTGCTCATAAATGTAATAAATTTCATTTTTATTTTTCCTGTTGTGACTTTTTATTTTGATAGAAAACAAAAAAACATTAAATTTTAAAATAAAATGTCGGACAACTTTAAGGAGAATGCAATAAAAGGTAAGTGCTGAAGTTTAATTTAAATCAAGTCTCATGATTTTATTTCTAGCCCATTCCAGCGATTCCTCCGAGACTTCCGAGAGTGATTCTTATGATAGTTACAAGGACGAGGAGGACGAGGGGAAAGAATGCCAAGAATTAAATCGTCCAAAAATAAGTAAAAAGTTAAAGAAGCGATACAAACAAAAATATACGACCAGCTGGGAAAAAAGTTCCAATGGTTGTCAAAAAGTACAAAAGGAGACCACTTTTTTTATTGCAAGCCATGTCGACAGCATTATATGGGTGGACTTAATGAAATTTGTAGACATGCTGGAACATCAAAACACCAAAAGTATTGCAAATCTTTAGAACAACAAATAAGTATAACCAGTATGCTTGCTATTGACACTAGCAGTGTACATTCATCTGAAATTAGATTGGCATCTTTTATTGTCGAACATAATATATCCTTTAAAACGGCTGATCACATCTGTGACCTCATAAGGGCAGTATGCCCAGATTCCAAGTTGGCAAAAAAATTTAAACTTTTTCGAAAAAAAAATGTACAAATATCATTAAAAATGTAACTGGTAGTTACAACTTTAAATGTTTACTGTCCATTTTAAAAAATGCACAATTTTCTTTACTTGTAGATGAGTCTACAGATAAAGGTACAACCAAACATTTATGTCTAGTTGTAAGGTTTTTCAATAATCTAGATAACTGTACAAGATAGTTTTTTAACTTTATTACCAGTAACTAGTAGTGGAACTGCTCGTAGTTTGTATAATTTAATAGTAGATTTTTTTGTTTAAATATAATATTGATTACAAAACTAATATGATTGGATTTGGTAGTGATGGAACGAATACAATGATGGGTGCAGGAACTGAAAATCTTATGACATTTTTAAAGAATGACAATCCAGATCTATTTATTTTAAAATGCAGTTGTCACCCCTTCGCACTTTGTGCTTCGTATGCTTGTAAGAAATTACCCGATTCAACTGAGCCCTTACTAAGAGAAATTTATAAATATTTTAAATATAGTACCAAAAGATATAATCAGTTTAAAGAGTTTCAACAATTCTGTGAAAGTAAACCACATAAGATGCTACAACCATCTCAGACTCGTTGGCTGTCTTTAATTTCAGCAGTTCGCAGGGTACTTGAACAATGGGATGCATTAAAACTGTATTTTCAAAATGAAGTACTTAATAATCCTGAAAAAAATATAAATGGAGCCGAAAGTATCCATATAAAATTTCAAAATATTTTTCAAAAGATGTATTTACTATTTTTAGACTACATTTTACCCTATATAACTAACCTAAATTAAGAAATGCAATCGGAGCAACCCAAAGTTCATCTTTTGTATTCCAAAATAAAAGAACTATTTCAAACAATTTTGGAAATGTTTATTACTCCAAAATATCTAAACAACAAAGATGATTACACAAAAATTGATTATCCGTCGGAATGGAAGCTGGCAGAAGTCATGCCAATACCAAAATGTAACGTACCACAAGAATTTAAAGATCTTCGTCCTGTTAGTTTATTATCAACTTTATCTAAAATTTTTGAAAAAGTGATTGATAAGCGAATACGTAAGTATGCAGAAAATCAAAATATTTGTCATCAATGTCAATCTGGCTTTCGGCCAATGCACAGTTGTACAACTGCAATTCTTAAAGTAACTGCAGTTGATGAAAATAAATTATGTGTTCTTGTTTTGATTGACTACTCAAAGGCATTTCATAAAATTAATCATAATTTATTATTATCTCTGTTAAGTTTCTTTGGATTTTCAGAAAAAGCAACGTCTTTAATTAGACAGTATTTAGCAAATCGTTTTCAGAGAGTTAAGTTATCTCAAAAAGTATCCAATTGGAACAGTGTTATAAATGGGGTGCCCCAAGGATCGATTCTCGGCCCATTACTGTTTATAATATATACCTCAGAATTATAGAAATCCTTAAAAAACTGCTCAAGCCAGTTTTATGCTGATGATAGTCAGATATATTATGTTTTTGATGAAAAAAACATAGACAGTTCTATTAATATAATCAACAATGACTTGGATTCACTGGTTTCATACTCTATTAAAATAGGATTCTCTATAAATGCTAAAAAGTCGAATCTAATGTTTTTCGGCAGACGAGTGAAGCGGAATAGATGCCTTGACAAAGTACGAATTAGGGTAAACGATGAGCCACTGTCCATTAAGGACAAGTGTAAAAACTTAGGTATCATTATAGATTCTGATTTAAATTTCTCGTCACATATATCTATGATTATTAAAAGAGGGTTTAGTAATTTAAAATTAATATATTCTAACCGAAAATTACTGACTTTTAACTCTAAAATGGTTTTATGTAATAGTTTAGTTATATCGCACTTAAATTACGGTGATGTGGTTTATGGTCCAAACATCCGCAAATTTGATTCCAATCGATTACAGAAGTTACAAAATTCATGTGTAAGATTAATTTGTGGCATTAGGAGAAGGGAACATATTTCGCACCATATTAAAAGAATTGGTTGGTTAACCACAATTCAACAACGAGTATTGAACGCTTGCTGTCAGTTTAATTCAATTATTTCTAAGAAAACACCTCCGTATCTTTACAACAAAATAAGATTTAGGACAGACGTACATAACGTCAATATTCGTTGGAAAAATAGATTAACCATACCATTACACCGAACACGTGCTTACAGAGGTTCGTTTTCATATCAAATCGCTCATCTTTTTAATTGGTTTCATGACAAACATGGTAATTGCAGTAATAAATTAAATTTTAAGAAACAGTTGAAGAATGACTTTGCTAAATAGTGTTATGACACCATCAGATTTTTAATATAATATTATATATTTTGTTGTTCTCTGATTTTTTTAGTATGTCTCTTATTTTTATTTTTAGAAGTTTAGTTAGTTTTCTTTTGTTACTTAAGTAGATAATAATGGTTGGGTGGAAGAGCAGAGTTACTTAAAGGCAGTTCATCTACCTATAAGGAACACTGAACCCTGCCAATTGACATAAGTCATATATGTATGCATAATGTCAATAAAAGCATTTATTATTATTATTATTATAAAAACCCAGCTAATCTCCTACCCCTAGAGAACATATATTTAGGGGGAGCTGTGACAGCTTTTATTCTGGAAAATGATATTCCAGAAAATGAATTAAAAAAATTTAGAATAACTTGTCTGGAATTTTACCAAGAATTACTTGATCAAATCAGTATAAGATTTTCATTCCAAAGAAGTGATTTAAAAGAAATGTGTATATTATCACCTAGAATTGTATTGTCAAGAAAAAGTCAGTCAATAACACCACTAGCTATAGAATTTCCTCATATTATTCAACCAAGCGAATATAATAATCTAGACAGGGAATGGCGTTTATTACCGAATGTATTGGAAACATCACATATATACCCCCACTAAATGCTGAAAATAGTTTTGACAAATTCTGGAACTTTGTGGCAAGCATTGAAACGAGGATGAATCAAAAACAATTTCCACTTATAATCAAACTTGTAAGGTTTATACAAATTCTACCTCATAGTAGCGCATGCGTAGAGAGAATATTTTCAGCTGTGAATTTGAATAAAACTAAAACTAAAAATAGTTTAGGAACAAACTCGCTAATTGGTATATTACATACTAAAAATAGTTTTAGAAATGCCGAATGCCATAATTGGAACATACCGAAGAATATGGAAAAAAAATTAACTATAATATATTATATAATAAAGGTAATGAAGGCAGTGACTCCGACTGATTCCCTCATTTATTTTTTACATTCAAATTATTCTCATTTTGTTATTTTTTTTTATAAAAATATATATTACATTTTGGTTTTTTTATGGTTTGTTTAACAATTTAAGTTGTTTTTATATTTTATTAAAAGTTTTAAATACATATTTATTGTTTTATTTGAATAAATTGCCGCTAAAACAGTGGCCTCTTCCCTGAAATATCACCCAGACAGTTTTCAGTTGATTGTATGTAATAAAACGGCCTTCTACTATTCGATTATTCTACGGATATTTATAAAATGTCTACAGATTTCTACGGATTTTTCGAGGCCAAGCTACAGATATCATCGCGAAAAATGTTCCCACCACTATTTGGAACACATTGATCGTTTAGAAAAAGTTTTTAAACGTTTGCAAGATTGCGGACTTAAGGTTAAAAAAGAAAAATGTTTTTGTTTTAAATTCTGTCAAATATTTAGGTCATGTTATTGACAAAAATGGATTGCATACATTAGATGAAAGGGTAGTCGCTATAAAAAAAGCAAAAATCCCTGAAACAGTGACAGAATTAAAGTTTTTAGGTATGATAAATTTTTATTGTATATTTATTAAAAATGCTTCTCATATCTTAAAGCCGCTTTATGATTTGCTAAAAAACGATTCAATTTGGCATTGGACTTCGGAGTGTGCAGAATGTTTTGAAAAGGCAAAAAATATATTGTTATCGTCTTCAGTATTAGCACATTTTAACCCTAAAAAAAAAATTAAATTAACTGTAGATGCTTCACAATTTGCGTTAGGTGCTACGATTTCTCATATTTATGAAAATAATTCAGAAAAACCAATTGCTTTCGCCTCAAAATTATTAAAATCAAATTAATTAAATTTTTCTCAAATTGAAAAAGAGGCTTTAGCTATAATTTTTGGCGTAAAGAAATTTTTTCAGTATTTGTACGGACAAAAATTTATTTTATGCACAGATCATAAACCATTATTGACCATTTTTGGTGATAAAAAGGGATTACCAGTCTTTGCAGCAAATAGGTTGCAAAGATGGGCACATATTTTATCCGAGTTTATAGTCTATGTTAAAAGTCATCAGAATGTAGCTGACTGTTTATCTAGACTACCTGTTGATTTTGAGGATAGTAATAATGATAAAATCAGTTTTTTAAATTTAAACTTTGATTTTTCATATTTAAATAATATAGAAGCCTTAGATTTTCCTCTAAATGTAAATTTAATCAGACAAGAAACTAGGGTAGATTCATTATTAGGTAAAATTATATTGTATGCAAAACACGGATGGCCTACTTCTTGTCCGTCGAGTGAATATCAACCATTTTTCTTAAGAAAAATGAAATTTCGATTGAACAAAACTGTTTAATGTGGGGTTATAGGTTAATTGTTCCAAATAAATTCCACAAATCAATTTTACAGGAATTACACAGTACCCATATGGGAATTGTAAAAATGAAGGCACTGGCGAGATCTTACGTATGGTGGCCTTGAAACTGTGAAACATGTGCAATTAATTCGAATAATCCACCAAAATCATATTTATCTACTTGGAAATGGCCGGAACAACCATGGACAAGGTTGCACGCCGATTTTTTTGGTCCAATATTTAATAAAACTTTTCTTGTAATTGAAGATGCAACTTCGAAATGGATAGAATGTTTTCAAATGACAGATATAACAACTTCAAGTACAATTAAATTTTTCGAGACTTATTTAGTAGATTCGGGTTGCCCTTTCAAATTTGTACCGATAATGCAAAAACTTTTACATCAGAAGAGTTTCAAATTTTTTTAAAATTTAGCGGCATACAACATTTAACAGGTGCTCCTTATCATCCTTCTACGAATGGACTAGGTGAAAGTGCAGTAAAAATCATTAAAAAGGCTATTTTAAAAACTAAAAGCGAAAACAAAAACTTGGACTTTTTTATCATTAATCGTTTTCTTTTTCACTATAGAAACACACCTCAAACCACCACTGGTGAAACTCCTTCTAAAATTTTAATAGGGAGGACAATGCGCACCAAATTTGATTTATTAATGCCTTCAACAAAATTAGCGGTTGAAGATAAACAATTTAAACAGCGACAGTATTATCAAGGAAAAAGACAAACTTGTTTTCGAGTTAACGATAGAGTTTGGGAGCGTGATTTTAGAGCACATGTTCCAGCTTGGTGTGGTGGTACAATTACTGAAGTACTTGGTGGAAGAACCTACAATATTAAAGCAGATAACGGAATGATATGGAAACGTCATGTTGATCAAATAAAAATTAATAATTCTGTTGAAATAGAAAAACAAAATAATGAACAAAAAAAATTTAATGAAAGTATTTCTATCATTCCACGATCTGATTTGGATGTAAATAAAGATGTAAATAGTGTAAATTTTGACGATGATAATAATCGTATAGAGTATCCAGCTCAAACGGGAAATGTAATTTGTGAAACATCTGGTAACTCTGAGAATTTAGAGACAAGAAATTAGTTCGCGAGTGTTGCGCCGACGCAGTCAATTAGCTCAACCAGAGAGACTTGCTTATTAAACTTAGGTTAGTGAAACTAAATTTAAAAGGGGGAGATGTAATATATGCTTAATATTTATATTTGTCGCTACTTTTGGGTTAAACATAAAAAGGTGTTGGAGGTCACTTTTTATAGTGTATCAGCTGTGGCATCGTTCGATATACGGAATTTAGATTTTTCAGTTATTGTATTCACTTGATGGGAATAAAACATTACATACAAATTAATGTTTTGTGTTATTTATTTCCGTAGTTAAAATATTCAAATTAATATTTTCCAATACGTAACAGTTATATTGGATGCGGATACGTAAGTAAAAAGTTTTATTTTCTAATCGTTTTTTTTTAACTGCTGCCACCAAAAATCCAACCATCACTTTGTTTTCCATATGATCCGATATCAATATACAAAAATCTACAATGCGCATCAGCAACTGCTTGTAGGATAATAGAATAATAATATTTATAATTCCAATACATAAAACCGGAATTTTGTGGACAACAAAGCCTTTTATGTTTTCCATCAATACATTCTGCACTGTGGAAAATTCCATTTGTTACGGTTTGGTGCATTGCTGATGTCGGAAATAGCATATGTTGTGTGTTGAATTCTTCCCATATTACTAGGCATACTTCGTAAACGATATTTCTTATTGTTGAAGGAGACATTCTAAATGAGAATGCAAGGGCTTTGAAAGACATCCCGGTCGATAAAAACCTAAAAAACATATTTATTCTGATTCTTACGTAACAATTAAACAGGCGTTTAATATATAGTAGAAATTAAACACAACATCATTATTTGGCTTACTTAATAACAAGTTTGCGTTATTTTTTGTTTGCGTACAGGGAGTTGAAATATTAATTATTTGTTAGATTTTAATTTATTTCTCTGTTTTTAAAATAATTCAATAAAAATATGAAGATAGGTATATGTATTCAGTTCATAACTAATATATCTTTGTAGGTGTTGCGGTAAGAGGCAAACGGAGAAATTTGTGGAATACATTCCGAAGAGAATTTGCAAAAACACAAAGCAGTCGATCTGAAGATGCAGGTGGAAGTTTAAAGAAAATCAAATGGGACTACTTCGAATTGATGCTGTTTATAAAAGAAACATTAAGTGCAAGACCATCAACTGCGAATATTCCAAGAGATGAAGAAAATGAAGGACAAAATGTGGATGACAATGAAGAAACCCATAATAAAAATAGTAAATAAGTTGGCAATGAAAGTCAATTTGATTTAGATAAAACGACACATAAAGACGACGAAATAAAAAATAGTGCTGGTTTTCGACCTCCTATTAGAGAGAAACTCATAAGGGAACACATCAGTAACCTGCAATAGAAAAGAAAAAGTTTACAGATGTGTATAAGCGGCTTATCAAAATAGAAACGTATGCAGCAAATAATCCACTTTCTAACAGTAGTAACTATCATTTCTTCATGAGGGTATTGTCTCTTATGCAGGCTTTTCCACCTGCAAGAAATATGCAAATGAGACTTAATATACAACAACTTTTTCTAAACCATCAGTATCAGAATCCACCTCAAAACACTATTTCTACTCCGCAAGCTTCCCCATGTGAAACGTATGCTTTAACATCTACTGTACAATTCTCGACAAAATCACGAGTTTATAGGCCGCGAACTGACTCATACCCAACAAACCTATCCTTCGGTGGAAATGTTTCAAATGATCACATTACCCCTCAGTTAGAGTCTCTTATTGATAGGGAAGGATATTGTCGACTCTACTTTTGTCACGGAATCAAATTTCTCATTTCATGAATGCATAGGATGTAAAATTGAATGTGGAAAACCAAAGCTTGAGCCCAAATTTGTAACCTATAGAAATTTTAAAAATTTTAATGCCGAAATGTTTTACACCGACCTCTTGCAGGCAAATTTAAGACAATTATATTATATTCACCAAATTGATTACCAGAGGGTAATGGGGGAAAGGGATAGGGCTAAAGCTAAATTTAAGAAATATCGTACACCACATAACTGGCAACAGTATAAAAATCTAAGGAACATTACTAACCATACAATAATACAACGTAAAAGAGATTATTTTAATAACATATCTAGAAATAAAAGTAGTAAAGAGTTATGGAAAGAATTAAAATCACTAGACAACTAATATTAATAATGGTCCATTTGGTCAATATTATAAAAACAATATTATCTGTCAAAATGAGTTTCGTTTTAGGCTTATTTCTGAAGAAAATTTTCAAGGGACACTTTTAAAACTACGTAATACTTCTCCCGGTTCCGACAACCTATCATCATCATCATCATCATCATCATCATCATCTGAATTAGGGCGTGGTTCAAAGCCCACTTGTACTGAAGCTCTAGGCTTATTGTACCCCTCACAGTTTCTATCCCATCAGATTGATTTTCTTGATGAATTCAAGAATATGTCTGATGGGCGCTTTCGCGATTTCTTCAGGTTCCGGATATTGTACCCCGAAGTACCATTCCCGTTCCCATTTAAGGTTCCGACAGTGGCATAGTATGTGAATAGGAGTTTCGTCCTCCTCTTCACATATTCTACATAGGGAGTCATCAGATATCCCTAAGAGCTTTAGGTGTCTTCTAAGGCCGCAGTGACCCGTAAGGAGTCCTATTACGGCCTTGAGTTCGCTTCTGCTAAAGTTTATCCGACAACCTAAGTGTTTCACTCATTAAATTGTGCTGCCCATACATCCTTCCATATCTTATTAATATTATTAATAATATTTTTATCATTACAATTTACCACAGTTTGGAAACATGCCCAAGTTACACCTATTCCCAAAGAACTTTCTGATCTCAGGCCAATAAATATTCTCTGTGGTCTTTCAAAATGAATTGAAAAGATAATTGCTGAACAATTTGGTGAACATCTGTCACAAAATAATATATTGCCTTCAACACAGTCAGGTTTTCGAGCGGGATACAGCTGTACAACTGCATTACTACATATTACAGATGACATATTTCGGGCTAGGGATGATGGCGATTGTACTGTTTTGGTATTGTTAGATTTTAGTAAAGCTTTTGATACGATTAATCATGAAACGTTGTATAAAATATTAAGGTCTTTTGGTGTGTATCATGATTCAGTCAACTTATTTAAATCATATTTATTCCAACGAATACAAAGTGTCAAACTGGGTAATAAATTGTCTTTGCCCCGAAATGTATCCTCTGGGGTACCCCAAGGATCAGTTTTAGGGCCGTGTCACCATGGGAATTATCCAACTAGCGTTTAACCATCGACGACGTGGAATGAATGAGAATGAATGAGGGTGTGAATGGGAAAGTAGTAGGACTTTTAAATGGTGGTACAATAAGCCGCAGGCTGCAGTGCTGCCAGACTACAGACAGATTAGGGTGTAGCACGGGAGGTCTGAAGGGTGTAAAACTAAAAAAAAAAAGGTAAAAATGAGACACCCCAGGTCTGAAGATAAGACAAATATTTTAATTAGTTTTTAGCTTTCAAGTACAAATCCAAGATACCAAAGAAATATAAACCTAAGCCAAAGAAATATACGACGGAAGATCTTGATAAAGCAGCAAATTTTGTAAGAGCTAAAGTTTTTTCTGTAGGAGTAGCAGCCAGTGCCTTCAATATCGACAAGACGAAACTAAGTCGCTACATGAATAAGAAGAATTCTGCAAAACAAGGGCAAAAAACATTATCTTTAGAGGTGGAACGAGATTTAACTTAAAATTTAATAACAATGGTCCAATGGGGTTTTGCACTAACTAAACAGGTAGTTAAAAATGCCGTACAGACATACGTGCCAGAAAATAACCTAAAAACGGCTTTTAAAGATGGCCGTTTAGGCGATGACCTGAGATTTTTGCAGAAGAAATCGTCTTAGCCAGAAAAAATGGAGCAACTTGAGAAGTCTCGTCATTTAGCTATTAGTGAACCGTTTAATATTTATACGTTTTATGACAAGGTTGAAAAACGCATAAAGAACCTAAATATTACATCCAATGTTCAACTTCCTCGTTAACCCTCGAAGTTGAATTTCCGAAGGGAGGAATTCTATCAGCTATCCTTATGGCATTTGCAGACTCAACGACTTTTTTTTTAGAAGCTCTTATCTCGTATAATATTTCACTGTTCTGTTTTACAACCTTTTTATGTAAATTATTTACTTGATAATTAGATTTCTTTGCAGTAAGATACATTCTAGTAGAAGAAATAAACTTTTTTTTAAAAACCGAATTTTGAGATCAGAAAATATTTGTCATGTGTGTGATTTTAAGTGGCGGCTATTTTGTTAAGTTAAAATGGATATAAATGAACTCTTAAATGCCTGGGAAATGGAGGAACTAGTTTCAATTTTTATAGGTATCAAGTGAATACTTCCATCGCAAATGTTTTCAGAATTATTTTGTTCGAAAGTCGCCATTATAGGTACCTACCTACTTAATATTGATAATGACATTTTTTCTCTGTTCTTTTCTCTAAATGAAAAAATGGGATTAAATACGCTTTTTTAGATCTATGCATAATTTTTTAAATTGATGTAGGTATAATGTGTAGTTTGAAGTTTTGAGGTTTATAAGGTTTGTTTCAGAAGCGGTTCCAACGGTTTGATAACTGTAAGGAGGATGCGCATGCTCTCTATAGTTGTTAACCGTTGGAACCGCTGCTGCACCAAAGCTATACACGTCTTTTTTTTAGTTTGCCGAAGAAAAAAAAGTTCTCAAATTTCATTCAATTCAATGTAATTGCGGCTTTTTCAAACAAGCATTTCTGAATAATATTTTTGTAATCTCTATAGTATACTTTCAAAAAATAGGAAAATTGGTGTACAAGTCCCATAATATACTTTACCGCAGTCCAGACAAAACATATATCAGAAAAAGTAAAAATTCTTCTGTTGATCCTAATGAGACATCTAAAAAAAGAGACGGAGAAGACACGGAATGTTTATCTAGACATTATAATATTTTTTAAATAGGGGAGATAAATGCATAACTAAATAAAAAACTAATAAATTTTCTCTCAATATATTTTGGTTTAGCATGATTATTTAAAGTTGTCTTTTAGGTGAAAAAAATGCTATGACATGACTGAAACATAACCGAGAAATGTGGGATGAGGTTATGATGCACTGGCAATCTCACTTTTGATATAAGAACATCTAAAAATTTCAATAGAGTCGCAGAATTTATCATGAACTGGCCTATTATTGCAGACCCTAGGGCAGCGCAGCTTCATTCGTATGTCATTTATATAGCCGGCTACTCACTAAGCGTTACTTGCTGAGTTACTTGACTTGGACTGAACTTGACAAGTACTTGTTCGAGTACAAGTAAATCGTCTACATTACGCGCGCCTTCTAAAGTAGTAGTAGTAGTAACTTTACTTGGATCCTTTGACTTCGGTCCGTTTACCGACAACCGACGGGAAGTACAAGTAACTTGCTGAGTCTATACAAGTCTCCATACACATTACATGGTACTTGCAAAGTACTTGGCAAGTAACGCGTAGTGAGTAGCCGGCTTAACTCAATAAATAATTATTTTTTTACAAAATTTACAGTAGAATTAGGTACATAATATGTTTTTTAAATATATTATAATAACTCCACCTACTTCTTTATAAACTAAGGTTGTTATTGTTGTTACATAATACAGAATAATTTATTATTTTAGATTGAAGCTGATTTCCAAATATATGTAGTAACGTAAAGAGCTACATCTATTGAGCAACTGGCATTTATTTTTTGAAAAACTGCTGGTATTCAAAAGAACAGAAATATGTTCCAATTTTGCAACATCTAATAAGCTCTCTTGAACAAGTAGATTTATCAGAAGGTACGTAGATAAAATATTTTTAAATTAAAACACATAGAGGCTGAAATTAAAGGATTATTTACGTCATTTCCACTGTATTTTTCCAAAAGTAATCATTGGTATTAATTTTTTTGCAAGTATTGCGTCAGTAACAAAGTTATGTACAATTTTTTAGATTCTAAAGTAGTTTTGCCGCTTGCAGTCTTGCCTAGAATTATACTACCTAAAGGTAGAAAAAAAGATAGCAAAAGTCACTGGAAATTTCGTATAACTGAAGCAGTAGATGGGATTTTGGCGCATGCCACGGTAAGTTTGCAAGTTTTTAAACATTTCTAGGGATATAATTTGTTTGAAAAAAATGGTAATGCCAATCATATTTGAACAAGCTCCACGTTAGGCCAAAATTTATAATCTGATTGATAGTTCTTTTACTTTTAAATTTAAATATACAGGGTGATTTATGTATTTGTAGTAATTAATGGATCATACCCTGTATATTTTTAATAATTCTACTTGATTAAGTTGACTTCAATGACCAACAACACTAATTTATTTTTAGATACCGAGGGGAGGAAGGGAAATATAGAGAGGCAAATAGAGAACCAGGTAAACCGAGCCCTCAAAATAAAAATATTCAGACACGTCCAGCCTTATCTACTTATAGAAGAACCTCAGCTCTCCCAAATTCAAAAGGACTGGACACTCTGTTTAAATGTTTTTTTGCCCTTCATACAGAATAACCAGTGAAGAGTCAACATATTTGGCATATAATACAACAGGTTGCATATGGAATTGACATTTCACCAGAAAAAAATTCTTCAAATATTGTTGATGTAGTTAGATCTGTAAAACTTGACTGAGTAGGGAAAAACTGGGCATTACCGTTATTTAACTTTCAAGTATAATGCTTGCTTTTCTTGCCCATTTTTGCCCATCATTATAGAAATAAGAGTTAATTTACTTAGACCTAACGTAAAATGTTCAAAAAAGTATACTCACTCAATGAAACATTAGTATGAATGTCCAACATGTAGTAGGTGTTTTACTTGAAGGGATTATTTTAAAAAGCATTTTTGTTCCCGGACCTAGTATTGTTAGTTGTAATATTGCTAATGAAAAATATAACGAATCTAGTTTTGATGCAGAAGCAAAGCGGGAAGAATTTTTGACGATATTACAAAAAACAATTTTAAAATTCATGACTAAATTGAATATGGATTTATCTATACATCGTATTTTTATACAAAAGGTAACAGAATTTGTAAAAGAATTTCTTAGTTGTGGTTTTTCAACGATATTAAAATATTTTTTATTTTCTACGGAACGCTCTGTTAATCGCTCTCATTTGAACGTAGCAAATGATTTATTAGACCACGTTGTGACTTGTTTCAATTTTATTGATTCGGAATACAAGAGAATTAAGGTCTTGGAAAGTTGTAACAAATATATTAAACCAGTTTCTAAAATAATTCGTCATTCTCAGGACGTATTTAAAAAAATAATATCACCTAGTTAGTATAAATACAAACGACCTGTACCTTTATTCCAGTTTTTTAAACACTTAAACAGTTTATAGCAATGCCAGGAGTTCTGGAATATCAAAATGAAAGTTACTTTTCAAAATATTGTGAACCACAAGGGACACTTTACAAAAACATATTAAATGGTAGTCTATGGGAAGAGATTTTACAATCCACCCAAGGAAGTACACATATTCCTTTGATAATATACTATGATGATCTTGAAACATCAACTCCACTTGGAAGCCACGCCGGAGTTTATAAAGTAGGAGCAGTCAGTCAATTCCCAACCTCCAGTCGAAATTTTAATTTATTTGACATTTGACGGCGATCTTAGAATATAAAGATATTTTTAATCACTCTGATAAAAAACTCACCTTTACAAACAAAATTAAACACGAAATAAAAACAAACAAAATGCTCGCACATACAAAATCATATCGCTATTCTTATGTTTACAAAAAAATAAAAAGGCAAATAAATTGTTAGAAGACAGCAATGCAGTCCCTTTAGATGACGAGTTCAGGATGCACACTCCAGACTGGCGTAAATGGAGTGCGCTTATGATTTTACTCCCTTTACTCCGTGACAGGCACATACTTTGATTTTCTTTGACTGTACGGAGAATGGTCGCACTGCGCAGCTTTCTGAGTGACTTTTAAAAGGAGATAGAAAACTCCGCCATTTTGATCCCTTATAACGTGTTGCCTACATCTTGGCGCAATATTTTTAATAGGTGCGTTTTAAACATCCGCTTCTGCTTCGGAATTGTCGGTTTTCTTGTTTTAATCTGACAGGTCAAAGCGACTAAACCGACAATTCCAGAAGCAGAAGCGGATGATTAAAACGCACCTGATATTTTGCTTGCTGCTGTCAGTGTCAGTGAATATTATTTTTGAAGTCACAGTTTATTGCTAACGAATCAGTTAGCTCACTCGGACCAGTTGAAAGTTCCAAAATAACATCCACTCCAGGGATACAAATTCAGGATACGCAGAAGACTGCTGTTTTAATATAGGCGGTTGTCATATATTGTATTATTCGAGTTGCGCAGTGTATAAACTGGAACATTAAAATCAAAAGTGCCGACGCAGAGTGAGCGATTTGATTCTTTAGCTATACACTGTGTCCAGAGATAACCAGGAGATGTAACTACTAACAAATATCGTGCGGCCGTGAATAAGACATATTCTAAGGGACACAGTAGGACATAATATCCGCTGTTGTCATTGTTAGTAAAGTGTATGTATTAAAATATTCGCTCAAGAAAACGATTCACTTCCCACTCTTTTGTCACAAGGCTGAATTTTTCACAGATGAAAGGTCATGATAAGGTAACCCTTATTCCGGAGTTAATACAAAGTTAGAGTGTGCAGAAGGGCATTATCATCAAAAATCCAGATATTGACACCACCGAATAGAGAAAAAAATACTCATTTTTTGATCAAATGCACAATAAAATCTTTGTGGGGAGTAATTGTTCATACTTATTTAAAAAAAATCATTTGCATTAGCACTTACGGCCGAAAAAAAATATAAACGTAAATATCTTGGTTTTAGCCCCTCAAAAATTTAGTTAAAAAGTCGTGTTTTTTAAATATACCACTCATTTAATAAAAAACGAAGGCCTAAATAAAAAAAAACATTCTTTATAAAAGATATAACAATAAACGATGAGAGATGTCATAGGTTTATGCTGTTATTAATTCTCACCGCCAAATTTATCTACTCTCAGTGTATCTTTCTCTTCACCTTCAAACGTAGCATAGCTCTGTTTCTCTCTACGTGCCGGCTGATGTATCACATTATTGATATGGTAGGATTTTTCATTTTTTTTATTATAAAACTTCTCGTTATGTTCCATTGGGCAATGTGTCATATTGTTATCTGTTTTTACTAAAGAATTAATAAGTGTATGTGTTATATATTAAATTACCTAATAAATTGGGAAAAAATATAGACAATTTTGCATCTTTATTATATCTACATTCATCCTGTTGCAGCTGAATATATTTGGGTAAGTTATAAGTTTTCGTTTAAAATTTTAATTACGGATTTGTTGCTGCAAGTAGCAAAGACAAAAATTATATCAAAATAGGAAAGCCCAAAAGTTGCATATCATTTAAAGAACATGCTCATATATTTGTAAACATTATTTTTGGAAATAAATTTAATGTTCAAATGATAGATGTGGTATTTGATCATTATAAAGGACATTCTATCAAAAATACAACACGTCAAAAGAGAGGATTTCAGAAATTAACTGATATAGAAATTGACCGACCCAATATTTCACTTCCGCAATAATAGAACTTGTTTATTCATTCGATATTTAACAAAAGACGTTTAACACATTTTTTGCTAGAGCAACTTCTTCAAAACTCGCGAAAATCAATAAATATGGAAATAATTTTGAACCATCAAAAGACGATTTTTTAAATTCAAATCACGCAGACGCTAATAATCGTATCTTATTGCACAGCCAAAAATTCGGGGCATTCACGCTGCATTATTTATTGCAACGATACAGATGTCTTATTAATTTATTTTAAGAAGTTTTTGACTAATGATATATGGTTCAGAACAGGGCGAGGAGACTCAAGACGATTTCTAGCAGTACATTATTTAAATTTGGATGAAAACCTTCTAAAAAATATGCCTGCTTTTCATTCCGACCGGTTGTGATACAACCATTTAATTGTCCGGCATTGGGAACAAAACCTGTTGGAAAACCTACTTTGAAAACCATTACTTTTTGGATGGATTTGGCACTGATCAGTACTCTGAAAACATATTCTCTAATCTTGAAAGAATTTTCATAAAAATTTATTCAAAACTGCCAATGTTACTTTCATTAACATTTTGAGGGGATTATTGGCCTCTTCAAAAACCATCGCTAAATTGCCACCGACTGAAGATGCCCTAAGACTACATTGTTTAAGATGTTTTTACCAGCTAAATATTTGGCTAACCTCTTTAAACCCAGATGCAGCTTCCTAATGTTGAAGAGTATGGATGGAAAGTAGATCAAGAAGATGGATACCCACTTTTAAGACTCTGTCCGACCTCCACCAGACATAACAGAACTTACATCATGCAAATCTAAAAAAGATACTATACAATATTCTAACAATAATATTCTGTTCTAGACTGTGGAAGCAAAATTTGCAAATGCAGAAAAAAAATATTTGCTGTATCGGTTCCTGCACATGTATGGCACAGCCGCTAATGTTTTGGAAAATGTTGATTCGTGTGGTGAATCTGATTCACTGATTAGTTTGAAAGTCGTGTAATTATAAATTTTAATATTATTAATTTATGATTTATATACTTCCTTCCAATTATTATTATTATTATAATTTATTTATATTGGGGATTTATTGTATTTTGCAAAGCAATAGCCTTACTGTTTATAATTGATACTTCAATAAATACCTTCAATAAATAGTTTATATTTTCTTATTTTTCATTTTCCACCAAAAATAAAAAAAAATCTTGAAGTAATTAATACACCCTATTATTCATAGTGGATAAATCAATAAACCCTGTATAAAATATTATAAGAGAGTCAAACTGATTGCATTCATTTCAATACTGAGATAGATGCATAAAGAGTCGAGAGGCTCTGCCTTTAATGTTTGCTTTCTAGTAAAACCATGACATCACTAATTGTTTATTGCTATATTTTTGTTAATTTAAAAGCAAAAAATATGACGAAAGTACTTTTACCTTGTCAATACATAGGCGAAACTTTTATAAGGAATAGTTTTTTTTCATTTATGCCTTCGTTTTTCGTCAAATGAGAGGTATATTTCTAAAAGAACATTTTTTATACAAATTTGTAGACGGTTGAAACCGAGATATTGACGTTTAAATTTTTTTTTCGATCATAAGGGCTAATGTAAATGATTTTTTTAAATAATTATAAAAAAATACTTCCTACAAAGACCTAATTGGGCATTAGAACAAAAAATAGCCATTTTTAACCAAATTAGATGTAATTTTATTAAATTAGATGTAATAATTTTCAACAAATTCCAAAACCTAGTGATGTTAGATTGGAAGTGGCAACAGGGCTTACACCGGCATGGAAATTTACGTTATGTAGTATAAGCTCGCGCATTTATTCATTGATAAAACTACTTAAAATTCTTCACTCTATCCCTTCTCTTACTTCTCACCTTTCGTCGCCTCGTCCCGCGTCTAGAAATAGAATGTATACAGTACGAACTATTGTTGGCACCATGAATATTATATTTTATGAATGACTGCTTATATCTCTGTTATCTCTGACTGTGTCATAGGAATCTAAATGGCCGCGCCCTATGTTGGGCGTGTCGGACCTCTTTCTTGCACCGTATAGTAATCAAAGTATGTGGTGACAGGTAAATCAAAATCTAACTCTATTTCTGCCACTGCCACTGCCGTTTGTTGTATGGAGGGTAGAGGTAGCTGAAAAAGTTCCGAATCCCCCCAGAATGGCGCTAGAGTAGCAAAGGCGCATGAAATAAATATAGCAGTTATTGACGGAGTGAAGTGCGCTGAATTGAAAAATTTAATAATATAGTAAATTAAACCTAAAAAACCGCTGTGAAATAACGTGAAGAGTGAGTTTTTATGATCTTTTAATAATATTTTGAAGTGATTTTTTAGTTATAAATCTTTTTAAAATAATAGAATAATGGGAAAAATTTGTGCAGTAAAAAGTTGTCCATGTGGACGTAAAATGAAAAATAAAACAAGTGATACACCTCAGTCTCCATCTTGTATAGTGCACGCCAATAGACTCTTTACCGCAAGAGTTTGTTGGCGAATTATTTTAAAAGTTTTTAGACAAAGGGGGTGCGGTTGCGTAACTGGATTAGCCGGCCGATGCACACAGCACTTGTGCTGAGGGTGAAAAAGGTTAAGATCACGCGAATGCTGTTTGACCCATTTTGACCGACTTTCATAATTTCAACAGTTCAACAACTGTGTCAAAAGTTTGTGATCAATGTGGTTGTTTCCAACGACGAACTTCATTATTTAGTTCAGGCGGCCTGAGCGGCGCTCTGGATCTGAATCTACCATCATCTCCACCAGATAGCTATGTACGTACCAACGTGGGACAATCAGTAAGTAAAGGCGCATTTAGTGCCACGCTTTTGCGATAAAGCTAATAGATTTATTTGAATTCAATTCTATGCGTCAACGCTTGCAAACGCCTGGAACATTTGAGTTATGTTTTATATGTTTACTTATTGTTAATTACGTCTTTTATGAAATAGGGCAATTATGGATAAATGCTAGAATTATTTGATGCCAGCACTGAAAAACCAATAAAATAGTGGTAGATTCAGATGACTACGAGAGGGCATTAATAGGTAAGTAATTTAAATAATTGTAATATGTGGTATCTTGTTGGGTTTTGTGGTGTTTAATTACTTCCTTTAACTTTGCAGATGATGAATTTGCAACCAATTTACTAATGAAAGCATCTGGAAGTATTTCTTCTAAAATTAGTGTAGATATAGTGGAAGAAGTGGAATCGGAGGTGGAACCACTATCAACTCAGAACAGATTATGAGGATGGGACAAAAGCATTAATTATGGCTATATTGAGGAAAGAGATTTTGTTTGATTTTCGAATACCTTTAAAAAATAGAAGTAAACACATTACAGAAAATTTGTGGAATGAAGTGCATAATGAAATTAATTATGCAATACCACTAAAGGACTTGCCAACTTGCCATCCAAATTTAAAAATCTGAGTTTAAGGAAGCCTGCATCTGGAAGTAGTGTGGTTTATAAAAACCAAAATGAAAGTAGTATGATCTGTTAAGTTTTATAGGTGACACACTTGCTTATCCTTTTTCTAAAAAATGTAGTACCTGCCCTTGTTTCTAATAACAACACAATTGTTGAACAACCTGCAACACCATCCGTTAGTTGTGGAGGTATTAAAGAACCTACAGCTTCTGCTAGCTGGACCCCAAAAAAGAGCAAAAAGGCAAGAAAGTAATACAGCTTTTGAAGAAACTGTAATAGCAGGATTAAACAAAAATGAAGATGGTACTGATCATTTCTGTAAGGGAATTGCCGAGTTATTAAAAACACTTGATGCAAAAACAAATATGAAATTACAAATTAATATAATGCCGTTAATAATGGCTGAAAAGTTTAAGCATGAAAATTGAAGATGTATGCCATGTTTCAACTTATTGAGAGTTCATATTTTTTTTATTTTGTAAATGTTTTTGTATTTTGAATACTTTTAAGAAATAAACTGTTTTGATTATAAAAAATATTTTATTGTTGCTTTATGATTTAAATATTACATGATTATTTAAAAATACATAATTTAAACAAAATAATAAGTCATATCATATGATTTTAGTAGAATTGTTAGCAGTTGTGATTGTTGTTGCATCATCTAGCAGTTGTCCTCTCCTTTTATAAGTGCTTGTGAGACATCGATATTAAAGTTAATTCCTTGACTGTAAAATAAAAGAGCCGCCAAATTACCGATAATTACAATCTGCTCTACTAAAAACATACCTTAAAAATTGATATTTTATCCCGCTGTGTGGCAGACCCAAACGGTTACCCTACGAGCCGCCTATGGATCAAGCACTTCAACTAAGAACGAGGAGTGGGAGAGCTCGAGCGGTAATGGCGGAGACTGAGCTCTGGCTGGTTGATGCATGAAAAATTCAAACTTGTTTTGTGTTAATTTAAAAAATTCTTGATAAAAACCAGAGTTTTTATAAAGTGCATGTTTCATTTGGTGCCCAACGTGAGACAGAAGCCACTAAATAAGAGGTTTGATATGCTGAAACAAGGTAGGAGGAGATATTTTGCAAATTTACAGTGAAAAAGAAGCGTTCCTAGATAAAAATCACGTATCACGTTAGCTAACGTCTAGAGACGCAGGAGTTGACCTTGAACGGTGCAGTACCGAATTTGCAAGGTCGCTGCTTTATGGGTCAGGTGTTTCTTCGCGAAATTGCATCGGGAAATAAACTGTCGGCTATCAGCTGTTTTGAATAAAGAACGGCGCAGCGCATGATAGACTTATTTAAAAAAAAATTCAAGTTTTACAATTGAACCTGTTTTTGTTATGAACTTTGAAAGCGGATTAGAAAAAAAAATACTGGCTATTGTTTATATTTGTGTTGTAATAAACTTTTAGATACGTATAGGTATTAGTTGGTTTTTTTGATTTTGTGTTTTTTTTTTGTTAAATATTGTTCGATATTGTGTTGTTGCTAAAGAAATATTTAGTATTTTAATTTAAATAACGTTGAGCTTTTAGCGATAACATGCCTATTAGAAAGACTAAACAGGTTAACGCGAACGCGTCATTATCAGAGACGGAAAGAGGGGCATCTGCATCGTCAGACAATGTCGCCCAAGATACAATTGAACAATTATTAAATAGTACGAGGATATATCAGTATATAACGAGACTGGTGCTATAACTTCTTTCAGAGGTAACATTTTATAACCCAAAAAATGAGACATGAAAGCCTTATATTTAATTTACTATCCGCAAGTAGGCTTTGATTTAACTTTTGACATTTGTTACAAATTAATTATTGAATTGTCAGTGTTTTGCGTACCCATCGAAAAATGAAAGTGGAGCAAAGATACGCGATAAAATTTTGTGTTCGATTGGGTAAAACACCAACTGAAACTTTTGAAATGATTAAAGGTGCATATCTAGATAATAGTTTATCACGATGTAGAGTGTTTGAGTGACATAAAAAGTTTAAAGACGGTTGTGAATCAGTTGAAGATGAACCTCGTCCCGGTCGACCACAAACCGTGAGAAATTACACAAAAATAATTGTAGAAATTAACGACTTGATACAAAATGATCGCCGGATTGGCATAAAACCAATTTCTGACAATGTTAATTTGTCTTACGGTACCACTCAAAAAATTATTCATGAAGATTTAGAGTACCGGAAGATCGCGGCAAGATGGATTCCAAAAGTGATGACCGATGAACAAAAAGCGAATCGAGTGACAATTTGTCAGCAGTGGAAAAGGCAATTGCAACGTAACCCACAGTTTTTAAATAATGTGGTTACATGTGACGAAAGTTGGTTTTATCATTACGATCCTGAATTGAAGTCTCAAAGTATGCAATGGAAGCATAAAGGCGCCCAAGAACGCAGAAGGCCAAAACTGCTAAAAGCGCTGGTAAAGTGATGCACCTGATTTTTTTTGATAAATTTGGCGTTATTTACGATCACATTGTACCTAGAGGACATACAGTAACAGGGGAGTACTATTCTAATGTACTTCGAGGACCCTTAAAGGCAAAATTAAAGAAAAAAAGGCCGCTTTATCAGGACTTTGGCTGGACGCTGCATCACGACAATGCTCCGGCTCATAGATCAATGATTTGTCAACGAACAATTGAAGAATTAGGGGTTGAAATTATGGTTCATCCCCCCTACTCTCCTGACCTTGCTCCATGTGACTTCCATTTGTTTCCTGAAGTCAAAAAAGAATTGAGAGGTAGAAAATTTGAGTCGGATTTAGAGCTCAACAACGTTGTGATGGGTATACTAAACAGACTATCAAAAAATGGTTTCTCAGAAGTTTATAAGTGGATAAAGCGATGGAATAAGTGTATTCAACAGAATGGAGAGTACTTCGAAGGATAGTTGTATTTTTTTTAAATAAATGTTTCGTTGTTATACTATAGCACCAGTCTCGTTATTTTCTGATACATCCTCGTAATAGATTACTAATGAACAATTTTCAAATGTTGCAAGCTACAAATAATACCTTAATGGAAAAATTTGGGTTATTGCTAGAAGCAAATCAATCTAATGCTAATCAATTAAATGAAAGTGTAAGAGGGCTTAGCCTGGATGCAACCCATAATAATAATCTTAGTTATTTAACGTTGTTTAAAGAGTTGGGGGGTGGACATTTGACGTACAGAGCGGATGATGTGTCTAAACATCCGATTGCATTTATAACTGAATTGCAGAAAATATTTGATGAAGCCGGAGTACCGCAAGATAAACGGGTATCATTAGCCAATAAATCTTTACGGGGATCTGTTGCAGATTGGGCCGCTGTAAAAAAGGGCCAATTTACAAATTTTGACACTTTTAAAAATTTGTTTTGTGAAAGGTACTGGGGTCCTGAAAAGGAAAGGGAACTGTTCTAACAATTTAAATTTGGGGAATATAAATCAGGCTCTAGAGGAGATTATTTTATTAAATGATAAAACAATCGAAATATTTAAACAAGAACTTCGTTGACATGGAACTAATTAAAATGCTCGCGAATCACTTTAATTTTGAAACTAAACGGGGTATTATTATAGGCGGGTATAAAAAATTGGAAGAAGTAGAAGAATATCTTCGGAATATTGAAAAGCTGTATACTGAAAAAGATATATCGTTTAATAAAAACTCGGAAAAAAACTGAGAATAATAATTTTTCTGAAAATTGGCGTTTTCGTCAGAATAGACAATATAATCAAAGGGTCGCTTATGCAAATGGGAATACAGAAGATAGAAATGTAAATAAAGATAATAGGCGTGATTTCAGGGAAAATAGAAGGCAGGCAAATGTCCTTGAAACAGATAACGGGGAGGATTACTTAAGGGATGAGAGAAACGAGTTTAATGTAAACAATGTAAACATATGGGAAGAAAAGCTGGATGATATTCTTTTCGAGGATGGGGAAACAGATAGAATAGTTACGTAGGAACCTCTACCGGTTATAAAGGGTGAAAGAGAGGGCACGGAGACTGATATTTTGATCGACAGTGGAAGTCAGCTTTCATGCGTTTCGCAAAATTTTATGGATTTGTTAAAAAACAAAAGTAACAGAAAATATCTCGTAGTGTTACCGGTTGCTAACACAATGTTAGTAGGGGCGATTAAGGGAAAAGGGCACAGAATAAAAGAACAAGTGCTATTAGAATTCAAAATAAATGGGGTGATATTTGAATATGTTTGCGCGGTTGTACCATATCTCAACCGTGGTGTTATTTTAGGATGTGACTGGCTATCAGATTATGAGATAAAAATATGTTTTGAGTCAAAACGACTAACGGGCCAAGTCAATGAATCGATATTAAAGGGATATTTTGGTGCGGATAAAAAAAGTTTACCGACTGAAGGAATTGTAATTTCGGAAATTAGAATTGATAGGGGTAAACCAAGCGAGAATAACGACTTGGAAGTCCAAAATAAAATTGAGAAACGCGTAAAAGAGGCGGAGATGTTTAACGCGGAACAAAAATTACAATTAAACAGTCTATTAAAAGAATTATAAACATGTGATAAAAATGCGGGATGAATCTCCGTTTTTCAATAAACCCTATTCTATTCCCCATGTGTACCGGGATCAAGTACAGCAGCAAATTGACGAAATAGAGAAGTGGGGGGTAATTCGACAGCAACAATCGGAGTATATTAGTAATCTCGTAGTCGTTAAAAAAAAGGACGGAAGAAAAAGACCACATTATACCACCAAATACTGCAGAACTTTTATATGATATTATTCCAGGGGCGTTTATAAGTTCACTGGACCTCGCTATGTCATACTGGCAGGTCAAGCTGGCCGAAGAATCGCGGCAGTATACAGGTTTCCTGTTTAATGGAATTACCTAGGTGTTTAATGTACTACCCTTTGGGTTAGTCACCTCAGTAGCCAGTTTTATAAGGGCCTTAAATACAGTACTGGGGGAAGATACCAAAGAGTTCTTAATCCCGTATGTGGACGACCTTCTAGTCGTTTCAAAAACTGCCTCTGAGCATCTAAAGCATTTGGGAATTATTTTTAAAAAATTGGAAAGAGGGGGTGTTACCTTAAAACTTAAAAAATGCCAATTTGCTCAAAAAGAGATTAATTTTGTTGGTCATTTTGTAATAATTGGCATTATTATTAATTGAAGAAATCTAAAGAATTTACCAAAAATTCTAAACAAGTATTTAATGTTTAAATTAAATAATTAAAAAGGCACTTATGACAATGAAACAAACCTTCAATTTATTAATCTACATTGAACGTAACATTGTTAAATACAATCAACAGTCACATAAATTTTGGTTTATATAGAAAAGAATCACTTGGGCAAACGCTTAGTCGGGTTCGGACTAAGGTCCAGAACTTTCGCCCCTCGGGCGAAACCCTGGTTTTTTTTTTATTGTAAAGTAATGTGTAAAGTTTTTGTGTACGATGTGAATTATGGGTAAATATTTTAACTTAATTTTGTTTAATAATAATTGATTAATTGATTTACATATAAATGCCAATTTTACATTTTCGTCCCTAATTATATTTTATGCATATCTTTATTACTATTAGTTATAGTACTTTATTCCCTAAATGGAATTTTACTCATTTTTCTGAAGACTATTTGTCAAGTTTTATGTTTATTGTTAATATACATTTGTTAAGGTTTTAATACTTATTATTAATTTCTCCTCCCTTCCCAAACCAGCAAAATACTCCGAGCATTTGAGAAGCCTCGGCGTTTCTATTCCCTTAGGACTAAAAGAGTCTAAAACTAGTTGCCAAGAACCGCTCGACATATGCTATTAAGGGATGTTTTTTTGTAATTTATTATTTTTCTTTATTATTTTTTTTTTGCCACTGGCGAATGGATGTTCCTTCAGGACTCCAGGACCCTTTGGCTGGTGATGTCGCTGCCCTAATCCCTTAATAGCATATTAATAACAGTAGCTAAAGACCTATCAGTAGTTACAAATGGTCTTTAGACATAGCTGGTTGTTACATTTGGTGACAGCGGTGTTTTTTGATAGTATTTGACTGGTTGGAAGGAAAAGGGAAAATTTGTTATTAAAGATAAGGATAAGGAGATATATCATTTTTTTACAGACATTTTTTTTAAATTTTGTAATTTTTTTAGAGAGGACAAGTGCCTTTTAATAAACTAAATTGAGTAGATACAGAAATCAAGTGATAAATACAAATTTCATTTTATTAAATAAATTAGCGAACCTGAATTGATAAAAAACAAAGATAAATAAATAGATGATAATTTAATATAATGTTTTAACTAAGTAGTTGTTTAAACAAAACATTGACATTGAAAATAATTGTAACAATAAACATTAGGGTCAAGTCGAAAATAGTATACAATTTTATTTATAATATTATATTTCTTTGTGTACAAAAAGTCATCATTTCAATAGAGAGAAAATTATTCAAAAGGAGAATTTTAATTTATTTTAAAATAACTATGATGTTAAATAAGAATTGCGAAGGGAAAATATTTAAATAGGTTGATGATGTATAAGTATATCTAGTTTAGATGATAAAGAATTTAAAGGTAAATATTGTCACTATTTACAAAAAAATCGACATTGAACTATAATGAACTATAAATATGATATTACATTTTCGCAAAGTATTTATTTCAAAGTGCATTGCTATCAGTTGTGGTAGGTCAGTAATATAGGTAAAGTTAGTTCAGCGACGTACAGCGTTAATGAAAAATTGGTATTTTTAAATAATTTTTTTTTCAGAAGTATATGGGATTTTAAGGTTTAAATTTTGTGAATTAAAAATAATAATATAGATATACAGTGTTTTAGATTAAAGATGTTTACCAGGCCATCAGCAATAGAGTTTGAGGAGGAAGAGGACGTGTTGTATACGCACGAAAAAGAAGAAAAGGCGTACAAGTGCGAGATGTGCGAATAAGCACATCTTAGGATGATTTAAAGAGGTTTGGACTGCCCAAAAGAGGCAGAGCAAAAATTGATATGTAAAGTGAATATGTAGTAATATGTGAATATTGTGTTATAGATATTCGACGAGGAATTCGAAAAACAGGAAGAAAAGAAAAAAGTTTGGGGACATTCGATCGAGGTACAATTCCGATCAACCCCCAAGCAGTGTCCACGACAGGACAAAAACTAGAGGAGAGGTTGTCACGTCACGGTGTAAAGGGATAAGCTCTAAGGACCTTTTCCCTAGACTGTGATGGTGAAAAATTCAGGTAAATAGATTGGAGGGAGTTTGGGGTCACATGGATCGACGTAGTTTCCGACCAGCCCTAAACAACGCCCTTTGATACCAGGACAAGATGTACACGAGGGAAAAATAGGATTCAGACCGCTCTATCAGGGAGCAATGCCGTATATTAGAAGAAGCCTCTCTATCAGGGAGCAACGCCGTATATTAGAAGAAGCCTCTCTATCAGGGAGCAACGCCGTATATTAGAAGAAGCCTCTCTGTCAGGGAGCAACGCCGATTTTAGGAGCCATTCCGCTCTACCAAGAAGCAACGCCGCTTTGCCAGGAAGCAACGCCGCTTTGCCAGGAAGCAACGCCACTTTGCCAGGAAGCAACGCCGATTTGCCAGGAAGCAACGCCGCTTTGCCAGGGAGCAACGCCGCTTTGCCAGGGAGCAACGCCGCTTTGCAAGGCAGCAACGCCAATTTTATAGGAGAATGCCCCTCTACCAGGGAGCAACGCCAAGTAATTAGGAGAACGCCGCTCTACCAGGGAGCAATAACGATTTTTTAGGAGCCAGACCACTCTACCAAGAAGCAACGCCGCCCTACCAGAGAGCTACGCCGCTATGCCAGGCGCCACGACGCGCCACCAGATGAGAAAATTGCGATAGAAACAGAAACGTTTCAAAGTATGGAGATGCAGAATTTCAAGCGAAATCGAAAGAAGAGTAAGAAGAAAAGGAAATATAATATCAACAGGTGGTAAAAATATATATAAAGTATATAGGTAAAGTAGGGTATTAATCATATATTTTAAATTCAACAGATTAGAAGTAGAAAATATTACAATATAGGAAATTTCAAAAGAAGTAGTATAGAATTAATGACATAAAAATTATTTTAAAAGGGTAATTTATTGGATTTATTGGATAAGAATTATTTAAAAAGGGTATTTTATTGGGTTTTATTAGGTGTAGACAACTATTTAGTCTACGCTTATGTGCATTTAACATATGTATGTTTTATTCTTAGAGATATATGTTGTTTATTTTTAATGGCCAGGAAATAAATAATAGTATTGTTTCTGTAATAAAACATACTAGCTTTGATTGTTGATTCGTTTCGAAAACAAAAATGGGGAGAAATACAAATTTATAAAATCTTAGTGGGATTAATTTTGAAATTTGATATAAAATAAGAAGGGGAACCTGTTGTACCTTGGACATCGTTGTACCTCGAACATAACTTTAAAATTCAAACTGCGCGGTACTTTTACTCAACGGGATAAATGCTAGTCATGCGCCAGCGAACATGCGACAGTCTAAACACTATTTTGATCGTCTGATGACTAAAGTAGAATTGTGAAGTGGTTTTTATTTTTTTTTGTTGAAAATGTAAGTTATTTTTTTATAAGTATATCGCAAATATTTTGGGTATGTTACAACTAATGGGTTGGGATTTCCCTCATATCAATTAAGTGGTTATTTGGCCCTTATTTCGTGTATATTTAACCGATATATTTCTAACCTCAAATTTTCTATGATTAATTGTTTGACGAACCGACACGGTGTTGTACCTTGAACATAATAAACACGATGTACCTTGGACATATCCAACGTACAACACGATGTACCTTGAACATAGCCAACGTACAACACGATGTACCTAAAGCAGGTTCGAGGTACATCATGATTTAATAAAGGTATTATGTGTCTTTAGTTATTAATTTTTTTTACAGTTATTGTTGTTCAGCGGTAGTTTTACAACAAAATATGCCACGCAGCAAAACCGGAGTGAAACGGGATCCGCCAGATCCCGAAAAACTGAAAAGTGCGATACAATTAATAAAAGAAAAGAAGCTTACATTATACAGTGCTGCAAAACACACTGGATTAGCACGAAGCACAATTCGCAGATACATGCAAAACTTTAAAGATACAGGCAAAGAAAACTACAACCTTGTACAAAATTGCAGCACAAAGAAAGTTTTCAATCGAGAAGAAGAAAATATGCTTGTGGAATATATAAAAGACGCGGCAACTTTACAATATGGTTTAACGTTAAGAACTGTTCGTGAACTAGCCTACCAATTTGCTGCGTCAAATAACAAAAGTTATCCTGCGCAGTGGGATCAAGATAAAATGGCAGGAGAATTTTGGTTGCGTCTTTTCAGAAAAAGGTATAAAAATGATTTAGCACTTCGCAAACCGGAGGCTACCAGCTTAGCGCGATCAACAGCTTTTAATCGAACGAATGTCACACTCACATTCAATAACTATAAAGCTGCTCTAGAAAAATGTCCTCCTTTACCTGCTGTTAATATATGGAATTGTGATGAGACCGGATTATCTACGGTCCATGTTCCTCCAAAAATACTGGCTACGAAGGGTTCTAAACAGGTTGGAAGCATGACTAGCGCAGAAAGAGGAACAAATATTACCATGATTTCGGCAGTAAATGCTGGAGGTGGTTTTGCGCCACCAATGCTTATTTTTCCTCGCGTCAATTTTAAAGATTTTATGTTGACTGGAGCTCCACCAGGAACTATTGGTGGCGCAAATCCTTCTGGTTGGTCCAACGAAACATTGTTTATTCAATTTTTTAAACACTTCCTTCAATACGCAAAGCCGTCAAAAGATTTGCCATGTATTATGTTGATGGACAATCATGAGAGCCACATCTCGGTCCCTGTTATTCAGTTAGCTAAAGATAATGGAGTGATCCTGGTAACATTTCATCCTCACACAAGTCACAAAATGCAACCATTAGACAGGACCGTATTTGGTGCGTTTAAAACTTATTTTAATACAGCAATGAATGAACACATGATTTCACCGGGAAATATTGGTAAACCAGTCTCAATCTATGACCTTGCTCAACTCGTAGGAAAGGCTTTTCCTTTAGCTTTTACACCGAGCAATATCACTCAAGGATTTAAAGTCACCGGATTTGTTCCTCTAAATGAGAATATTTTTCAAGATTTTGAATTTTCCCCTTCGAATGTGACTGATCGCCCTGATCCAGCTGCACCAGAAGACAATATTGTTATATCTAATCAGCAGCTGACCAATAATGTTCCATTAACTTCTAATTGTCTTGCCTCCACACAGGCGATTACAAATATTGGAGATGTCCAAGCAGAACCTTTGCCTTCAACATCAAGTGCTTTTATTAGCCCTTCCATGATAAGGCCACATCCAAAAGCTGCCCCACGCAAGAACACTCGGAAAGGGCGACGAAAGGGAAGATCGCGCATATTAACTGATACCCCTGAAAAACTTATCATTGAAGAACAAAAACCAGTTAAAGCAAGAAAAGTTACAGTATCCGCTAAGCTTAAAAAGACTAAATGTAACCCTAAACAACTTGTTAACGTTAAACGAAAAGTACTGGCAGATCCTGATTCTTCATCAGAAACTTCCACATCTGAAGATTTTTCTTTACAAGATTCGAATGATTCTGACAGCTCTCTACATTTTTCTGATTTAGATGTAGGCATGAAATTAAACAATAATATTGAAACATCGTCACCAGAAGCTTCAGAAATATCTTATCCTTCTCCAAGGTATGCAGTGGGGGATTTTGTTATTGTAGTTTATGAGGCTAAATTTTTCCCAGGAAAGATACTGGAAACCACCACAGAGGGAGCGGTGGTAAGTGCAATGCAGAAAACCTTTAATTTTTGGAAATGGCCAGAGCGAATAGACTCGATGTTTTATCTCTGGGATGATATTCTGAAACATATTTCTCCCCCTAAAAAAAGTCATTCGAAACGAGACATCTACGAGGTAAAGGAGATGTGTAATATTAATGAAAATTAACAGAACTTTTAAGTTACTAGGCAGTTGTACACATTAAATTTTTATTTTAGTTCTTCTTTTTAACAATGTAATACATTTTAAAATCATATTAAGTTGTTTTATTTCATGTCACTGCATCAAAAGTTATATATTATTAAAATATATATCCATTATGTCCAAGGTACATCTTGTCTGTGTTCCAGGTACACCACCCCTGTTGTACCTTGGACAATATGTAATTTTTTTTTTAATGTTATTTATCGAAATAAAAAATGTATCTTTCTTCGCCAAAAAAAGATATTATACGTTTAACAGTACATATTATAGAGTAAAGAGTATTAGGTGAACCTAAACAATATGTATAAATAAAAAATAAATAAATAAACAAAATGGTCCCGAGGTACAACAGGTTCCCCAACTGCATAAATTTGTAAGTCTCAGAGAATTAGAAAATTCTACCTACTCAAAAAAAATATATTCTAGTTACAATGTTTTGAAATTCAATATTCATAGTAAATATAAATAATTGCGAGATAGAGATTTAAAAATAAATAACGTTTTCTAGTTCATTATTAAAAAATAATTTTGGTATATTATAAAACATATTTGTTTTCGTAACTGTAAATGTGCTTTTGGGGTAATTAAGGAAATTTGTATAAAAGATTTGTTTTTTTGCTGGAAAACCTGAAATGTAAATAATAATTTTTTCATAGGGGTAATCAAAAGACGTTGCCACTGCACAAGAAGAAGAAGAAGAAGAAGAAGAAGAAGAAGAAGAAAAAAAAAGAAGAAAGAAGAAGAGGTCAACACCGTACTACCTTTGCCAGAGTCACCATCAGCACCGTTTCCAGGACGATCACGAAGCCCAAATCGTGATAGTTATCAAAATCCAGGACCGTACCAAGGGACCCCAGAGTTCCACGATTCCACGGCAGAGAATTGGCCGAATTCCAGGACTCCAGAATCCAAGGCTACAAAGAGACTGTTCCATCCAAATCCGCCAACCAGTACCACCAAGCTCTCAGAGGGCATGAGTTATACCGCCAAGAGAGCTTGACATGATGTTGGGTCCATTTTGAGTCTGTGGGAGCCAAATCCACAGCAAGAAGAAAATGGAGTCAAATGCGGAAAAAAGGGACCAAAGAATTCATAAGGAATGGACTAAGGTTCAATAAAAGAGGCCATTCCCAGTAATGAGTCAATAGGGACCTACCAGTAGCAGCCGTGTACAGCAGCCATGTACCGCGTAGCAGTCTCACAGTAGCAAGCCAGGGAAGCAGTCCAAAGTCAGAGTCTATTGGAAAATTGATAGATTACCGCAGCAGAAAGAACCTGTAACCTCAGCCAAAAGGGTTACCAGGTTTAGCAGCCCAAGGATGACCAAACCAGATCGGGAAGGGACCATTCCAGGAAGGTCAAGGATCAGGGGATGTGAGAGGTGACAGCCAGAGAGCAAAGGGTAGTTACGGCCAGCCAATTAAGAAGACCAAAGAAGACGCAACTTGTGCAGTGAAGCAAGCGTGAGGTTATCATATTATTGTAGATTGTTTTAAAATTTTTTGTAAATTATTTACATTAAGGGTTTTAAAAAGAATTGAACAAGTAGTTCAATTTTTTTTCGGTCGGGGGAATAATGTAATAATTGGCATTATTATTAATTGAAGAAATCTAAAGAATTTACCAAAAATTCTAAACAAGTATTTAATGTTTAAATTAAATAATTAAAAAGGCACTTATGACAATGAAACAAACCTTCAATTTATTAATCTACATTGAACGTAACATTGTTAAATACAATCAACAGTCACATAAATTTTGGTTTATATAGAAAAGAATCACTTGGGCAAACGCTTAGTCGGGTTCGGACTAAGGTCCAGAACTTTCGCCCCTCGGGCGAAACCCTGGTTTTTTTTTATTGTAAAGTAATGTGTAAAGTTTTTGTGTACGATGTGAATTATGGGTAAATATTTTAACTTAATTTTGTTTAATAATAATTGATTAATTGATTTACATATAAATGCCAATTTTACATTTTCGTCCCTAATTATATTTTATGCATATCTTTATTACTATTAGTTATAGTACTTTATTCCCTAAATGGAATTTTACTCATTTTTCTGAAGACTATTTGTCAAGTTTTATGTTTATTGTTAATATACATTTGTTAAGGTTTTAATACTTATTATTAATTTCTCCTCCCTTCCCAAACCAGCAAAATACTCCGAGCATTTGAGAAGCCTCGGCGTTTCTATTCCCTTAGGACTAAAAGAGTCTAAAACTAGTTGCCAAGAACCGCTCGACATATGCTATTAAGGGATGTTTTTTTGTAATTTATTATTTTTCTTTATTATTTTTTTTTTGCCACTGGCGAATGGATGTTCCTTCAGGACTCCAGGACCCTTTGGCTGGTGATGTCGCTGCCCTAATCCCTTAATAGCATATTAATAACAGTAGCTAAAGACCTATCAGTAGTTACAAATGGTCTTTAGACATAGCTGGTTGTTACAATTTTGACACGTATCAGGGGTTAAAAATGAGCCCGAGTCGAGTTCAAACAATTTGTGGGTTCCAGACGCTAAAAGCTTTTCTTGGGTTGGTTAATTATGATTTAAGATTTGTAAAAAATTATGCTTATTTGACGGCTAAACTGAACCATTTGTTAAAAAAAAATGCTATGTGGGTATGGACGGAGAATGAAGAAAATGCTTTCAAAGCAATAAAAGAAGGCTTCAAACAGGCCGTTGCTTTAAATCGCCCAAATCCGTGTCTTGTATATTATATTGAAAGTGTCGCTTGCGCATACGCGATTGGGTCGTGTTTATACCAAATAAACAATTCTGGCGAAATAGGTATAATCGCATATTATTCACGGTTACTTCACGGTCCTGAACGAAATTATTCCGTCACGGAAAAGGAAGCTCTTGGGATAATTTTTGAAATTAATGCTATATTGCCTTGGGGGAGAATCGCTAATAACCTTGCGTTTTTAACAGAAACTCAGCAAAACTGATTTTTGTAAAAGAATTTTGAAAAAGTTAACGGTAACTCGTGATAAAAATATTCTAAAGTGGTATTTCGAGCATGAAAACTTGATTTTTCGAAGGGGATCCACGAAATTCCCCTATTCTCGCTTATGTGTACCAAAAAATGAAATAATCGCGTTAGTAAAGGAACACCACGAGAATAACGGGCATTTCGGCGCGGAAAAATGTTATTTAGCTCTGCAAAGACAATTTTATTTTCCGAAAATGCGAAAAAGGATTTGGCAAATTGTGGGTCCTTGCGATATATGCCAGAAATCTAAGATTTCTGTTAAATCTGTTGGTCCAATGCAGCCAATTATTGCTGAAGGTCCTAATCGAATTGTTAGCATAGATTTAATGGGACCACTTCCAGTGTCACGGGGTGGGGCTACTGTTTTATTTGTTGTTTTGGACGTTTTCAGCAAAAGGGTCGCACTCTACCCACTTCGGCGAGCAACAACAGTATCAATTGTACGGAGTTTAAAAACTTACTTTGAAAACATAGGTAAACCCCATACTGTGTTATCGGATAACGGCACGCAGTTTAGAAGTAAAATTTACGAACAATGCAGCAAAGAGTTAAATTTTAAGATCTGTCATACTTCTTTATATTTTCCACAGGGAAATATGGTAGAGCGATAATTAAATATCGATATCGATAATTAAATATCCAAACCAAATCGTCCAGGATATAGGCGCAATAAATAAGTTAACAATTGGAAAGCTTCATCTGCAACTAGTACATACGGTAAAGTAGTTAAGTTATTACTTATTTTATTTTCTCCTGGAATATTAAAGTTATTATGTTCAAAACCTTCTCCCATTTCAGAATTTTTAAAAATTTCCTCCATCACTTTGACGTCCTGAAGCTCCTATGTCAACCATTACCAACTTATATTCTCCAACAGTAATAGCCATTAAAACGACACTATGAAAATATTTATAGTTAAAGTACATAGAGCCACTATTTGGAGGGGCCTAAAAAAGAAAATTTATTTATAAATAATTACTACAAGTTTCCCGTCCAAAGCACCAATACAATGTGTAAAATTCCATTTTTGTTCCATTATATGATTTACTCTCAATCAAGCTTTGGTGTTTTGGATCAAAACTTTTGAGGTTAATTGTTCCTAAATAACTTCACACATCTCTTAAATCAACAAACAAATAGTTGATTTTCCCACACGATACGCATAACTTAGAGAGCTTAAGCTATCACCACTAGCTAAGGACCTGTAAATAAAGTATTTTTATAATAAAGTAACCTAAAACAGATGTAGGTAGGTTTATATTTATTAATAAATAGTGGCATACCTTCCAGTGGAAATTGTTTCTCGAAAATTATCATTTTTTTTTAACAGAAGGTCCAACTTTTTTAATAAATTATCTAAGGCTTCGACATTCATCCGAAAGGAGTTGTAAAATTTTTCACTGTCCAATCTTACCTCTAGAACTAAATTATAACAGTCGCCTTGATTTTTTCTATTTGCATTAATAGTGTTACGGTTCAAAATCCATATGAATGTACTGGGATGCTTTTACCACAAAAATAATATATATAGTATTGACATTTAACTTTTAATTTACTCTAATTTATTATTTAAGTATAATAGAACTAAAATCTATTAAAAGCTCACTCCGTATACACCGTTTTGGCTAGAAGTTTATTAGGAGATCCATTTCTCATGTTCTGTGAGTTAACTAGAATGAAAAAAATACCTTTTATAACTCCATTGTCAAATTGGAAATTGTAGAAGTTTAACCTTTTATCAAGTATTTCTTTCTTGTTTTGACGATTCGTTCTGGTCCTCTGTAGATATATTTTCCATTGTTTTTCTTAAATTAGTTTGTAGTTGAGTTCTAGGAGCCTAAAAGGGACAAAGAAACGTTTTGAATTCTATAAATGGTTTCAGGGTTCATTTTCTTTGTTTATTTACATTAATTATGACATTATGTCATTCAAATTTATTCAGGTAATTGTCTAATTCATTACAAATAATTAAAACCCCAAATAATCTAGGTAATTTTGGAATTAAGTAGGTGATTGTGAGAAATTGGCTAATAATATTTTAAATTACCTGTCATATTTTATTTTCACTTCCTGTAGAAGTCAATAATTTTGTCGGTGCATATCCTTTCCACCATTTTTCATTCCTCTAGTATTATACCTTCATGGAACATGTGTTTTTGAAGATCTTTTTATAAGGATATAAGATACTAGAAGCGAAAAGACATTGAAAATTTAATAAGTATTGCTATTTGTTAGTATACTTAATCTCATAAGAGAATTTTATTTTCAATTTAGCAAAAAGAACTTCTTAAAAAGGCCACCTTTCACCTCAGGTAACGTAATTTCTCATTTATCACTTATTTGTCCTTGCTTAATATAAGATTGTATATTTAAAGTAGTATTTTGTATTTTAGGCCTACCATTCTATTCTATTCTTTTTTCTTTTCTGGCTATCGTAGTCACAGATAGTTATATTTCATTTTTATTACGTGCAGTTACGTACAATTCCGGACATAACATTAATCTGAGGTAGTCTCAACGGCAGCTGTATTTGAGAACCTTACTGTTGGATAGAAGTAAACGATTGGGACACCATTTTCATCCCTTACTCACTGGAGTTACTACAAATGAAGGACGATATTTTAATTAGAGATTAAATAAGTGGACCTATTCGTACCTTTGGATCCAATCTTGTCAAGTAACCCTTCCAAAGAGGTCTTCGAATTCAACCCTCGCCCATGTAAGATAGTGACAATCTCCAAGGTAGGAAGTTTCTGATTATCATCTGAAGTCTGAAGTCATCTGATTATCCATCAGTTAGAAGGTGTTATCACACGAAATATCTCCACCCTCAGTGTTTGGGAATATTCTGAAAATTGTATATATAATTAACCAGTTTTAACCTTTTAGTTTGTATATATTAAAATCATTTATTTTGTGAGCCACCCAAGATAGATATCTATTTTAACCGGTACGTAAGCTGTATATATATATATATATATATATATATATATATATATATATATATATATATATATATATATATATATATATAGATTCGTCCTGCCGACGTTGTGACATCATGTCGCAAAAATGTTGGCATCTTTATGACATCCGTTTGCGATGTGACATCCAAATTCGGATGTCACAACGTTTTTGGGGTTCAAACATCATAAAGTAGGTTTAAAAGGGCGCCAAAAAAATTTCAGCTGGATGTCATAATGCTTAATTTTCAATTTTATGTATATATTTAGTTCCAGTGTATAGATGCGAAGGTGGCGCTCGCGTCAGTTGGTTTTGTATATTTTGTATATTAAATATTTCAGTCCCTCGACTGTATAACATCCACCATTAAGTATATTAGAATTTACTCACTCGACTGTCTGACATCCAACATTCAGTATATTAAAACTTACTCACCCGACTATCTGACATCCACCATAGAGTATATTAGAACTTTACACACTAGGTTATGTGACATCCAAAAAATTTATTTTAGAGATATTTGGATTTTCATTTTAAGATCTATTTTATGTTAACACATAAGCTGCCAAAACTTTTTCTTGGGTTTCGCATGAAACCAACAAGTTTCTTAAATGCATTCACTCTCTGTGACTATTCAATAAATATATATTATATGCATCTATATTGATACAAGGTGTATCAACAATGGGTGAGTGAACGATGACTAATTTATAATAAAAGAAATCACACGAAATTAAATTAAAATATATTAAAATAAAATAAATTAAAATAAATCAAAATAAATTAAAATAAATTAAAATAAAAGAAATTAAAATAAATTAAAATAAATTAAAATAAATTAAAATAAATTAAAATAAATTAAAATAAATTAAAATAAATTAAAATAAATTAAAATAAATTAAAATAAATTAAAATAAATTAAAATAAATTAAAATAAATTAAAATAAATTAAAATAAATTAAAATAAATTAAAATAAATTAAAATAAATTAAAATAAATTAAAATAAATTAAAATAAATTAAAATAAATTAAAATAAATTAAAATAAATTAAAATAAATTAAAATAAATTAAAATAAATTAAAATAAATTAAAATAAATTAAAATAAATTAAAATAAATTAAAATAAATTAAAATAAATTAAAATAAATTAAAATAAATTAAAATAAATTAAAATAAATTAAAATAAATTAAAATAAATTAAAATAAATTAAAATAAATTAAAATAAATTAAAATAATTTAAAATAAATTAAAATAAATTAAAATAAATTAAAATAAATTAAAATAAATTAAAATAAATTAAAATAAATTAAAATAAATTAAAATAAATTAAAATAAATTAAAATATATTAAAATAAATTAAAATAAATTAAAATAAATTAAAATAAATTAAAATAAATTAAAATAGATTAAAATAGATTAAAATAAATTAAAATAAATTAAAATAAATTAAAATAAATTAAAATAAATTAAAATAAATTAAAATAAATTAAAATAAATTAAAATAAATTAAAATAAATTAAAATAAATTAAAATAAATTAAAATAAATTAAAATAAATTAAAATAAATTAAAATAAATTAAAATAAATTAAAATAAATTAAAATAAATTAAAATAAATTAAAATAAATTAAAATAAATTAAAATAAATTAAAATAAATTAAAATAAATTAAAATAAATTAAAATAATTTTAAATCAATTTAAATCAATTTAAATCAATTTAAATCAATTTAAATCAATTTAAATCAATTTAAATCAATTTAAATCAATTTAAATCAATTTAAATCAATTTAAATCAATTTAAATCAATTTAAATCAATTTAAATCAATTTAAATCAATTTAAATCAATTTAAATCAATTTAAATCAATTTAAATCAATTTAAATCAATTTAAATCAATTTAAATCAATTTAAATCAATTTAAATCAATTTAAATCAATTTAAATCAATTTAAAACAATTTAAATCAATTTAAATCAATTTAAATCAATTTAAATCAATTTAAATCAATTTAAATCAATTTAAATCAATTTAAATCAATTTAAATCAATTTAAATCAATTTAAATCAATTTAAATCAATTTAAATCAATTTAAATCAATTTAAATCAATTTAAATCAATTTAAATCAATTTAAATCAATTTAAATCAATTTAAATCAATTTAAATCAATTTAAATCAATTTAAATCAATTTAAATCAATTTAAATCAATTTAAATCAATTTAAATCAATTTAAATCAATTTAAATCAATTTAAATCAATTTAAATCAATTTAAATCAATTTAAATCAATTTAAATCAATTTAAATCAATTTAAATCAATTTAAATCAATTTAAATCAATTTAAATCAATTTAAATCAATTTAAATCAATTTAAATCAATTTAAATCAATTTAAATCAATTTAAATCAATTTAAATCAATTTAAATCAATTTAAATCAATTTAAATCAATTTAAATCAATTTAAATCAATTTAAATCAATTTAAATCAATTTAAATCAATTTAAATCAATTTAAATCAATTTAAATCAATTTAAATCAATTTAAATCAATTTAAATCAATTTAAATCAATTTAAATCAATTTAAATCAATTTAAATCAATTTAAATCAATTTAAATCAATTTAAATCAATTTAAATCAATTTAAATCAATTTAAATCAATTTAAATCAATTTAAATCAATTTAAATCAATTTAAATCAATTTAAATCAATTTAAATCAATTTAAATCAATTTAAATCAATTTAAATCAATTTAAATCAATTTAAATCAATTTAAATCAATTTAAATCAATTTCAATCAATTTCAATCAATTTAAATCAATTTAAATCAATTTAAATCAATTTAAATCAATGTAAATCAATTTAAATCAAAGTTAATAAAAAAAATTAAATAAATTATAACATAGATTAAAATAAATAATTAGCACTTCTTACGGTTCGACCTAACATAAAAAATATGATGAGCTAACTTATAAAAACGACAAATTTAGATTTCCTGACACCTTAACAGCCTAGTCCTCCACTTGAACTCCAATTTCGACTGCAAACGATCGTCTTTCGTGCATCGTCGGTGCCTTGCTGTTTAGAGTTATAACCTTAATAGTATGTTCAAGTAGCGATAAATATTGATGTATGCGGATTTTATTTGTCTTTTTTTATTTTAGAGTGAATTAATCACTCTTTTTTTAATACTTAGTTTTTTTATGCTACTGATATTATTCCAAGTAACCTTACTTAATGATTCTTCCGTCATTTATAACCGAGATACAGGTAGTTTTATTAACTTTGCCAATTTCTTTTTTGTTTCATAACTTACTAACCACCCTTACATGTTATTGAAATTTGGCACATGTATTCTGTACAACTTACCATAATCTATTAACGTATTAATAAGAAACAAAATGCAGTTCCATCTTTTCAAAAAAATTTAAAAATTTGTCTATCCTTATAAGAACACACTACAAGTCGTTAAATTTGTATCCATATTTGGAAAAAGCACAAAAAAAATATTTATATGCTTTTAATTTTTACTAGATGATTTTATTACTAAAATTAACTGTTTTTATATTATTTTTTAACTAAGCATATTTTTAAAAGTTACATGTTATGCGTGTACACTACAATAAAATGTACTTACAAGTCCATATTTATGACTAAATATAATCATTACTTTTTAATTAATCACTGCATGCCGTACCAACATCATAATCGCTAGACTCTAGGTAAAATTGATTCAAAGCATTGCTTTTGGTAGGTACTGATAGGCACAGATATATAAAAGTACCAACATAATATATAGCTTTTAAAAATTCAGTTGGAAATAAATTATCCTCATTATAACGTATTGAAGTTACTTAAAAACCCCTTTAGTTTCATTTTTTATCTCCAAAATGCTCAAAAATAAAAATTTAAACGTTATGTTTTAGCAGTAAAATCATTGTACAATAACATGACTAATTTTAGTTTTTTCTGGTCTCTTTAAATATGGAAACGAACTTAACTAATTCAGAAATGTACTTTTTTGTGTAACTCGAAAGTAATAATTTGAAGTTAAAAATGTTTGTAGTAAAATACATCCACCGACCTAAAATTTGATCCATTCAAAATAATGATTTATATAAAAATGCTCTAACTTTCAAAGGCTTATTTATTTGAAGTTTTTAGCAACTTTTAGATAAAATACTGTAGTTTTAAGATTATTATTCGGACATCTAAAAGTAATTTAGTACTCGCCGGATATACGGGGGGGGGGGGGGGGGGAGAAAACAATTTTTTCCTCTACTTTTGACACACCCTGTAGGTTGATTCTGCTAGTAGATCTGCATACAATTAACTTTATTAAGAAGACTGATTTGTTGCCAACACTTTGTTTTTTATTTACCCCGATATCTTAATTTTTTGTGAAATGTGACGGTTTAAAGAAAATGCTACATTTTAGAAACGGTCATAATTTAAATGACGGTACAGAATAAACTACAAAACAAGTAGAGTGCTGTGGCCAACTCACAATATGACAACTGTCAAATATTCGTTACTTGGCAATTGCAGTTTAATTATTATTCATTATCAGCATAATATCATGGTTTTAACGCTTAATGATGCAACATGAGCAGTTGCTCTGGTACAAGACGGTAGGACTCAGTATTATACTTCTAGAATATTGGGTGTTACAAGGTGTAGCGTCCAGAGAGTTGTACAAGGTTTTAATGAAACTGGTAGTTTTTCGAGACGAAGAGAATCTGGCAGACGACGTTCTACAAATGTTCGAGATGATCGTTTTATGACATTAAATGTTTTGCGAGAAAGAAATACTACTGCTGTCATGGCTCGAAACCGATTAGAAGAAGTACATCAACTAGCTGTTAACGAAATAACGATTCGAAGGCGGTTACGAGAACATGGATTACGCTCCAGAAGACCTGCAACTGATCCTGAGTTACTTAGGAATCACAGAACAGCACGTCTTCGATTTTCCAGGGAGCATTAACATTGGAATATCGATGAATGGAGTAAGATTTTATTTTCTGACGAGTCAAGGTTTTGTTTAACGAATATACCGAAGAAGAGGCGAAAGATTTGACCAAGCAAATTTTTCCACAAGACTCAGTTATGAAGGAGGATCGGTAATGGTTTGGGGCGGCATAAGCATGGAAGCTCGTACTGATTTAGTCATTGTTGGCGGCGGAGCAATGACAGCTTACCGATATATTCGTGATGTGCTAGATCCATATGTTATTCCATTTGCACCATTTATAGGAAATGAATTCATGTTTATGCATGACAACGCTCGACCACATATTGCGAGGATTGTATCTCAATATTTGGACGAAACAGAAATTCAGAGGATGAACTGGCCATCACGTAGCCCAGACCTCAATCCAATTGAGCACGTCTGAGACATGATGGGCAGACGAGTTCATAACCGAGTTCCTTCTCCAAGTATTTTAAATTTTTTGAGAGATGCTTTGATCCAAGAATGGGATCAGATTGACCAGATGAAGATTCGATATCTAATAGAGGGTATGCCATGACGCATTGAGGCAGTTATTCGCGCTCGTGGGGAAAAAACCCGTTATTAATTTGTAATAATTATTAGTTTATTTGTTGTTTGAGTTGTTTATAAAATTATGTATTACTCTGCTAAAACTGAATAAAAAAATTAAGAATGTTGCATTTTCTTTAAACCGTCACATTTCACAAACAAATTAAGATATCGGGGTAAATGAAAAAACAAAATGTTGGAAACAAATTAGTCTTCTTGATAAAGTTAATTGTGTGCAGATTTGATAGCAGAATTAACCTACAGGGTGTGTCAAAAGTAGAGGAAAAAATTGTTTTCTTTTCCCCCCTGTATATCCGGCGAGTACTAAATTACTTTTATATGTCCGAATAATAATGTTAAACTACAGTATTTTATCTAAAAGTTGCTAAAAACTTCAAATAAATCAGCCTCCGCATTTGAAAGTTAGAGCATTTTTAAATAAATCATTATTTTGAATGGATCGAATTTTAAATCGGTTAGTGTAGTCTATGCGCAAAAATAATAAAGACCGCTGGATTTATGTTTTGGGTACTTCTCAGGTAATGTTAGGTTAGGTTTGCAAACTGGTCGTGTTAATGCACTTGAAACTGGAGAATCAACCATATAAGGTCGATAGATACTTAAAATAGTTCCAACGAACATGTAAAAGATATTAGCAGGAGGCCGGCGATAACTTTCTCAGGTGGTGATTTTAGTGGGTAAAGGGTAAAACTATTGGGAAAGGGAGAACCTGTACCGAATCTCTATAAGGGATTTCCACACATCAAAAAATATCAAGAAGTTACTTCATCGAAAACTATTTTTTGGGCCAGTGTATCTAAAAATATACACAATCAAAAACTAAAAAGAAAATAATTTGAAAATGGAAAGAATTATTTTATCAAATACAAAACAAAAAAAGAAATCACATTGGAATAAAAAACAATAAGAAATCGTATAATTTGAGGGTCGGCTTTGGCGCTGAACGTGTTAAATGTTTAGGATGTAATAAGATACTTAATTAAAAATGTATCTATATACTTGCTGGATGTTATAAGAATGGCAGTTTTTCTGTAGAAATGGTATACTGTGACGTAACAACTGGATGTCACAAGATGCAAGGTTTTTCTGGATGTCACAAAGTGTTGTTAATAAAAATATATACCGTGTATACTTTGGATCTCACAACGATAGGACGTTTTATTTTTTTAAAATGTGTATGGTTGTGATATTTTTCGCTCAGCCATAATATTTTTTTAATTAAAAGAAGTCATATTTTTATTTTTTTCCTAAAGTCTTTGCAAAGGGTGGATGTCACAAAGTCAAAATTTTTGCTGGATGTCACATGATACGCTGGTCGAGTATATATATATATATATATATATATATATATATATATATATTTACTTTAGCGCTTACACATTCCCATTTTGCTACATACTACCGACGTTCTCATTCCAAAACCTACGTTGTCAGTCCCATTTTCGGGCATGACAACGTTTTCCATGCTAGATGGGCTAGAAAGGGTCTATAGATCACAGGGATGAAATATTAGCTGGGCCTGAAAAGTCGCAAAAATGGTCATTTTTATACGGATTTAGTTCCGGGACCAAATGGCTAGGTGGCGCTCGAGTTAGAAGTGTATATCGTATATATTTAGTTCCATTTTTACAACGTTTACAGGCCCGAAACTTGGCAACAGCGCGGTGGTTTCATGGAAACAGTTATTATGTAACAAGGCAAATATAAGAAATAAGCCGTGATGGGAAGGTTTAAATTCAATACGTATTTTCGTAATAATGTGTAGTGTTGGTAGCGAAGATCTTAGCGGTATAAGTTTGGTATTTTTTGGACTCAGGTGTTTTGTTTGTTCGAATTCTGCCAGGGCCAGAGTTTTTCTAATTATTATTCGTGTGATGTTTGGTGTTACAATATCAGTATAGTATTTCGTTTAAAAATAATTAATTGGATTATTTTAAAGAAAAACACTATTGTTTAAGTTACCTATTCATGATATTTTAAAAAATACATATACATATGCAAGTAAGAATTATTTTGTTAAATAACTCAAAAACATGGAATTCAGAAAGTATCGCTCAATCAGTAGCGTACAAAATTGACGTTTGACTTTTTCCGGTTTTATGAATTTATGAGAGCTAATAAATATACAGTATGTCTGAAAAAGTTGGCAACATATGAGAAACATTTTTTTTTGTAATGTTACGAAAAAAAGTTATTTTTTATAAAAAGTTCTGCATGGCCCGTAAAGTAAAACGCAAATGTCAGATGTCAATTTTTTAAACCGTATACGAGGTTTGTCAAAAAATATGAATTTGAACAAGAGTAAAGTACCTTTATTTTTTACAATATCGAAAACTTTAATTATGTATTATTTATTTCTCGAAAGCTTTTACTAGGCTGACTTTCGGTAAGAGAAATGTGTATTACATTAGAAAATACATTATTTTGTTGGGTATTACTTATTTATCACTGATTTAAGTTAATTGCTAAAATATTGCAAATCAACAAATAAACATTTAAGATGTGTTAAATTGTTAAATAAGATAAAAGTTGACGTGTTTTACAACTAAAATTTGGAAAATTTAAGTTGAAATTGAAGTTGTCAAAACATTCCTATTAATCTTTTGCAATGTCAAATGTAAATACCTGAATATTATTATTTTTTTCGTAAAACTTACAATTAAAAAGTTTCCCATATGTTGCCAACTTTTTCAGACATACTTTATAGTGTGTCTACCTAAGTTGAAATCATATGGAAAACTTTTTTATTAATAATTTTAGGAAAAAAGTTAATTTTCGTAAAAAGTTGTGCATGATCAAACCTTAAATACAAACATCTAATACTAAATTTTATCCGTCGTATACGAGGTGTGTTTAAAATAAAGGTACTTTATTCTCAAGCAAATTTTCTATTTTTTAACGAAACCCGTATACGACTAAAAAATGTGATATCTGATGATTTAATTTTACGTTTTAGGTAATACAAAACTTTTTATTGGAAATAATTTTGATCCTAACATTTTTTATAAACTCATCCGCTTATATTACATGTCGTATATACTATATCGTACATGTAGATATCTTTTTTCCTAAAGAAGGGGAAATGATGCACAATGTAGAAATAAAATATACCTACAGAAAGTTAAAAAACTTGTATCTAACAAAGCAATGCTAACTGGCATTACACTTACTAAATACGGCGTGGAACAGCCAAATGGAATAATTCCAATAGCTCCATTATTATGCGTTTTTCTGAAAAAATCTTAAGACGTGTCAATTTCTAATTCTAAAATGACATGTTGCGACGTAAAAATGGCATCCCTAAATTTAATCCTCTTCAGATGACATCTTTAACCCCTCCTATATTCTCAAATTGGAAGTAGGGGCCTGTGATACTTCATTTGAAAGGTCATTTCATTAACTCTTTAAAGCTGCTATGGTTTTAAATTTTATTGAAGAAAATAACATCAAAAAAAGATAAGTATTTACGTCTGGGATGCTGCCAAGATGTTGGTGGCATGCATTTTAAACATCTGCTGGATGGATATTTACTTTTTTTTATATTATTACGTTATCATTACATCATGGCATTATTTATCTACACCTCCAAAATCTTGGTAGCATCCTAGACGTAAATACTTATCTTTTTTCCTGTTAATTTCTGCAATAAAATTTAATACCGCAGCAGTTTTAAAGGGAGAATGAAAATGCCCCTTTCAAATGAAGTATCATAAGGCCTTACTTCCAATTTAAAGATGTATACAGGTGTCATCTTAGAATTAGAAATTGACGTGTTTCATGATCTACAAAAAAAAAAACTAAAACCGTCCATTGTTACCTTGTTGGGGCACTTGCAGGAGATAAAAAGCTTGGCAAAAAAACCTTGTATTTTTGTCTATTGATCACTTAGGATATTTAGTAATAGGCCTTCGTTTTTTGCCTAATACTCCAACACCTCTGGACTAAGATACTTTATAATAATGTACAGTTGATGTATGTTTTAGTAAAATTGATGAAATTAAAGCTATATTCTGTTGAGTTTAAAATTTTTATTGCTTTAAAAAAACACATAATAAACTAAAAAAAAAATAACGTATTTTCTATCATATTTCTCGAACTTATTTACTCTTACAAAAATCTTTATAAAACAAGTTTAAAAAAAACATTTTACTTATTTATTACAGTATGTATTATACACTAGGGTTTTATAATTCGTACCCAATCCCAAACTTTAAAAGCTAAATAAACGTTCATTCTTCCTTGCTTCGTCTTATTTTAGGGATGGTATTGACTTGCTCTTTATATTCTATGAATTAACATATCCAGAAATATAAGACTAAGTCTTATCTGAGAAAAAACTGTGTGAAGTATATTGAATGAGTCTTGATGATAATTCACTGGAAAAAGCTCACGAAAACATTGCAGCTTGTATGCATGACAGTGTTTCTGCGTGAGTATTTGCTTTAATAAGACAAATTTGTTTGTTGGGGGATTACTGAAATCGATATTTCTGAATTTTCATCGGTAACATCCGAATAGTTTTAATATTTTTAGCTGTGCATTTAAAAGGTTTTTTGACCTACCAATCTCTCTGAATAACTGCACATAATTTGTCAAAGGATTGTAAAACCAATTGTAGCCAAATACTAACTAACTTTTAATTAAACAACAACGTATTATCGATGGCCATCGAATGTTTGGTAACCAAAAGACAATTATGTTAGTTTTCATTCGTTGGCGCGGTATATACGCAGCTTAACACAAACGTTCAGTTTAATTTCAAGGTAAATATATAATTAAGTGAAAGTGGCTAAAGTATCAAATAAACATTTAAATTTTGGAGTCAACAGGGAAGCATGGAATGGAGGCGTTTATATTCACGCAGAAATCACCTGCAATGCATATGGCTCCAAAACCAATAAAAAAAACATTATCTCACTGAAACTAGGTAAACATGCGAAAATATTTCAGGTAATAATAGCAACAATACACACTGTGCAAAAGAGGTATTAAGTATTTTCAAATACTATGAAGTACTGTTTGGTAGCCCTAAAACAGACTAACCTTACCCTAGGTGCCAGGCCACAGAGGGCACAAAGTCGAGAAGTAGCCTAAAAGTTGCTTCTGGGCTCAGCACTCATTTGTGGTGTTACAAAAACGCCATCAGATCATGCACAAAGCAGCGGGTGTTCAATGAATCTCAGGAACGCCAAGTTAGAGGCAGGTCAGAAAATAAAAGGGCCATCGTCAAAACTGAGTAAGAATAGGAGAAGTACTAAAATACTTGTCCTATTAATATGGCATTGTAAGTTTTAAAAGACATAATATGTACAACTTCGCACTGGCAAAAGACACCTTTTTTCGATTATGTCACGAAGAGGAGGCAACTGCAGTATTGGGCTACTGCCATGATATATGAAGGATGCGATTCCATTCACATATAGAAGCAAAACCAAGAAAAAATTTTTTTTATATGTATTCAAAAGTATTTATTTTTTATTTTATAGTCACAACATATGCTTCTGAAAACACTTTTTCCATCTTCTAGTGTCGTCAAACAATTTTAAGAACATGGTAGACAAAAACAAACAAAAATTGAAATTTTAAAATAGTTAAAGTCACATATTTTTATTTTACAGCGTATGTAGGTGTATTCGAAATACTATAATTTGGTTTAACACGATATAGTAGCGAAACAAAAACATGTTTAGTTTTTATTTTTGTTTCCATACTATCTTGTTAAACCAAATTATAATATTTTGAATACACCTGCTGTATAACAAAAAGATAAGCCTTCAACTGTTTTAAAAAGTATTCTTTTTGTCCCCATGTTTTTAAAAATTATTTAACTGCACCAAAAGAGGGAAAAAGTGTTTTCCAAAATATATTTTGAGCTTATCAAATAAACAAAATAAAAACTTATGACCAGATAAACTAAAAAATATTTTATTTATCTAAAATTATACTACGGTACTACGGTCAGGAAAGTGTCCCTATTGAAGAAAAAATAGCTACACCGGAAAGCTACTACTTAGTTTATTCAGTCTAGTACAAAAGATCAAACTAGACAAGTACCATGACCAATTATTAATAGTTAAGCATAAAATATCTGAGTAGTACGAGGTGGGCGAAAGGCCACCTGGCCCGCAATCCTAAATCTGAAACAACTCCAGCGTTGATCTAATTACTTGACAATAACACATAAAACATTTTTGTTTCGTGTAAATAATCGGGCGGTTGTTGAATATTGGTATTGGCAACGCCGCAGGGTATGTAAACGTCGGTAAAATATACAAAACTAGTATATGATGGCATGGGAAGGCGGCAAATTGAAATGGCTTGTGATCGTTTATTGAACAGAATGTATAATTTAATTTTGTTTTTTTCTTACCCCTCTCAATGTGGATTAATTCATTGACATAAAATATGTCAAAAGTGACATCATTTGTTTTTATATTCTTAATATTTCTGGTAGGTCTGAGGTCGTCTTATAATTGACAGGGCTTGGGAACGACGCATAATACAGTATATATATATATATATATATATATATATATATATATATATATATATATATATATATATATATATATATATACATATATATATATATTAAATTCAAAGGACTTACCTATTACAACCAAATTATAGCTAAATTTTGAATAAAACATCAAGATTCTCCCTTTCATAGCTAATAAACACGTTTTAATTATATATCATAACCTTTAAAAAATTATTCAGTATTCTTCTTTTTTATTTGCGGTGAACATAAGATAATTTACCCAGGTAAATAATCAATTGTATCTCGGTACAATCGGTCATTCAGCCAAATTCGAGGACAAAAGGGAAAAATTCACCTACGACCTTCTCTGACTGAGCTAAGCTAATAGAATTATCCCAGGGATAATTCTATTAGCTTAGTCTTAAATAGATGAGTAATTACGGACCTTACCTGATGATGAGGATTTGATCCTCGAAACCAGTCGTAATAAAATACTCTTGTGAGATCCTAAGGACCACCTTTGTTTGATTTACCTTTTTGAGATAATAAAGCACTTTTAACAATTTTTGGGGAACATAAATCAATTCCACAAATGGCTTCTAACCGATTACAACGGTGGGATGCATTTTTAATTGTTTGATTGTGAAATACAGTATATAAAGGGGGAAAAGAATGTAGTAGCAGATTATTTTAGTAGAAATCCTTTGAATATTGAGTATAGATCAGATGAACATACTGAAAAGGCACTATTCATTAACTTTACAGAAGCAAATGATGAGTGGCCAATTGATAATGTAGAAATTATTGCAAGAACAGCAGATGACAGCATACTGTGTAAGGTTGTAGATTATGTTAAACAAGATAACTGGCCGAAGGTAATAACAGACGATTTTAAAAGTTATTTTAATAAAAGACATGAACTTAGTATTGAGAAAGACATTTTACTATGGGGACATAGAGTGGTAATTCCAAAAATTTGAAGAAGTAGATTACTAGAACAATTGCATTCAGGACACATAGGGATGAGCAAGGCTAAAGCACTTGCCAGATCGTTCATTTATTGGCCCAAAATAGATGAAGATATTGAAGCAATAACAGGCTCATGTATAGCGTGCCTTCAAAATAAATCAAATCCTCCTAAGACAGATTTAACGTCGTCGCCTTTAACCACAAGAACTTTTGAAAAAAAATTTTTAGATTTTGTGGGTCCAATCAAAGGGAAAATGTATCTAGTATTATTTGACTCTTACTCCAAGTGGATTGAGGTGTGTAAAATGAAAAATATAACATCATTTGAAACTGAAAAAATACTGAGAAAGATTTTTGCCAGATTTGGATTACCAAGTGAGGTTGTTTCAGATAATGGTCCAGCGTTTGTGGGTAAATCTTTAAGGAACTTCTTCAAACAAAATGGTATTAAATACATTTTTACCCCACCGTATAATCCTCAAAGTAATACAGCAGAAGCAGCAGTAAAAGTATTTAAAAATAAGCTAAAAACAGCTATTGGTGATTCAAGAAACGCTAATGTACCAGTGACAACGGCAATATCCAGGTTTTTATTAGCCTATAGGACAACTGAGCACAGCACAACAGGCGTAACACCAAGTTCTTTACTTTTTAACAGAGAAGTAAGAACAAGGTGGCATCTAATAAGAAATGTAGAAGAGGAGAAAAATGAAGAGTTATTAGGAAGAGTAAAAGCATCTAGAAGCAAGCAAGCAATAAATTATGGAGGTAAGAGAAGAAAATTTGAAAAGGACGAATCTGTAGTTGTGAGAGATTACAGGGAAAATAAGAAACCATGGATTGAAGCTAGAATATGTCAGATCCTGGGAAGAACCACATATTTATGTAAATTAGACGACAATTTGGTGTGGAAGAGACATACAAACCAAATAAGAAGTTATAGGGTTGATAATAAATCATTAATAAATAAATCATTTAATTCTAATTTAAAAAATTCTGTTAATGATCATATTAAAGAAAATGACAATGATTATATTATAAATATACCATCAGCTATGCAAAGCGATGATACAACTTTAAATGCTGAAAACAATGTGGTTGTAAGTAGTTTAGATAAAAATATGACCAATTTTGAAGTTTTGTCTAGTAATGATAATTCTGTTAGAATTAATGTTAGTGACAATTTTGATGTTTCGGTCAATGATAGTAGTTGTAAGTTTCAAAATGAAAATGAGCCACTTAGTAAAAAATTTACCGGTGGGTGAGACTGTTGAAGTTACAGAACCATCAACATCTCATAATAATACTCATACAGTATGTCGCTAATGTATGGAATAAATTCATTATAATGGAAGTAGCTGGTTTTTCGAAAAAATGCTCGGACAGGTCAATTTTGTTTACTTAAAGCGCAATTTTTTAAATAAAATTCAATTTTCCCCCACTTCCCATTTTTGGGCAGTGACGTCATTGACAATTTTTTTAAATAGCAACCCCAATTTTTTTTTCTTGATTTTGATAGATCTTGCAATTTCCTACTCGGAAACATGATATTTGAAATATCTGACATAACAATTTTTTTTGAAAAAAAGTCATTTCAAGATCAGATACATAAATTTTATGTTATTTTGAAACACAATAAATTAATAACAGATAATTATTTGTAATTAAATGCTTAATCTAACAAAATAATAATAAAAAAAATAATAATAAAAAGAATTTGTGAAATTGTCATTAAATTCGTTTTATTATTATTATTATTATTTTTTTAATTAAGCACTTAATTACAAATAATTATCTTTTATTAATTTATTGTGTTTCAAAATAACATAAAATTTATGTATCTGATCTTGAAATGACTTTTTTTCAAAAAAAATTGTTATGTCAGATATTTCAAATATTACGTTTCCAAGTAGGAAATTGCAAGAAAAAAAAATTGGGGTTGCTATTTAAAAAAATTGTCAATGACGTCACTGCCAAAAAATGGGAAGTGGAGGAAAATTGAATTTTATTTAAAAAATTGCGCTTTAAGTAAACAAAATTGACCTGTCCGAGCATTTTTTCGAAAAACCAGCTACTTCCATTATAATGAATTTATTCCATACATTAGCGACATACTGTATGAATTTGAAAAGAATGCGAAAAGCACCCAAATATTTAGCAAATTTTTATACACAAGATACTTTAAATAAAGATTAATATATAATGTAATCTTGGAACACATGTTCTTTATATTTGATGTAATGATTGTAAAAATCGTATAATTTTAATATGTGATGTAATGATTGTAAAAGTCCTAATGTTTTTTTTTAAAAGTTATAATGTTTGCAAAAGTAAATAAAAATGTAACAATTGTAAATTTCAGAAAAGGTAATTACATAATTATAGGAAATCTGAATTGTTGATAACTTTTAATTTTAGCTGTGGGGGTGTTGTATCGCGAAAGAATGCCAAACCGATTGGCATACCTGTGAGTGTAGTGCACATGCGCAAAAGGGCATGGGGGTAGTCCGCAAGGAGGAAGACATTAACAAAAAAGGATAGTTCATGTACGAATGAAGGAGTCTCGATTAAAAGTGATATTCAGAAATAAAGTCTTTTCATTTATTAAATCCAAGGGATATAACAAGAACGTCAAGGAGATGTTGGTAGAAAACCAGTAAGCTCAGAAAAACAAATATTAATTTCGCTGTGGTTTATGGGAACACCTGAATCCTACCGGTAAGTAAATTTTTTTCTTTATTAAATCATTAAATGATACCTGAATTTCCTTTTACAAAACAATTAAATTATTATTTTCTAATATTTTAGATCTGTCTGTAGCCGTTTTGATGTTTCTGAGAGCACCGTATGGAACATAGTTCAAAAAGTAACTAAAGCTCTGTTTAATATATCGCCAATTTTCATTAAATGGCCCAATGAGCACGAAGCTCAAGTATCTAGAGAAGCCTTTGAATCAAAATCTGATATCCCCGGAATCATAGGTGCTATTGATGGGATGCATATTCATATACCAAAACCGAAAGTAAATTCGGAGTCGTATGTCAATCGAAAAGGCTTCCATTCCATCATCTTACAGGTATTTACAATTTTTTCAATAATTTTGACTAGCATCGTAGTAAATAATTTCTATTTTTATCATTTGTTGTACGAAATTAACTTTTTTACATAAAGAGAATTTTTGTGTGTTCCTTAATGACTTTCTAATATTCATTATTATTTACAGGCTGTATGTGATCATAAAATGCGCTTCATTCATTGTTATGTTGGAGAAGTAGGATCTGTCCATGATGCACGCGTTTTAGCAAAATCAGATCTGACGAGATTTTTTTGTGATGATTGTTTTCCGGATGATAGTTACCTTATTGGTGATGAAGCTTACGGCATTGGTAAATATTTACTCGTGCCTTTTAAAAACAATGGGCACCTTACTCCAGAGCAGAAAACTTTTAATTTCCGATTATCATCTTCACGAACCTGCATTGAAAGATCATTTGCTCGATTAACTGGTAAAGAGCGTAGGATTTTGGATCGTTTACCTATGCTGAGGACAGAGTTAATTCCACGTTTTATAATTGAATTGTGTACCATTCCTAACTTAAACCTAGAAGAAGAGAATCTAGAAGAAATAGAGTTAATTGCCAATAATATTCTTGAAGACGAAGGCGAGTATCGCAAACATGAAGGAATATTGAAACGACAACAAATTATGCAAGCTTTGCCGATTCAAATTGATCAATTTGTAGATTAAAATTGTTGGTTAAAATCAACGTTGTTAAGTAATTATGCAAATCACTCAAATAAACACAGGATTATTAAATCAAAGAAAAGTATAACAGAATATTAAATTTATTTATTAGAATATTTAGTAATTAAACATATTTAATTTTTTAGTGTAACAAATTTAATTATATTGTTTATGTTAAATTAGTTATATTAAAGTTATATATGAAATTATTTTAATAATTAATTAAAGAAACTGTAGTTCATTATTTTGGCATTAAAGTGAGAAATATTGCGTATTTCAATTTTTTTTGCTGTATCAAAAAAAATAATGATTTAATAATTGAACTATAAAAATATAAAATTTAATACAAAATCTTACCATTCTTTTTTCTCGAATCGTCAGTATATTCATCACTCACTGACTGCTGTTTCTGAGCCAACTGATGAAGCCGTAGACAACGGTTTCATATATGGTTTTTTGCCAAAAATATCATGAATTTCCTGAAAAAAATATATACAACATGAGGTAAAAAAATCAAGGTGTTTACAAGTATAAAAAAAATGAAAAATATATGAATTCATGAAAAATTACCTCGAAAAATTCCCATTTCTCCCTATCGTTCCCAGATTTATTGTTATATTGAGCAACTTTCTTATATTTACGCAATAACGATTGCCACTTTGAATTACATTGCGCATTGGTAAACTTGTAACCATTCTTTTTCATGGTTTCTGCAACTCCCATCCAGAATTTATTTTGAACTGTTGGTTTACCTGAGAACTTAGAGCTCAAGTTTTCACATTTATTTTTATAAACTTCAATGAATAGTCGAGTCGCTTCCTGTGTCCACAATGACTTTGACTTTTTTAAATCTTCACATGAACTAAATTCATCATTTGCTTTACTATTTCCAGGACAATTATTAGCATGATCATTATCATAAGATTCTGCAGAGTCAACATATTTCTCAGTAAAATTGTCATCAATAGAGGCATACTGATCATCTTCTAATTTATCGTTCTTGTGACTATACATAGATTTACTCCGGGAAGTAGAAAGTTTTGACCCAGAAGCAGATGTTGGGAGATAATCTGATGAACTACGGGACAAATGTGATTTTGGTGATGATGATTTTTGTTTCGAAAGACTTTCATGGTTTGAAACGATCTGATCAATTTCTTCATCCGTTAGAATTACGGATTTTTCACTGGTGCACTTATTTTCCACGCAAAAATCATAAATAACAGATGGAAACCATAAATCTAATGAAAAAATAAAAGAAAATTAATTGAATATACTTAATAAAATTTTAAAAAGGGTTGAAAAACTATACATTTTCTAACCTTTATAGAAGCGATTAGCTGTCTTTACACTCATGGTTAATTCGTAAATCTCTTGTGTTTTCCATAGTCAATGTTGTCCATTCGGTACTAACATTCATTTTTACTTTTTTTTTAACTAAACACACTTTAAAGGTGGACTAAATAATTTAATTGATAACAATAATCACGTTCATGTGATGATTGTTTACACTGCTGATATTTGGTCTTGGCGTTCAAAACAAAAACATTTTGGAATCTCTATCTGATTATATATATGAACTTCAGATGGAGCCACAGTTCAATTTTAAATTAAAAAATTTTCGCGCCCTCCGCCATTTTTAGCTAGAGCTAGAGCATTTCCGAATGTTGTCTTTGTTTACAAGTGTTTTTCTTTTTTTACGAAAAAATTACAGAAGAAAAGTTAATAGAGGCGGTAGGGGAACACAGAGAGCTTTACGATACAAAAAATGCTAATTATATGAAGACAAAACTGAAGAATCGGATTTGAGGTGTTATTGCAAATGATTTAAATTTAATAGATGGTAAGTACAAAACATATGTAGAAGTTTATGGCTACTGTTTTTACTAAATATTTAATTTAAAATCCTCCCCCCAAGGGGATGAACATCTATATTTCAAAATATATTGTTTTGCAAACAATTTTGTTTTGTGATAAAATTAGTTTTTTTGTACTCTCTAACATTACAACATAACCTTAAAATGTACAAATATTTTCCAAGCATAACGGATTGATGTTGCAACGGAATGCTCCAGAATTACTGAAATATGCAGTAAAATGCTCCCTCACTCTAAAAGCAGCTGATGAAGTTCTCGCCCTGCTTCCTTGTACATGTAGTAGCTGAGTTTCTGGCAACTCTTCGGGATGATTTCCATCTTCTCCTATCACAACTGAGTTAGTAAATAATTGTGCAAAACACAAGCGGCTTTTACAATATCTTTCACAGTGTCCACTTTATTTTCTAATGGCCTTTTGAATACATGAAGCCGCGAGGAGAGTATGCCGAAAGCACATTCTACGGTTTGTCGAGCTCGAGAAAGCCTGGGGCTCGATTCTCGAGTTCATTGGAAAATTTTCCCATGGGAAAAGATTCCACTGCTTATATTCCCATGGTAATAGGTTATGCAATTCTCGAACTTTTTGGAATAGACATTCCCATGGAAATAGTAGTTTAACGATGTCTGATATTAAGTCCATGAATATTTCGAAACAACCAATACCATTAGAGATATTTTAAAATTTACTGTTGGCATTATTTGTATTTGTTGTGGTTTTTGGGTAATTGATTACCTGTCGAGCCTCCGTACTGGAGTAGGTCACTGATCTGTATTATTTTACTGGATAAGATATAGCCCCCTAAAAAACGTTCCGAAAAATTGGCCGATTTGGGCAAAAAAAATGGCGGACCGGATGTTATTTAACATAACCTCTATTTCCATTTGTCATCACATTTGTCATTTAATTGTGTCAACAAATTACGATGACACGTTTTTTTTTATTTATTTAGGTAGTATCGGATAGCATTATTATGATATAAACAATAAACGTTCATTCGTGAAGACACAATATGCTTCATGTTTCCATTTTTATATTTTCTTTCCTAAAAAAATCAAATTATAGGTGAATTGTCCCGAAGGACATTGCCCGCAGAAGGAATAGAAGAAGAATAAGAAGAAAAACTAATCAAATTATAGGTTAGGTATGTCAAATTATCCCAAAATTCAGTTCTGTGATCCCACCATAATTTGCCCAAATCGGCCAGCAGTGTTGCACTTCCGGTCTCCTTGGTGGAACGGATTTTTAGTATGTTAAATATAGCCTATATCCTATCCAGTAAAATAATACCGATCAGTGGAGTAGGTGCATGGCCGTGCGGAGCAATCGCTAGGCATGACCGAGAAACAAATGAAAATATTCGACTATGTATAATTAAAACTTGTCCAGTTATTCTTAGTTTTTCTTTTCACATGTTGAAAAAAGAAAAAGTAGCATTTGTATGGAAGAGCAATGAAAGTTTCGAGAAACTAAGAAATTCTTTCGTTAACGGAAATAATAAAAATTTCGAAAAGGTCTTAGGGCCGATTCCACCGTTGTGTTAAACGAAGTTTAAAATGACATTTTTACATTAACAGTGTCATTTTAATCTCCGTTTAACACAACGGTGGAATCGGCCCTCATTAAATTTACTATACATTTCTCAATTTGTATTATTTGCCAGTCCCTTAGCAGCTTCCACAATTTTTAATTAATTTAAGAAAATAAGTTCATACAGTTTCTTAGTGACAGAGAAGTAAAAATAATATACCTACATAAATAAAATAATATCAATCTATAAATACGCCAAAAAAATGTTTTAACTACAATTTCACCAAAAATCCAAGATATCTAATAATCTTTGGTTATGTCTTATAGTCTATCGCCAAATTTTCGACTTTAATGCGTAAACTAGTACAATTCCCATTGGAAAACGCAATTTCCAATGCTCGTAAACAGGGGAATATTTTCCTGCATACTTCTCATTGGGAAATGTTCCACCGCTTGTGTTGAGAATACGAAAACTAAATTCCCATGGCAAAATTTTATTTATATAAAAGTCGATAATCGACCCCCTGTTGGCGATGTGGTTTCCACTGCTGGATATTTTTTCCACAGGGACTCAATTCTCGAGTTTTATTTCCATGGGAAAATAAAATTTTCCCATGGGAATTTAGTTTTCGTATTCTCAACACAAGCGGTGGAACATTTCCCAATGAGAAGTATGCAGGAAAATATTCCCCTGTTTACGAGCATTGGAAATTGCGTTTTCCAATGGGAATTGTACTAGAGTTTGCGCATTAAAGTCGAAAATTTGACGAAGGACTAACCATAGATAAATTAATAAACATAATTTATCTATGGGACTAACACATAACACATAACCAGAGTTTTTTTGGATATCTTGGATTTTTGGTGAAATTGTAGTTAAAACATTTTTTGGCGTATTTATAGATTTTTACTTGTTTGTACTTTATTTAAGTTGATTGATATTATTTTATTTATGTAGGTATATTATTTTTACTTTTCTTTCACTAAGAAACTGGATGAACTGCTTTTATTACATCAGTTAGCGATTGTAGGCGCTGCTGAGGGACTGGTAAATAATACAAATTGAGAAATTTGTAGTAATTTGAATAATGAAGCAACCCTTTCGAAAATTTTATTGTTTCCGTTAACGAAGGAATTTATTAGTTTCTCGAAACTTTCGTTGCTCTTCCGTACAAAAGCTACTTTTTCTTTTTTCAACATGTAAAAAGAAAAGCTAATAATTCAACAAGTTTTAATTATACAATCGAATATTTTCCCTTGTTCCTCGGTCATGCTAGCGATTGCTCGATACGGCACCTGTTCCGGAGCGGGGCTCGGCAGGTAACAGGTTACCCACAAACGTGCCCACAAACCACAACAAATACCGCGATAATGCCAACAGTAAATTTTAAAATATCTTTAATGTTATTGGTTGTTTCGAAATATTCGTGGACTTAATATCAGACATACGTAAAACTACTATTTCCATGGGAATGTCTATTCCGACAAGTTCGAGAATTGCATAACCTATTACCATGGGAATATAAGTAGTGGAATCTTTTCCCATAGGGAAATTTTCCAATGAACTCGAGAATCGAGCCCCTGGTGTTGTAAACTTGGTGTTCATAATTGCCAGTTATGTGCCTCCTGGGATATGGTCTCATTAAGTTTATGGAGAGGGGAGAAGCCTCATTTCCCACAAACACGTTCGGGAGTGACTCAGCAATCGTAGGTATTTGTTTGAGAGGTGAAAGTTGTAAAGTGTGTTTCATCATTTTCTTACCTAAACCACTACCAGCAAATACATTTTCATCGCTAAATCTTCCCATAGCTTGTTACGTTAATTTATAAAAAAAAGAGAAAACAAAACTATTGAACGTTTTACATTTAATTCAACTCGAAAATCAAAGGTATCAGAGACTAGAGTGAGTAACAGTTACATCGGCTAGCCCAATTTCACGATGTGGGATTTATATCCCAGAACCTTTTCGGGTAAATAAAAGTACAAAATCCTTCGATGGATCGAACCGTAATACTTACCTCACAAATCCAATTTAATATAATAATCCTCAAAACAGATATGTGCACATTCAGCGACACTAAATAAAAGAGACTGTATAGACTAACCTTTCTAGATCCAGGGTTTATCACTGGACGATACTCCTATATTTTTTTAATAAGGGAAAAAATAAATAATAGGTTGAAGAAAATTCTGAAGTTCTCCCAAACAGATTTTAACAGACAAATTCATCTGTGCCTTCTCTGGCGAATTTATTACAGTTTCTCACTTGGTTTGGTTCCTATTGTTCGAACAATTGGAGCCCGGTTATCTACGCTAGTCTACAAAAACAAAGATTAGTACATATGGTTTAAAACAGGTTTAAATTGGGTTTTCATAGAAAACTGGATTCTTACAAAATAAACATATAAAAGGTCAATATCACAGGTTATCCAAGTACAATTTAATAAAATAAAATGGTTTATAGATTTTTAAATACAACTAAAACAAAAATAGGTCCACGAGTGACCTCACTCTATGGTATAACATAAACAAATTATCAATGATTATTGAAAGAACAATATTGAGTAACAAATAAACTGATTAAAGTTTCAAAACCTGTCTAGGAGAAAAAGTTTTAACCAAAGTAAATAAGTTAACTATAACTATGAAAATATACTCATTTGAGCAACAATATAATAGAATAATGTAATGTAAAAAAAAAGGTTCACTTAACTCACGCTCGCGATTCACCACCGCTCCAAATTGGACGAGCCAATGAGCCCACAGCCATCACTTGAGGAGGAAATGATTTTCTTCAACTTACCATTGTAACATTTTAAAATTCCAGTTAAACATGTTATTTTAATTGTGTGACATCCTGTGTAAATAGTATTCGATTAATTTAAATTAAATTATCGCCGCACGCAATATTCCAAAGAAAGGGAAATTTTATGAAGTGGGAATACAGTAAATCAAACGATTTCGCCATTAGATTTTGAAATTTCATTTAACATTATTATCTCATAGTATCTGGTAGTGTTTGGCTGTACAAGTGGTGAGTAAAAAAAGTATAATGTCGTTGTAAAAATATCTCGGTTGTTAGTTATTATTTTTTTTTAAAGTAAAGTTAAATTTCTCTAAATATGTTTTTATAATTTATTCTGGTTGCTGGAATTGCACAATGTTTATAGTAATTAGTTTTTATTACATCTTGATTTAATTTTAAAAAGTAGATGTTTCAAATTTAATTTTTATCTCTTACAAGAGCCACGTGAAAAACAGAATTTATGCTAAAAGCTAAAAGTTAAATGTAAGAACTAGAACGAAAGAACGAGGTATGCTGTTTATGCTCGAGTAGCAGAATTATGGGAGATGCGAGATTTGGTGTTCGTTCCCGAGTATCAGAATTATAGTTCGACTGCATCCTAAGGAAGTTGCCAGTCAAAACCAAATAGTGGTAACTAATAATGGCTAATTTTATTATTGAAGATATAAAAGTTAATTTACCAGCTAAAGTTTAATATTGACTTATTCCTGAACATTTTCATTTTTTTACTGAATAAACTAATTCATTTTTATAAATATATATGTTGAATCTTATTTTTTAAAGGTTACAACAATTCTCTTTTGCCTAAATTTTATATAAGTTTTAATTAATTTCCTTTTGATAAAGCTAGAGTTTGTAATTCTCACTAGCTTTCTAAAAATAACAAAAGAGAATTATTGGCGCCACACTCTCCCAGAAAACTATTATCCCAAAGGTTTCTATTAGAAAAGCCGAATTCACGACTGAGAAAACTATGTGGTCAATGTGCTCATTTCTTTTTAATTTGATTAAAGGTAAATAATGTTTGGTGTTAAATTTCTATGAGCTAGTCAAAATCTCTTATAAGTGTTTTGAAATTAACATTTTATCGCAAAGAAACGCAGAGTAATTACAAATTGTCGCTTAACGAGTTAATAAATTACACCATCAACAATGATACTCAAAGATGGTGGGAAGGACGGATGACCCAACCTCTTGGCCAGCAAACTAGAAACCTCGGGCTCCATTAAATAAAATTTTATTGAGATTAAGACTCCAACGGAATCGACACCAAGGATAGGTAAACCCAACCCTAGGGTGCACTGAAATGGAAGGACCTTCAGGACCTTAAAAAGTTTTGTCATTCCTCTGCTCAAAACTACTTCAATTCATTACCACACGAGTAAAATGATAATGTTGCAGGTAAAACAAACTCATTCTCTCAAGTCTGTTTAATCTTATTTGAGATACATTTTTAGATATCCTGCAATCCTGCCCATAATTGCTGAAATGACAGACCTTTGATTTTTAGTACTGTAGACTCATAAAGCCATTTTATTATAAAATTACTGTTTTTTTTTCAAATAAATATTTCATGACAAAACACCTTCTTTCCCTGTTTGATTGTGACGTTTTTGGAAAAATTGCGTATTTTTCTACTAAAAAAATTGTTAAAAAAAGTAACTTTAAGTGGTACTTATAGCACAGTATCCTAATATTAATGGTATGTAAAAATTTGTCCGATTTTATTTTTATAAATAAATAACTTTTTAGAGCACTTAAAACCTTTAAAAGCGTTTTTCTCAAAACTAACTTTTTTGACATATCGCCTTCTTTGCCTGTACCCTTCATTTGTAATCAAGATACTTATCATTTAATTCATTTCGACTATTGTAGGATTAACTGCTACAGCTCAGTACCTGGCCCTTCAAAAACACAATCTGATCCTTCAAGGGAAAGAAAAAGTAATAAGGCTGATTTATTGGATTTCTTAAAAGAAAAAGAAAAAAGAAGTGAAGAAGCTCGAGAAAGGCGACACATACAAAAATTGGAAATGCAAAGAGAAGAGTTGAAAGAATTTAAAGACATTTTAAAAATTCTAGCGAATAGAGATTAATATATCGTCGGCGACACAAGAAAAACTCGTAACTCTCAAAAAATGATATTTTTGCGCCATCTATTTCCTAGAAGCATAACCTATGTATTCAGAAATGCTTATAACTCCATAAAAATTCCACAATATTATAGGAAATTACAAGTAAACCTCTTAACTCCAACGATAAAAATAATGTCTAGGAAATCCTTGTAACTCCACTTGTTTCCATTTTGTTACGTGACCGTCAACATGTGCCTCCGTTTGTATAATTGTTTTTTAGTACCTGTGTAAACTTTGCTATTTAAATTGTGTTTTTTTGAAAAAAGTAAGTCATATTGTTTATCATATTTTATTACTATTATTATATTTCCAATTGTTTTTATAAATTTGTTGATTTCGTTTACCAATGGAGATACAAGGTTTTCTTATATCCATTAGTTGGTGTTATTGTGGAGTTACGAGTTCTACAAATTGTAAAATTTTGTTCCAGCTCACAATGTCGCGCTCAAAGAAGATGGTTCATTTGGCACTTTTAGCAGAGGAAAGTATTAAAAATAGTAATTCTTCATTCACACTTCAAATTGAAGAACCTTCAAATAACCCAGATGGTATAGATGTTAGTTCTTTGCCCATTATACTCATAGATGAGCACGGAAATTCAACAGAATTGCCAAATAATAATTGTACTCTTGAAGAAATTTATGCACAGCTCGAAAATAATAATTCTGTATTGGAACAAGAAATTTTGATGGAACATGCTTTGGAAAATGCAGAATTATTTCCAGCTGAAGAAAATAGTTGTCGATTTGCAGAGGGCAATGAATCTACGTCTGAAGACATTGAAAATAGTCCTGAATTAGAGCAAGAGACCCCTATGGAAGATAGAAAGGTTACTATAAATATCGAAGAAGCTGAACAATTGGATGGTGAAGATGAACCGATAAAAATAAAAAATCGTAAAAGAAATACAGAATCATGGTCTACCACAGAAGAAAAACTGAAAAGACAAAAAGGTGATGCATACTTAGGAAGAAAAAAAGACGTTGAAGGAAATTGGATCTACGACGTACATCGCAATAAACGACAAATAAAAGTAAGATGTAATTACAAACTGTCTACAAATAACAAGGGGTTAAGGTGCAAATCTGTCATTGAAGATGAAAGAAAAGAAATATTTACGAAATTTTGGACATTTTCATGGAAGGAGAAGCGCATTTATGTTCAAATGCTGTGTGACTTAAAAAAAAATCCAGAGAGCAAGAGATAGAAAAGAGACTGAAAAATCTAGAAGATCAAACTCAATAGAATATCATTTTAAAGTAGGGGAAGCTCGTGTAAGGGTGTGCAAAAAAAATGTTTTTAAACACCTTATGTGCTGGCGAATGGACGATAAGAAATTGGCTAAAGAAGAACAGTAAAACAGGGAATGCTAAAGATGACGGAAGCATGGACGATAATATAGTGCCTGTACCAAAAAAAAAGACGCGAAAGAGAAATGAGAAGCTTACAAGAGTTTTTTGACCAGCTACCAAATATGGAATCTCACTATTGTAGGGCTTCAAGTAAGAAATTGTACTTGGAACCACACTGGAAATCAAAATCGGATTTGTACGAATTTTATAAGACATACTGGTGCCAGAAAGGTATAAATTATGTAAGCAAATCGACCTTTAAGCAACTTTTCAAGAAAAACAATTTAAATTTATTTTCACCAAAAAAGGACGCCTGTGATATATGTGCAGGTCATAAGACAGAAAATATTGATTAAATAACTTACAATACACACATTCAAAAAAAGAAAAAAGCAAGAAATGAAAAGCAAAAAGATAAGGAATCATTAAGCACTAGGGCTTTCACGATGGACCTTCAAACTGTTATGCTTGCTCCTAAATAAAATGTGTCAGCAATGTATTATAAAACTAAGTTAGCTGTGCATAATATGACTTTCTACGATCTTCAAAGCAAAGACGGTACATGCTTTCTATGAAACGAAATAGAAGGCAAGTTAACCGCAGACGAGTTTTATACAATAATTGTTTGCTATTTAGAGACTGTTATACACTCTCTTAAAGAGTCTGAGAAGGAGATCGTTCTGTTTAGTGATGGCTGTAATTATCAGAACAGAAATTCAACGCTGTCAAATGCCCTGCTCAACTTTTCTGTTGTTAATAGCATAGTAGTCATACAAAAGTATCTCGAACGTGGTCATACCCAGATGGAAGTAGATGCGATGCACAGTACAATAGAAAGAAAACTAAAGGGTATTAATATTAACATTCCTGCAGATTACGTAAATATATGTAAATCAGCTCGACGACTGCCTAAACCTTATGAAGTGAATTATCTCTCCCACAACTTCTTTAAAAATTTTAGTAGTTTAAAGTATTTAACATCAATTCGCCCGGGAAAAAAGTTGGTGATCCTACAGTAACAGATATATAATCCTACGGAAACTATTCAATACAAGCTTAGATTTGGAGATGAATGGAAAGACCTACCAATTCGACTGAATAAAGTAACAGCCATACCTCTTACAGAACTGCCTGTACTTTACAAACAAAGAATTCCTATCAAAAATGAAAAGATTAATCATTTACAGGCATTAAAAAATACCCTTGAAAAAGATTACCATGCATTTTATGATGATATACCTCATATTATTTAAAATGTAATGCTTAGTTATTTACAAAAAGATTTTCGTTAACTGTTTTTTAAGTTTCCTTAAAATTATTTTTTTTATGGTTAATTATTATTATAAAAGGTTCGCATTAACACCTATAAGTTTTTTAGTTTCCTTAAAAGATTTTTTTTGTTATTATGAATAATGTTAACAAATCAATAAATAAATAAACGTTTTTTTTTTAAAACTACTACTTCTGTTTCTTAAATAAATCTGATATTAGTTTTATGAAATGCTTGTAACTCCGCCTTAAAAACCTATATTATAATTCGTAATACTCGTAACTCCTTTATTTTCAGTTAAATTAAAATTTCTATGAGTAAAACTTAAAACATTTATAAAATAATCAAACTCTAGGATATTTTTTTTTTATTTAAACGTAGTTTTGGATTATTGTTTCCATCTGTAGGTTAATAATAGTAATTTCATTATCAAAATGGCTTCTACTGAAAAATTTCGCTAAACGGAGTTATGAGTTTTTCTTGTGTCGCCGACGATATTTAAGACTTAATGTACACCACCATATTATATCTCCGTAATTGATTAAGATATCCAATTTGCTATTTTGTTTCAATTATACTTTTTCCTGTTAACTTTTTTTTTATAAAAGTGATTGTTACCTGACGTAAACCTGTGAAAAACTATGGCTTTTTGAATCTTATTAATAAAGAATTAAATTCAGCTCAGCAGAGTTTAAAAGTTAGAATGTCGACGAATAGATTTTATTAACATTCTATAGTGTGTCAATGGAAGGACTTGTAAAAAAGTCATTTGTTATAATTCTTTTTCTGGTTATATATATACTAATTGTGGTAAAAACATTTGAATTGTTTGTTTTAAATTACACGTTTTTATCCATTGATATGAAAGACCTTAGCAGGAAAAATGAATAGTAAAGTTTTATTCAACATGAAATCCTCCTAGATCTTATTTCTCCATCTTATTTAAAAATTCATTATAAACATTAATTATTAATTTAAGACTGGAATAAGAAAAAACAAACTTTATTTAATTATTAAATTATTTATCAAAAAAAAAAACTTCATTTTACTTTTTGATTCCTCCTTATAATCTCTTTCATTTCAATGCATAAACATGTGTAATTTGAAAATTTTAATTTTTTAAATCTATTTTCTTTTTTTCTCACCCTATACAATGAAATTTGTTTATCGTGAATTATTTATGTAACAACCAAAATAAACTAAGAATAATTACTTTTTTGAAAAATTAAAAATACATTTTTTAGAAGTATAGTTAACTCCATCTGTGGACACACTGTATATGGGTCCACATTTATGAAAAAGCATATAGAATGAAGATCAAAAGTAGAACCAAAAACACAATTATTAGCTGTTTTGTTACTGAGATATGGTGGTGTAGATTAAGTCTTAACCTACATCAACATTATTTTTTTACTCTGAATAGGGTTACAAAATAGCAAAAAAAATATTGTATACTCATATTCTGTTTGGGGTAGTTAAATTGTTGAAGTGGGTTAAGGGAGTCTTGATAAATATTGAAAATTTTCATATATAATTTCTTAAGTTTTCCATTTGAATTGAACTTGTTTCCTTTATTATTTCAGTTACAAGAAAGGTAAAAACATTGTAGATATATAATCTACAAATAGCTCGTTAAAAATGTTTGTTGGGAGTTAGTTTGAAAGAAAAATAAAAAACTAATTAAACCCTTATTTTTAAGATGGTGTTACTTTAAAAGGGGGATTTTAACCTTTTCTGTGAAGTGGTTCGGGCACTTAAATTTATATTTTTAATTAAACAAGAAGGTTGTCTCTCTACAGTATTTTATTATCTGCAGTAAATGGATGGAGTTTGTTGTTTATAAGATATTTACAATGGGATGAAGTTATGTTACAATTATTGTTAGAGAATAATATATTATTTACAATAAAGTCAAGCCCCGGTCTTCTGTGTGGTATGCATACTATACGTGAAGATTCACAACTAATCTTTTGGGCCATACAAAGTAAGTAAACCTATATTATATTTAAAAGCCAGTTATTAATTTAGATAGCAAATCTATAAGTTTTATATGGATTTTATATATTTTGTAGGTTATTGAAGACTACCTCCTATTTAATAAAAAGAACAATCCTAGTTTTCTCTAAGCATTATGGACTATGGTTATGAGTACGAAAAATATGTGAAAATAAATAATAAAGTGGTATATCTTGTATTGCTACTACTTAGCTGTGTTCCAGTAGACTTCGGAGACTCAGGATTTCCTCAAAAGTGCATTCACTGCTTCTTAGCCTAGTGATGTCAGCCTCTGTTGGATGTACGTAACCTGTACCTACTCAGGAATATTCGTGAGGGTTTCTTCGAGTCCAAAGATGAATTAAGAGGGTGAATAACGATTGGAAAACAAGACAATCTGATGTGATACGATAAGGTAAGTTATTACACGATAACTTAAGAAAAGAAAAGAGACCTAAAATAATATTTTACATTTTAACAACCAGAGTACATTTTAAATAGAATATTTTGAAGAAGTTATTTCTATAAGACTCACCTTGGCGTGGCGTGAGGCCTCCAAGTGGCTTCGATAAAGTCGAAGTTTTTAAATTCCAAATCTAAGAATAATTATAAAAATTATATCCACAGTGATGTGATATTTACTAGTTTTCGTAAATATTGAAATATTCACTAATATATTCTAAATTTATGTAAAAATCCGCAATAATGCAAGCACGTTCTTCACGAACCAAAATGTGCGTTCTAAAAAGAAAGCTTTCCAAAAATAGTTCCTTTTTTGTTATTGACCTTAGCCGGTCTTGTTAGTCTAGAGGTAAGACTATAGAAAAGATCTGGTTGTAGGTTTACCTGAGAAGTTTGAGTTTGCTAATTGACAATTTTTATGTATGAGAAGAAAAGAAGAATCATTGAACTTTGAACCTTTGAAATTCTAAAGGTTATGTTATTGTTATTAATTTATTCAGGGTTTAATATTTATTTTTATATTTCAGGAAAGTCACTATAAGAAGATAGAAAAGATCCTATTAGTGAACTAAGAAGAATTATGATGGGAGTAGAACACTTGAAATAAATTGTTATACATTGTACTAGAAGGATATTCCGAATAAAGTTAATAGTTTTACTTTGCCTTCATTTATTTTGTGTCAGCTTATTGGAAAACAGGTAAATTTACTATTTATTTTAAATTATATCCAGAAAAGATATTCAAATTTAAATTAATTAAATTTTTACAATTAACCCGTAACAATGGCGATCTCATCCTATAAACGTTTGATATAGTCTTCAATATTAACATTATCAATTTTTAGATAATATAGGACATGTGATCTCATTATGGTCAAATGCATATTTTGGCGTTTTTGTAAATTTTATGAAAATAAAAAACTTTAATAATTTATATAGTTTAATGTTAATAAGTTTGAAATACACCTTAAAAATATATTTTTTCTTATAGAGAACTGTAAGAAACTACTGTTTTATCTTAAAAAACTGCGGATTCTATCGATGCATCATATGTCTAGCAATGATGTCTCTTCGTAAGGTGCCAGCTTCATCATCTTCTGGATCTATCATTTCTAACTCTCTGAAATAAAAGATCACTAGAGAGCATGCAAACACTATTGAGTTTCGCTATAGATAGGAATTTGCTGAAATTTTTATGTGTATTAGAACTGTTTTCGGCAAGAGTGGGAAATGATAAGAGTAACATCTAGGAACATACACTGCAAGAGTCTAATCAAAAAATTTACGAACGAATAAAATAACATACAGTCTGTGTCATAATGTTGAATCTATATGGGTTTTCTTTTTAATATTATGAATGAAAAAAAGCGTCCTAGGGCAATCACCTCTGTTTATCTAAAAACTAAAATATCTCATATCAAAGTTAGTTAATGACATTAGTTATCTGTCAAATTCGCTTTTTTAAGCATCGTTCAAAAATGCCCTTTTTGTTGAAATATGAAACATTTCGATTTTGAACTTTAAGAAAATCTAATTTTTTAACATTTCAGTTTGGTTATTTTTTACGAATATTAAAATTATGCAACAGCAAAAGATGTTTTCTAGATTATTGTACAATTTCCAAGAGAATAACATAATTTAAATAATATTTTAATCATATTATTTAAATTATGCAATATAATCCAGAAAATTTCATTTGCTTTTGCATAATTTTAACATTCGTAAATAATAACCACGTTGTCAAACATTATTAACAAAAATCGGTATGGAATTGTCTTCTTGCCCTTTTTAAACTTTCTCAATGAATGCAAAATTCGTTACCGGAATATCTCGTTTAAAATCGGTAAATTGACGTAAAATATCATTAGAAACAAGATCCCCTAATAATTTTTTTTCATGTCTACAAAAAAAAGTATTTTTGAACAATTTTTTAAGAAAAAAATTTGCGAAATTAACAGATAACTGTCATTAACTAACTTTGACATGGGGTATTTTAGGTTTATAAATAATCAGAGTAATAGCCCTATGATGTTTTTTTCTAATAGTAATATTAAAAAAAAAATCCCATATGGATCCAGTGTGTGCTATACACTGTATAACTCAATACAACTTACTGAAAATCAAAGGGGTCATTTGCTTCATCCATATTCATTTCCTCCATAATATATTGTTCATCAAAATCATTATTATTGATGCATAGATTATGTAGTACACAACAAGCCATAATTGTACAAGGTATAAGTTGAACACTATTCATATCCAATTTTTTTAACCTTCTAAATCGGCCCTTGAGTAAGGTAAATGTACGTTCTATATGAGATCTAACTTTACTTAATTTTGTATTAAAGTGTGATTGCATATTAGTTAAACCTCCATGATTAATATAGGGACGAAGACACCAACTTTTTAATGGATATGCTTTATCAGCTAGTATATATTCTGAATTAGGAAAATACACATTTTCATTTCTTAAAATGTTATGCAGTAAGTCAGAGTTTCGGAAAATTCTGCGATCATTTACAGATCCAGGGTATCCAATAAAGCAATCTATAAATCTTATTTTATGGTCACACACGTCCTGAAGAGTTATCGCATGAAACTTTTTTCTGCAGATGTATATTTTTGCATTTCTTTTTGGAGTTTTTATAGGAATATAACATCCGTCAATAACTCCAATGCAGTGTGAAAATCCATTTCGGCCACATTTCCTTTTCATTTCTTCTTTCTCTTCAGCATTAATTTATTTATTTATTTATCCTAACAGGCCTATTGGCCTAATTACAAGGATAATTACTATTAAATAATTACAATATACGTGCCTACCACAATTTACATAATTTTGATACCAGAACACCATGAGATCAAATAACATTACTTGCTTAAATGGACATGTTTGTAATTTGTTTAATAATATTTTTTTTAAATGTATTATATTTCTCATACCAGTCTATATCTTCTAAATTATTTATACCATTGGCTAAGCGAAGAATGATCAAGAGGGGAGCTCTGGATGTAATCGTGGCAAAAGGAACAATAAACATATTTGAGTTACGCATGGGACGTGATGGAACACAAAATGGTATTAGGGCAAACCGATCTGAAAAACATATTTGATTATTGATTATTTTATACAAAAATAAGGTGCATGTGATTTTGCGTCTAGTCTCAAAAGAAGGTATTTTAAAATCTATTCTTAATTGTGATGTTCTAACAACATTGTAATCAGGTCTAATATGAAACTTTTTAAAGTAAAGATATCTTAAAAATTTATTTTGTATTTTCTATAATTCTTGTAAAATGATTTGGTATTCTCCAAGCCATATAATTGAAGCAAACTCTAATTTTGAACGGATTAACGTAATATATAAAATTATTAACAAATTAATATCAGAAAATGGCTGCGTTTGTCTCATTAAAAATCCCAGAGCACGATTTGCTGCTTTACAAGTATTCTCAATATGCGTAGAGAATGATAATTTAGAATTGAATGTTACCCCCAAATCTTTAACTTGAAAGCACTTTCTTAATGACACACTTTCCATTTGATAATTGGTTGCTTTTGCCGGGTAATAGTCATATAATAACATTTGCTGATGTTAAATTCCAATTTACATTTTTGACTCCATTCGTATATAGCATTTATATCTTTTTGCAAAGAAACGCAATCGCGTACTGTTTGAATTTGTTTATAAATTTTAAAATCATCAGCAAAAAGTAAGCATCTCGAGTATTTAATCACTTTTGGCAGATCATTGACAAATAACAGAAATAATAATGGGCCTAAATTGGAACCTTGCGGCACTCCGAAAACAGCACGGAATCTGCTAGAAGTATTACCATTATGTCTTACCAAAAAGTATCTATCTTTTAAGTAATCCCTGATAAGCATTAATACATTACTTGTCAATCCAAATTGACTGATCTTTTTTAACAAAATATCATGATCTACCCGATCAAAAGCCTTACTAAAATCTGTAAAAATTGTATCGAGCTGAAGTCTTTTTTCTAATGTATTATTCGCATAATTTGTAAAAATAAATAAATTAGAATTAATTGATCTACCAGCCACAAATCCATGCTGCTCCTCAGCAATGCTATTTATCACGAAAATATATAATTTGTTATAAATTATTTGCTCGAATAATTAAGAAGGAGCACACATAACAGAAACCGATCTATAATTTTCAATATTCTTTGTACTACCTAATTTATGTATTGGGGTACAAATAGCCGTTTTCCACAGATCAGGGAAAGTAGAAAATTTCAGAATAAGATTGAATATATGAAGCAATGGCAATTTTAAACCCTCATGCCATCTGTGCCTGAAGCCTTTATTGGTTTTAATTTTTTGACAGCTGCTAGATCATTTATTAAATTTAGTGTAAAACTATCATTTTTCCAAAGATTGGAGTTTTGTTCATTTAAAATATATGTAGACTGATTTGATGAATATGTAGTAGCAAAATATTCCGCAAAAAACTTAGCAGTTTGCTGTGGAAGAATTTCTTTATCATTAAAAATAAAATTGCCACTGTTCACACTCCCACTTCTTTTTTTATTAACATAACATAAAATTTGCCTTTTTAAAATTATATAGAAATTTTTTGTTTTCATCAATCTCACAGTTACGTGATACAGATCTTTGACCTGGATTAATAGACATTTCCGATGAAGGATGATATAGATCTTCTTTTGTAAGAGGAAATTCGGCTCTATAAATATTACAATTATTTTCATCCGAGCAAATTATTAAATCCAAAGTTTTTCCCTGAAAGTTAACAATATTATTAAATAATCTAAATGAATTAAAAATTAAAAAAACTCATTGAGAGCACGTAGTCTTTCATTTGACACATTAACTGATTACGATGCACCTTTTATTTCAGGCAAGTTAAAGTCACCCATTATATAAGTTTCATTTACACAATCTATATTGTCTTGCAAAAACCCAAAGCAAGATTCATATACTTGACAAGAACTTTTTGGAGGAATATAAACGCAAGCCAATGTCACGTTAACAGTACGATTTATTTTAATCTGCAATATTATTGCTTCAAACATTGAATTCATTTTAGCCACTTTCAGTATTTTCCAATTAAGTCATTTAATGATATCTGGCGCCATCCTATTCAATATCACAATTATTCGTTTGAAACAAACAAATAATGTAGCCTTAGATAGGCCAAATCTACTTCCCACAGATCTGTAGTAAACAAAAGATTATTACTCAAGGTACTGTACCAGTAATTGATATTCTCATTTAGAAGTGAATATTACCTATATATAATTTTCTTTACCCACCTATAAGAGTCTGGAGTAGCCAACAACCACAAAACAGCTAATAATTGTGTTTTTGGTTCTACTTTGGGTCTTCCTTCTAAATGGGCATTCCTTAAATGGACCCATGGTATGTAGAATGTTAGTAAATGTGGTCATCGACATTCTAAAATGATTTTTAAACTCTGCTGAATTTAATTCATTATTAATAATAAGATTTAAAAAACTATAGTTTTTTGCAGGTTTACGTCTAGGCAACATAGCTAAAATATAATCTTCATCTCCAGACGAATCCTCCCCACTATCACTTTCCTAAAAATTAGGTATTAAACAAAAAACTATAAATTTACAAAATATAAAGAATAAAAGTTTACCAACATTAAATAGATCTAAAATGTAATATGCGAACTTATATACTACCACTGCACTTTGCATTTTATCAATGGGCAAAAAACAATTTTAAATTTAAACTAAACAATACCAAACACCACAAAACAAACGCAAAGCACGAATTACCGGAATTACCACAAAAAATAGACATTTGACATAAGTGACGTAGAGTAATTTTTTAAACGATCATTAAAACTAGCATAAAACACAACTCCGAGCTTCTATATTGTCACTTAACATTACTCTGCCATTACTCTAGATTGTAATCCTGATTAAGTTCTTAAACGCACCCTTTGTGTACCAGTGGCAAATGTCAAATGTGAAAGAATTTTTTTGGATGTTAACAGAATTAAGACTAAAGACAGAAACAGATTTATTAATGGAAATGTGTCTTCTATTGTACACGCAAAAGAAGGTTTGAGAAAAATAAATGATTTTTGTGCTTTTTCCCCATATAAAGATATGTTGAAGTCAATGGAGAAGAAAACAATGTATACAAATATTAATAAAATTTTTTGTAGAAATTGGAAAACTAGAAACGTAGCTAATTTCTGTGAAAATGCAAATGTAAAGTTCTTTATTTATTTTTTATAGGTACTAATAACCTAGTTACAAGAGCTGTTTTTTATTTTTTTGTTTATTCCTATTTAAATAGGTATTTTTTATACTGATTATTTAGTTATCGAGTGTCGCCCTCTTACGTTTTTTACCTGAGTTATTATATAGAAATCTGTAACTATGATATTTACGCCTAAGTAGATTTGTGGTAGATATCTGAAGTTGAGTTGGTAGTTTTTGGTAGATTTCTTCCTAAAGTTGAGTTGGTTGTTTTGGTAGATTTCTACTCAGTCTCGTGGTAGATTCGTTCCAATAATTATGGTCACACGGCGCAGGAGTCGTGTCTCTCGTGTCACGTCATCTCACACGTGCTATACGTGTCCCAATTTGCACCATGCTCCTTAGAAAATATGAACGGACGAATTTTTATAAATACTGTGAATTTTGCGCACGATTTATTTTTCAATAGCGATAGTGAAGACGATCAGGTTACTGTATTAGAAAAAGTTGACCGTTCGCCAAATCTACAGTATTCTCAAAGAATGATAAGCAAATTAAATTACATTTTAGAATGATAATTTATTAAGGAAAATGCATAATGTTGCCAATATGAACAATATAATTATAAATGGACCTACTAGATCATCTCTGGAAAAAGAATTAATAGTTATGGTGTTCAGAAAATATGGAATGTTTTAGGTAAGTAAATTATTTATTGTTTAAAACTAATTTTAATTTCAAAGTAGAATTTTACAAGCCCAATTTTGAGGTTAGTGGCTGATCGTTTTGGAATTAGTAAGTCAACTTGTTGGGATATATTACGTAAGACATGCAGATTATTAGAAAAAGTAAATGATCACTATACAATTATTAGATGGTCAAATCAAGAAAGAGCTGCAGATACTTCTGATAATTTAATCATAAATGGGTTTGGATGTGAGTTTTTTAACTATAAATTATGTTTTAATAAAAATAATATTATACATTGCATCTTAAGGTTTTAGGTGTAATCGGATGCATTGATGGAACCCATATAAAAATTATTGCACCAAAATAAAATTCTAATTCCTATGTAAATAGAAAAGGTTTCCATTCTGTTTTACTACAAGGCATGCGTAATGACTTAATGTGTTTCACTACCCATTCAACATTCATACCAAACAAGAAATCGAACACAACTATTTATTACAACAAGCATGGCAAAAAAACCTTAGACCAACGAAACTTTCAATATCTTGAATTAAAAATATATAATACATTTTCTGATATATACAAAATATACATAAACACAATTAATTCTAATGCAATGATAAAATCCTTGCTAAAAACCCGGGGCGGAACGGACCATCGAAGCAGAATGAGATTCATGTTTATTTCTGACTGCCATGCGCCGCCGTCTACGATGATATGTATGAAGTACGATCACTAGTCGGTTGATAATAAGCGGTAGTGATGGTTGATCCTGATTTTTTCACGGATCAGTTTGGAGTTGATCCCATATATGTAAATACTTGATCGCAGGATCAGTTCCTTATACCAATCCCAATGCAATCAGCGAAGTCTGCAAATGTTACACAGCGTTACACACTCTTTAAATAAAACTAATGGGACATTAATTTTATGAATGCGTTTGTCGTATGCAATTTGCCACCCGGTCGGCTAAATTATGTTTTCTATAAGAATTATTTGGTCATAAGTTTTGAGTTGTTTTGTGGCTTCGATAAGTTCGATAGAATATTGATGTATGTTTAATGTGTTTAATGATGAATGTAGCTTATTTTATAGAAAATGGTGCATAATCATAATTGAGTTTGTTTAGATTAGCATTTATACAAGTAAAACAAATATTAAAAAAAAAAGATAATTACAGAATTGGGTTCTTTTAGGCTATTAAACACAATTATTAACAAACTTATCGACTTTTATTCGGAATTAAAACGGAACAAAACAGATCGAAAGGATACTTATATTCCGTGGTTGAAATCAGATGTGAGAGTAGACAACACAGGACAGGGTACACATGTGATGGTGGTTGCATGATCAATAGTGATGTGTTACTACAAAATTTAAAATCTAGGTAACATCCGTTGGCGCGTTTGTCGACATCTCGAGGGGTATGCTTTATTATGCTAATGGATGCACTATACGCTCCCATATGGCCTGCAGGACAAAATGCACAGTTTTGATCTAAAGATTTAATCAGCTCATTTCACTATCCATTTTCACATTAGACAAAAGAGTAGATGCCAGATGTGAGTCAGATCGAGAATTTCACGTTGATTTATGGACTGAAACGATGGACTGTACAGTTCAAATCTCACAAAAATCGTAGCGTGTAAGGCCTCCTTAAATATACTGTCAGTTGCTAATCCGAAGTGTTCTAGTACGTATGTCTCTGTGTTGCCAACCGGAGGGAAATTTCCCATTTTGCGGGAATTTTCAACACAAAAGGAAAAAACTTAACACAAAACGGGAATTTTTTTACTTCAGTACAAATTCTGAAAAATGTATGATTTTAAAAATCAATTAAATTACAGTTGTTAATTCTTTAATATATTTTTAAAGTGTTGTTAAAAGATTTGTGTTTTTAGATTATACTTTTTATAGTTTGTGCGTTCATTTTTCTTTTATTAAATATTTTTTGGAAAATGTGCACATGCTTGTATTTCTGGTATAAAACCGAATTTACGGGAGGGAATTTTTTCATAGAAGTGGAAATTTTTATGGTAAGAAGAGGGAAAAAGCTTATTTGAAGGTTGGCAACACTGGTTATTTTACTCTACGTGATTCCCCAAGTCCCCAAGTAATTTACTTGATTTTTTGATTCTGTTTCTGTGAAGTACATATAGTTTAGATATTGTTTATTGTAAATATTTTACATTTTTTATGTTGAAGTACCCAAGTATACAGCCGTGGATTGTTAAAATGTCCAAACGGAGTTCAATATGGCTTTAGTTTTCAGTTCGTGATGAGAACAAAAAAAGTGCGCAGTATGATGTGTGTAAAACGACAATAGGATACAAATACTCTGTTTCAAACTTGAAAAAACATTTTGTTAAAAAACATCCAAATATAAAAATTGTCCCGGACAAATGTAGCGATGAAAGTAGGACTGTTTTGAATTAGGACAATAAAAATAACAGCGATGAACAGCGGGTATCTGGATCTACATCATCAAGTGGAATTTTCCCGAACGAAGAAATTCAACCTGTGGCTGGGTTTTCTAAGCAGCAAGTATTTACACTTAAACAGGAAACTGTAACATCATACATTTCAAGAAAAATATCGACAACCACGAAACGCAAGATGGACAATGAACGTTTAGGGCTTTTTAAGTATGATTACCACCCCTTCAGTATAGTTGAAGACCGTGGATTTCGAAATGTGGTTCATATGTTAAATCCGTCATATAGTTTACCAAATAGACAAACAATTTCAAACACCCTAATTCCTTTGGAATATGAAAAATGTCTGGACAGTGCGAAAGCGGAAATACAAAATGTGGTCAACATTTATCTAACCACTGGCTGTTGGACTTCTGTAAAAAATGAGGGATATATGGCTAGAACCGGTGATTACATTGACAATAATTTTAAAATGCGTTCTATTCTATTAAGTTGTGAGTTACAAGAAGAAAATCACACTGCCATAAATTTAGCCTCCAGATTTAAGGATGTTTTAAAAAATTGGCAGTTGAGAAAAAAGGTATTTTGGTTGTGTCAGACAATGCAAGCAACATTAAAAGTGCGATAACTAAAGAATTAGGACTTAAATATTTCGGTTGTTTCGCCCGTACACTAAATTTGATAGTGCAGGATACTCTGGGGTTGGTAAAAGAGGTTTTGGACAAAGTGAAAAGTATTGTGGCACATTTGCGGAGGAGCACAGTTGCTAATACTAAATTAAAAAAATTTCAAAAGCAAGTTGGCATTGATCCCCCAAAAATGTTAACGCAGGATGTTACGACCAGATGTAATTCTACATTTCATATGATTCTAAGATTTGTAGAACTCGAAGATCCACTAAGATCGGTAATTGGTTTGTTAGATACTCGTTTACCGCATTTGGATACTAATGAATGGACTCTACTAAAAGAGCTTTGTAATATTTTAAAACATTTTGACGCTACAAAAAATGTAAGTGGACAAAATTATATCTCTGCCGCACTTGTGATTGTTTTACAACGTGGTCTTTTGAAAATTTGTGAGAAAATAAAGATTGGCAATATTTTAAACGCCACCAAAGCATGCCAAAGAAGGCAGCAAAGCACCTCGGGAATTTTGAAACATATGCCACATTTTTAGGCTATTTTAAGGCTATTTTTATATCCTATTCAAAAATTTTATGCTCCTCGTTTTTTGTAAAAATCAAGGTGCTCTGCTAGCTTCGAACGAAGTCAGCAGATCACCTCAGTTTTTTAAAACTTTTTTCAAAAACCAACGACACCATATTTTTGGGCTATTTTTAGGCTCTTAAAATACAAAACTTTTCGAAAAATATTGGTGTTTTTAAAAAATACAGGGTGCTTTGCTAGCTTCGAACGAATCCAGCAGAGCACCTCGGTTTTTTCTAAAAACAACTACACCACATTTTTAGGCTATTTTAAGGCTCTTGAAATATTATAAAACTTTACTAAAAAATTGCTATTTTTAAATAATAGAGGGTGCTTTATTGGAGCAAAGTCAGCAGAGTACCTCGGTTTATTATTATTTTTTTTAGAAAACTAGTTATGCTACGTTTTTAAGCTATTTTTAGGCTCTTAAAACAATATATAACTTTTCAAAAAAATGTATTTTTTAAAGAATACAAAGTGCTTTGCTGGCTTCGAACGAATCCAGCAGAGCACCTCGGTTTTTTAAAGCTTTTTTCTAAAAACAACTACACCACATTTTTAGACTATTTTTAGGCTCCTGAAATAATATAAATTATTAAAAAAAAAAAGGTTTTTTTCTATTTATTTTTTTTTGCAATCATGAACATATTTATGACATAAACAGTTACATAATGTTCAACTTTATGTAACTCAAAGTAGATAGATCATTTGGACACCCGCTACGATTACAAAAATGTCACTTTGTAAGTCAAATTAAAAGAAAGTTTGTATTAAATACTTATTAAGATTAGGATAGGCTCATTGCAAAAAACCCTTAATTAACAAACATTTTAATTTCTACGATTAATTATATCAATGCGGAAAAAATAATCGAATTCAATGATGAACAATATACAAAAATAAGTTGTTTTAGCTGGGATTGATTGATTCAAAATTGGTGTAAATACCAATTACAAGGTAGTGTCCGTGTTGAAAAGTCCATACCTATTGATTATATTAAAATTGCAAAGTAAATGCTCAAATTAAATCTAAATATCAGTCATATCATAATATCTACTCATACACAGAGTCTTCAATAATATTCATATCTCACGTGACTAAATTGACTAAAAGTAACATTAATAACTTCAGTAGTAACCCTAAAACAATGACCTATTTGACATAATTCTTTAAAAAATACATTTTTTTTGAAAAGTTATATATAAGAGCCTAAAAATAGCTTAAAATTGCAGCAAAATAGTTTTCTGAAAAAAATAATAAACCAAGGTGCTCTGCTGACTTTGCTCCAACAAAGCATCCTGTATTATTTAAAAATAGTAATTTTTTGGTAAAGTTTTATAATATTTTAAGAGCCTAAAAATAGCCTAAAAATGTGGTGTAGTTGTTTTTAGAAAAAAAGCTTTAAAAAACCAAGGTGCTCTGCTAGATTCCTTCGAAGCTAGCAAAGCACCCTGTATTTTTTAAAAATAACAAAATTTTTCAAAAAGTTTTATAATATTTTAAGAGCCTAAAAATAGCCTAAAAATATGGTGTCGTTGATTTTGGAAAAAAGCTTTAAAAAACTGAGGTGCTCTGCTGACTTCGTTCGAAGCTAGCAGAGCACCTTGATTTTTGAAAAAAACGAGGAGCATAAAATTTTTGAATAGGGTATAAAAATAGCCTTAAAATAGCCTAAAAATGTGGCACATGTTTCAACTCAAAATTCCCGAGGTGCTTTGCTGCCTTCTTTGGCATCACCAAAGCCGTTATACAGAAACTTGAGAGTGGTTTGCGAGATCGGGTAGGAAATGTTGAATACAGCAATACCTTAGCTCTTTCAACTTTCTAGATCCGCGTTTTAAAAGTTACCCATTTAAGCGCGACGACGCTGTGGACATTGTAAAAAAATTAGTCACCAATTTGATCACAGAAATCATAAACAAAAAAAAAATGACGACGAAAACCTTAAAAATTCAATTGAGCCCCAAAAAACTAGCACTGAAACCTCTTTGAGTGAACATGGTTCCAATAATTTAACACTCTGGGATTGCATTGATGAGAATGTGATAAAAAAGAAACCTAAATCTAGATCGGCATCAAGTCGCGCAATTATCGAGATGCAACGATATTTGGAGGAAGATATTTTAGATCGCAATTGTAATCCTCTCTATTGGTGGAAAAATAACCACTACAACTACCCTTACCTAATTGACATTGTTAAATGTTGTACCCTTGGTAGTTCGGTTCCCTGTGAGAGAATATTTTCAAAGGCTGAATATTTATTACAAGAGAGCAGAAACCGAATGTCTCATAAAAAATTGAGCCAACTTTTATTTTTAAATACTTATAAATTATAGTTTCTCGCATAACATAAATTATATTTGTACGTACTTTTTAATTTACAAGTATGCATATACACCTACCTAAGTAAGATATAGAAGATACCTCTATAACCTCTTGATCTCATTATAAATTGAAATGCGTAAGTTTTTTTGTTTTTATTTTTTTATATAATATCTATATGTTGCTTTCTGAGAGATACTTATATGTAATTCTAATTTACGTTTTGTTAGTTTTTTCTTCTGATCTCATTAGAAATTGAAATACATAAGTTTTTTTTGTTTTTTATTTTTGTATATAATATCTATATGTTGCTTTCTGAGAGATATACGTATTTCTAGTTTACGTTTTGTTCGTTTTTTCTTCTGATTATTAAACTTTATAAATCAATTTCCTAATTTCAATTTACTCAGAACCTTTATCACGATGCAATAAGTGATTTATCACAGTCAATTTAAAACAATGAAGAAAAACGTTTATAAAAATAACAAAATGTGTAAACGTACCTATTATTGCTTAACACGCCTAATTAGATTAATTATTATATTCCTAAAACATGAATATGTAAAATAATAATTTAACACTTAATTGGAACGCCAAACAAAAGTCTCAATCTCAACAGTATCTAATTTAAAAGTAATCTAACAGAAACAAAAATAATGTTTTTATCCAACCGATCCTAGCGGTACCTACACCTTACACCTACAGTCGGATCACTTAATTTGATATAATAGCGGTTTACGATTTACCACAAATCTTAGCTGAGCTAAGCTAGGCTGAGTTGATTAGTTGTTCGTTTTGTCAACCAAGATTAGAATATCTCAGTCAAATTACCTCCCCCCTTACCGCAAATAAAGTAACCGAATTTCTGTCTAACATCAGCTAAGATGAACTAATTTAAAGAACTTTATGTTCTATGTGAGTTTTTTCACGTTTCTACGTTTATGTATGCAGTTTTACTCGTTATAAAATATAAACAGATATAAATTTAAATATTTGTTGATTTACTATTAAAATGTTAATTTACTTAACAGATTTACAACATAACAACAAAGAATATACTTTGGATGTTAGTATTGAAGAAGCCAGGAGGGCTAAGGGTAAGGAGTAAGTCAAGAGTTTTTACCATTAAGTTTAACTTTATAAGCGATTTTTCTAAAGTTAATATATTTATATTTATTTCAGACGATTTAGAATTTGCAGAACAATTGTTGCAAGTTTGCAGAAATTCAGACACAGATTATATAAATGTTGAAAATGAATCTGAAGATGTCCCAGTTCAAAGTAATAAAACTTGGGAATATAATTTAACAGTATGCCTAATAAATGCAGTAGAAACTTATTATGAACAACTACAGCACCAAAATCCACATATGAAAAAGAAAGGCTGGGAGAACATTATGAATGAATTGGCAAGTCATAAAACAAATGTAACTATAGTTGCAATATTCCAGTAACTATAGTGGAAAGCATCCCTTCCGGATCAAAGAGTACGGATGACGAGATTCCAGAGGTCACAGGTAACAAATCAAAAGATATTGAAAATGTACATCCAGAAACCACAGGACCTACTAAGTTTAAAAAACGAAAGAGGGAAAATCCAACTGGACAATATTTAAAATTTAAAAAAGAATTTTATAATAAATTACAGGAAGATAGGGAAAAAGCAAGGGAGGAGAAGAGAATAAGGGAGGAAAAAACAAGAAAGGTTTGATAAAAAGGTTGAATTGGAAGAAAGGAAACAAGCTTTAGAAGAAAGAAAACTAGCGGCATTCGAAAAATATTTAGAAAAAAATAGATACACCTTTTTTTAAAGTATTGTAATAGTCTTTAAGTTAAATATATTTTTTTACAAAAATAGTTGCAATGCAAAAATAGATATTGGTTTATATTATTTATTTTTCATTATCTAAATTATTCAAACTTATTTATTACAGCTAATTTGGAAATAACATGTTTAACAGTTCATTTCGACGATTCTCTACTTGCTCATATTCAATTTGTGGTCCAGGTTCATGTATATCTTCAATTTCTGCCAGATCTATATCCAGGTCATCACTTATTATACATATATTATGTATTACACAAGCTGCACTTACACATCTTACAATAAATTCAATGTCTGTATTTTCAAAGCCATGTAGTAATCTTCTAAACCTGCCTTTTAAAAGTCCGAAGGAATGTTGAATAGAAATTCTAATCGAAGAAATTACTTTATTAAATCTTCTGTGTCTTAATTAAGGTTCCATTATCTTTAAACGGAGGAATAACCCAACTTAAAACTGGATAGGCTGTATCAGCAACTAAAAAGTAATTTTGCATATTTACTCTATTTTCTAAAATATCTCCATACAATTTCGATTTTCTAAAAACCCGACCATCATGTTGAGATCCTGCTTCCCCACAGAAAATGTTGGTAAACATTTTTTTGTGATTACAAATTGCTTGTAATACAATGCTATGGTAGCCTTTTCTGTTATAAAACACTTCTTGGTCATCTATTGGCCTTTTAATTCTTATATGACTGCCATCTATAGCTCCAATAACTCCATTAACACCACATTTTTCATTAAAATAATTTGATATTTCTATTGATTCATTATTATTGGGCCACTTAATGTATGTTGCACTAACATCCACAAAATGCTGTGTCATTTTTTGAATCATAAAGTGGGCTGTGCTTTTTGATACATCAAACCGTTCTGAAATTTGGCGAAATGTCTCAGTGTTTGAAATATACCAGAGTGTGATTAACAGTGACTTTTCAGGTGATACTTTTGTTGGTCCCGAAGGATGGGTTGGAAAAATATTAGCGGTCGTTAATTTTTCTAAAGCAAATTTATATGTAAATATTTTGAAATTTAAAAAGAAAGCATTATTACCTTTAATGAAATAAAATGTTGTCCTAGTCATACGAAAATGTTCTTTAAATTCAACATCTAAATAATTATTTATCACTTGGAGATAACTAGAAATTTTTTTTCGCTCTTAATTTTTCAATATCTGAATCGGTATCTATGTCATCTAAACTGGAAGTGGAAGAGGAAGAAGAAGATGAAAAAATTTCCGATATATTGTTCATCAGTTCCTAAAAAGTATATTTTTTTAAATATTTTTTCATTATTTTTGATGAAAACCTTTACATCGATTAAATACTTTTCCATTTTTATTTCTGCAACTGTTTAAAACAACTAAACAAATACTTTCTATTTTATTGTCTATTCTAAAAGAAACAATAAACAATTTACTAAACACAACGTACTGGACAAAACGACAACAAAAGATGAGTTGAGGTTCGAAGTTGACAATTGATAGTTTGACTGGGGTTTGATTTTTCGACCCTTTCGATTTACCATCTTAGCAATTCAGATGAGCCTAGCTCATCTCAGCTAAGATCTTTAGTAAATCGTAAACCACTATTTTATTTAATTCTGATACCACAAACATACAAATTCACACCACGGTGTGACCGCGGTCATCGCGATGCGATCAAGAATCAAGCGATAGGTAGTTTCTAGTTTCGATTCCAACAGTAGTCGAATCGTGCATCCGCATGTTTCCGTGCATTATTCTCATATATCAGGTATCAGTATAGTCAGTAAGTAGTGCCGCAACCGAATAACAAATACATCTGTGGTTGCGTCGATGCATACAAGTTTGTGAACTATTCGTTTTTCATGTTGGGATCAGGTACGTGATCCGAGTATCAGTTCTAGTATTCATTAGGTTTGTTCGTAGAAACTGTTTGCAACGGTTGGTGATTTATTGTCATTTTTATGCTCTGCGAACGCAATTTTGTATAGTTATGGATTCTTCTCTACCTATTCCCGTGAGTTAGATACAGATTTAGTAAACGAACAAAAAAAGAAGAAATTTGAAGTTTGACGTTGTATGTGTCACAGAATTGATTTGTTTACATTGACGTTTGTTTATGAATTTCACCTCATTTTATGAATTTTTACTTCTAATACCTGTTTTGAAGTTAAAGGCTGATATTTTATCAGAATAATGGATGGTAGGTCTTATATTATTGCATCATTTATTGAATTTTATGTATGTGTATTACTTACACTTATAAAAAACTAATTACTTTATTTCAGATTCTCCAGAATTTATTGTAATTCAAGGGCCCAGTACATTACCTGAATTAGAATTTTACTTGGACTAGAAACAGTTCTTTAATTCTGTTAGAACTGTACAAAATTAACAAAAAAGATGTGGGTACAATGAAAATTCGAAACTTTAAAAGGATGTGGAAAGTAATCTCTTTTAAAATGAAAACAAAATATAGTATTCATTGTACTCCATCACATTGTGAAAATATGTGGAGTGTTGGAGAGGAATTACAAGAACTATATTGATAATTTACATAAAACGGGCAGAGCGAGAAAAACCTTCGATTATATAAATGAGATGGGCCACAAAAAAAATGTTATCCCGGAATGTTTAGTGTCAACGGACACTATATCTGAAGAAAATATTAGTAACAACGAAGAAAACAAACAGCCTGTGAAGAGGGAAATGGTAAACCCAAAAAAACGTTCTTTCTCTAATAGGAAACAAATATTAAACAGGAGAAAAGAAATTACAGAAAAAATTCAAAAGGAAAAAAGTGACTTCAATAACAAAAAATTGGATTTTAAAAAAGAAAAGTTTCAAAAACTTCTTGAAATTGAAAATGACAAACTGAAAGAAAGAAAAGAACGGAACCAACTAATTGAGGAAAGTAATGATCTGTTAAGAGAAAATAACGGCCTATTGAGAGAGAGAAATGGTATATTATAGTATATATTAAGTAATAATGTTAATACAAACTTATTAGAAGATGACTTATAATCTAAAAGATTAATTTATATTTATTTTCTGTCTTCAGATGAATAGGGGTAAATGACAAACAATTTTGATAATTTTCTTTAAGATTTTACTACTTTTAGACCTACTTGTGTTTTGACATCATCTTTTTGTTGCAACTACTGTTTTTATGCATTTCTTAAAAAAAAAAATACTCGCATACTTGTTTTTTACACCGACCCTGTGATAATCTCTAAGCTTAGTCTTAAATAGATGAGTGATACGGACCATACCTGATGATGAGGATCTGATGTCCTCGAAACCGGTCGTATTAAATTACTCTTGTGAGATCTTAAGGACCACCCTTGTTTTATTTACCTCTTTTTTGTATTTGCTATTACTCTGGAGACCCGAAAATGTTCAAAAAATTCAACATTACTATATGTTTCAACAGCATTTCGAAAAAAAAATTTCATTGTGGTGTTTCGCTTGACGATTCATTACAGCGTATTCATTATCGTCACTATCGCTACTTGAATACGAAATATCACTTCCTAATAAAGTGTCAGAAGGGTCGCTGGAATCCATCACCTAAAATTTTAGAAAGCTTTTATTTCAAAATACCTAGAAATATATTTATTTGCAAATGTACCCACCTCAAATTTTCAGTTTACTATATACTAAGTATATAAAAAAATCCAAAATCAAATATAAATGTTTATTACAAAAAATTCAAACACAAACACTAAAAAACAACTAATCAAATCAACATAAGCAAATAAGGATGGACAAAAAATAATGATAAACACATAAACAGACATAAATTTCAAAACAAACAAATGTCAAATTGTAGGTTATTAAAAATATTTAATGTGCGCATGCCCCGGATTTAAAATGCGGAGAATAATCAGAAATTATTCCAACCGTTCCTAATCAGTTGGCAATCACTTCATTTGTCTCTACGAATGCCAAACTAATAATTGGAAACTATCAGTGATTCTTCTACGAACGCCAAATATTCAATGCGCTGTTCAGTTGTAAACGGTTGTGAATCGTATTACGAACAAAACTATTGTCGTTTACAAGAGAGAGGTCTGTGTTTATAGTTGTTCTTAGTTATAGATATAAAATCCATTATAAAGAAACAAAACCCGTTTATAAACGAAGAATACTTTAAAGTCACGTATATTAAGTCCTTTAAAACAAAAAAGTATAAAAATGTTTTTGCAGAATGTTCCCCTAAGCTGCTTCACTGGTTTATGGAATGGAAAAAAAATTATATGGGATGGGAAAGGTTCCCAGTATACGAAAATGTAAACATACTTAAGTGCTTTAAGTTTAACCACAAGTATAGTGACTGTCCCAATAAACCAGTTTGTTGTAATTGTACTGGAGAGTGTAACAACCAGGAAATCCTAAAGACCAACGCTCGTCACCAAATGTAACAACCGGCATGCCTACAGACCACTTGCAACTACTGATAGGTCTTTAGCTACTGTTGTCATTATACTATTAAGGGAATAAAGGCAGCACCTGTCACCAGCCTTAGGGTCCTGGAGTCCTGAAGGAACATCCATTCGCCAGTGGAAAAATAAAATAATAAAAAAAATAAAAATACAAAAAAAAAACATCCCTTAATAGCATATGTCGAGCGGTTTTGGCAACTGACTTAAGACTCTCAAGTCCTTAAGGGTAGGAACGCCGAGGCTTAACATGCTCGGAATATTTCTTACTGGTAAAAAAATTATTAACAATTGTAATAAATCAAAACAATCTCTATTTTTGAAATAAGACAAGCAAAAATTACTACCCACAATTGTAAATCTTTATTGTGATAAACCATGCTAATATAATATAATCTATGATAAAACTTTGATATAATGAAACCTTTTACATCACAAAAACTTTTTAATATAATAAAAAACTCTTAATATGATAAAACCCTTAAAACTGATAAACATTTAATAAGTAAACTTGGGACGAAAATGAAAGAATTGGCATTTGAAGAAGTCTAATGAACTGTTTTAAAATACATAACCCAAACAAGAGATTTAAACATGTTAAAATAAAATAGATATTACCTTTGAAAACAAAAACACTACACACACACTTTACGATATACAATAAATATTAATAATTACTAAGTTACATTTTTGGGCATAGGTTTGGCCCAACGGCCGCCCCTTGAGTCTCTTGTGTCAACGATTGACTCTCTATTTATATCAACCTTAACGTGATTATTTTAAAAGGAACTCGACTTATTTATTTTTAATGATTATTCGCACGATTTGTCCTTTAATTTACTAATACAATGAACTATTTCTAATTATAATAAATATGTTGTGTTCATTTAATAGATATTAAAAATATTAGATATTTTTGGGATTTTTGTTAAATTCTTTATATTTTAAAATAATAATGCCAATTATTACAAGAGAATGAATAAAAAGACTGTATGAATGTAACGTCAAAACCTAAGTGTAACAATTGTGATGAAACAAACAAAACATACTCAACAAGTTGTAACATTGGGCACAAGGCCAACGATGAGGAATGCACAAGATCAAGAATCAACTATGGCTGATCCTACAACCGAAATTTTTGAGATCATACCTGAGTCTGTGAACACTAACTTAAAAGATCTGAATGATCTAGCCAATACGGTAAATGTAGTAAAAACTTATCAATATTTCTACATATAAACATTAGAGGTTTGACCACTAATTTTAATAATTTATTGATACTTTTAGAAACTTATAATATTAATAATTACTGTGATATTAGCTTCGTTCACGGTAACAATCCTGAACTGATTCAGAATTACTAATTCATACTTTGAGCGCATGCTCGAATCATTATCAATTCTGAATTTTTACCGCGCGCATAATCCCTATTATATCTCGGTATTTCAGATATAGACAAGCGGTCCAAACCCAATAATTATTTTACCGCGAACGCAGGATAGAACCAATAGTTTAGTTCTTTTTGTTCCGCGAACGCTTTTTAACTACTGTGCCTGCGAAGTCGTTACTGTTAGTAATAATTCGGTTCACGATTTTTACCGCGAACAAAGCTATTATAGTTTTGACCGAATGTCATAAATTAGAATCTGTACTGCAGTTTGATATACCGGAGTACGTTATCATATTACAACAATAACACTTTTGATGGAATTGTTATCTATTCAAAGCTAAATTTAAACCCAAATTTTGTTAACTATAAACTGCAAAACTCAGGTGTTACCGTAACGAAAATTACATTATCTGTGAAAAATATTATCCATTGGATTTTTTCATTATATAGGTCTCTTTCCTCGAGAATAAATAATTTTTTGAATGACTTGGATGTGTTTTTTGAAACTACTGTAAATAGTAAATAGGTAATATTAATATAAATCTTCTTAATAGGGACAATGTTGATGTAAACCGATATCTTTCCTCAATATTTTCACATGGGTTTGTTCCATTATGTCAGATAGTCACTAGAGAAATAAGTAAATCCTACCTTGACCTAGAAATATAACCTTTTCTAGACAAATAGATACGTTTATTATAGAACATGACCTAACTAACCATCTATCTCTTATGCTTTATATTTCAGATGATTTTACTTTAAATTTCACAACATCAAATAGCCAACATAATTTTAAATGTATTAACATGAATAAACTAAATTTCTCGCATCTGAGGTGGATTGGTCCTACATTTTAAGATTTTATCAAGCAGAAGAAGCTACAAATTATCTTTTAGGAAAGTTAAGTGTAATTATAGAGAATTTAAAAAAACACCCTAAATAGTTATAACAAGTTTTAACCATGGATAATAAATGCAATAATATCTATTAAAAATCAAGATGGGCTACCCCATCTCCAGCAAAGGTTTCGGAATACAGAGAATATAGAAATCGCCTTAATAAAATAATTAAATCTGCAAAAAATGACTATTACAAAGACAAATTTAATCAGAACTCACATGATAATTTGGTTAAAGAGGCAACAAACGAAAATCTAACAAAAAGTTCTATTAGTTGCATAAAAGATGAAAAGAAAAGCAAGATTTTTGAAAAGAATAAAATTTCAGATTTTGTAAATAATTATTTTATTAACATAGGCAGAAAAATGCCCGAAAAAATTAGAAGTCGTCCATATCGTTTCAATTTGTAAATAGCCCTCTCTATTCAATGTACTTAAAAACGATAAATCGTAATGAAATTATTGAACATATAATGAGTTTAAAAAATTGTTGCTCTCCGGGGTTAGATAAATTGACTACTAAAATTATCAAACAGCTACATATCCATCTCTTAAATCCCTTAGTGCATATGATTAATTTGATTTTTAAAACAGGAAAAGTACCCACACAGTTTAAAACCTCTGTAGTGTAGTAAATCCCACTATCTTGTTATTGAACACTAAATAGTTATAGGGAACAGGTAGCTAGATAGCTTAAGTATTTAGAAAGGGGAAGAAAAGGAAACTTAACCTTGAAGGTCTCTGCCCATTACACCTTAACATACTAGGATCGTAACCGTATCGACACATACAACCAAATATTCTTTGCATGTTTTGATATGCGACAACGCCCACTAGACCGTTCCATCACCGGCCAACACCGTAGCGTGCCATGACAGGACCATCAACAATTTCACGGCGAGTATATTTTGCAGGTACCGACACGGTCCATGACAATGTATGTTGTATGTGAGGAAAAAACGCTGTTGATTCGCTGCAGTGTGCCCAGTAGTGACCGGACGCTTTCTTTCGTGCCTGACACGTTCCTGTTTTGGTCATGGTATGGTACGCCGTAGTGGGCAGAGAGTTTAATTCACACATTACGATTTTTATGTTCATGGTGCGGTGTGATCGTTCATGAAAATTAATGTTTTACTTAATTTTAAATTAAACATGATGAAAATATTTATATGAAACGTTTATTTCAATCACCCACTTGAAGCCAACCCAATTATTACAAACTTCAGGTGTGGGGTACAGTGGATGGTTGAAGATTTTCACTAACCACGTTCTGTCTTAAGTGCAATACAATTATGAATAAAATGATTTCGTCGACACACACCTCCGGTGAAGCCGAAAACAACAAAATTGTTAACGAAAGTGATTTGGACCGCGAAACTTCGACATTAATGCTTTGATTAAGTCCAAAAACCAGGTTATTACGCAAAACGCTGCAGTGTTACAAATGTTAGCAATCAATCAATAGAACCAACAAGTGCAATAGGATCAAAAAAATTAATGTTTAGACTAGGAAAGAAGTACACACTCAGTGGTTAAATGATTGGGTTGAATTGAGGAATTGAGTACTCAAGTGTGTATATATAAATGTTTAATACAATTTAGCAAAAAAATTTTTGTGTGAGCTCAAACGAAATGGAATCTAAATTAGAAGAAAAAATTCAAGACTAGAAGAGCGATTGGCCAGATTGGAGCTAAGGGTGGGGCCGCCGCCCCTCTCCCCCGTCACCCCCAACGCCCCCACCAAAGGGGAAGAAGGACGAGGAGGATCCAGACTATATGCCGGGGTCCAGCGGCCTGAAACCGCCCATAGGGTCACCGAGAGTGACTCGCAGCAAGTCGCCCCGAGAGTAATGGGGCAACAATGGGCGGTGTTGAAGGAGGAGGAGGAGGAGAAGGAAGAGGAGGAGGAGGAAAAAAATAAATTTTTTTGCCAAATTGTATTAAACATTTATATATACACACTTGAGTACTCAATTCCTCAATTCAACCCAATCATTCAAAAAAATTACACCGTGATACCTGATTTTTTTTAAAACTAATAATAATGTTAGCGGTGACGATTTATCAAAAAGTAAAACTTGGCTTGAAACATAAGAGAGTACCGTGAAATGGGGTGACTTTGCCTTGTGGGATGGCTTTACCCAATTACGCCCGAAAATATGTTGAACGGACCCGTAGTCACTACTTTAACGATACTCGGTATCTGTTACCTGAAAATTATTGGTGGGGACGTACCGCATCTCTAACGCAGGCGTGAGCGCTTGCTATCAGTTGCATGTTAGCAATGACAGTGCCTTGAAGCTGAGCCAATTTTTTACGTATATTTTGTGTTTCAAACTTCCACTTGGCTCCAACAGTTAACTACGATATATTGAGGTGAGTACTTAGCAAAAGTTAATTATATTATTGAGTATAATGATAGTATGTAACATATCTTAAAAAAATTTTTTTTGAGGGCAAAAATGTGGTGGACAAAGTCACCCATGTCAACTAAACCCGTGGTGGGCAAAGTCCCCCCACCCGGGTAAAGTCACCCTGGAAATTATAAACCAGATAGTAACTTTGCCCAACGCACTTTTTTCATATATAAAATGCATTAAATCAAGACATGTTGTTTCAGAAAAATGCCCAGGACTTATAAAAAGAAGTTAGGAGCACGCCAGTATAAGAATTATTCTGACGATGCTCTCGCTCAAGCACTTGCAGACGTACGAAGTGGTACAATGTCAGCAAGAGAGGCTGCGGTTCAATACAAAATACCTAGGAAAACTCTGGACAATAAGGTAGCACAGCGACATTCCAAAAATTACGGCGGACAAACTGTATTTTCGATACAAGAAGAAAAAAATATTTTACGTCAAATCCTAACATGTGCAGATTGGGGTATGCCACTGGATTCCCTTGTCATACGACTCATTGTAAAAGAATATCTTGATACCCTGGGACGTGTTGTTAAGCAATTTAAAAATAATCTTCCTGGGGACATGTGGTATAGGAATTTCTTAAACCGACATCGAGACGAACTTACTGTCAGAAAATGCCAAAATGTCAAAAGAGCAAGAGCAGCAGTTGGAACAGAGCAGATAACATCTTACTTTGATCATCTGGAGAGGTCTTTAGAAAATATTCCAGCGCAGAATATTCTTAACTTCGATGAAACCAACTTTTCAGATGATCCGGGATCGAAGAATATGATCTTTAGAAGAGGAGTTAAGTACCCTGAAAGGAACATCAACTCGACCTAAGGCTGCATATTTGTAATGTTTACTGTGTCTGCTATTGGAGAAGTGCTACCTTGTTACGTAGTATACAAGGCGGAGCACTGGTGGAGAACTTGGGTTGAAGCGGGCCCTAGCGATACGAGGTACGGAAGAACCACATCAGGGTGGTTTGACGGGCCAAATTTTGAGGAATGGTTCTTACGAGTTGTTGTCCCGTGGGCAAAAAAATTGAAAGGTTCTAAATGTATTATTGGGGATAATCTGAGTTCCCACCTCAGCACAAAAGTTAAACAGCGCTGTGAAGAGCTAGACATAATATTTGTTTTTCTGCCTGCGAATGCCACCCATCTTTGCCAGCCTTTAGATGTGGCTTGCTTCACTCCTATCAAAAGAATTTGGAGAAAAATTTTGACGGATTATAAAATGAAAAATCCACACAGTGTAAGCTTGGAAAAATCGGTTTTCCCAAGAATACTAAAAAAATTATTCGAAGAGATGAAGCCAAAAATTGCTGAAAGTATTAAGTCAGGATTTAAGACGTGTGGCATTGTTCCAGTGAACCGCCAAGAAGTGCTGAAAAAAATACCAGGTGCGCCTTTGCAAGCTCAGGATGAAGCTCACAGGTTAGTAAGTGATACACTCCTCAATTATCTTCAAGCTTGCAGAAAAGGGGATAAGGAGTTTCCTACCAAAGGTCGCCAAAAGAAAATTGCTATTCCCGCAGGAAAATCTGTTTCCTTAATTGATTTGCAACCTCCTGACAGTAAACAAGAAAAACTATCTATGGAAAATTCTGAACTTACAGCTGGTTGCAGCTAAGCCATTTCGCATTCTGGGTCCAACAAGAGAAAAAAACAGCATCTTGAAACTGACTCTGACGACAGCAGCGACTCAGAGGAAGAACACATCTCTTTACACCACAGCTCAGACAGTACAGAAAGCCTTTCAGGTTTTGAAATAAATATGTAAGTGAATCCAGAGAAACTTAGCATTGATGATTATGTTATTGTAAAATTTGGCACAGGCAAAAAAACATCTTACAAGTACTATGTGGCCAGAATTATAGACATCTATGAAAATAGACAAGAATTTTCAGTTAGTTGCCTTCGCACACAAGACAAGAAAGTTTTCGTCTTTCCTAACGCACCCGACATTTCTGATGTAAACTTGGAGCAAATCGTTGGTGTTCTTCCTGCACCTGTAAGCTGCCATCGTGGAAGAATTATTTTTGGGGTTGACTTAAAGAACTATATAAATTAGGCAAAAATGTGTCTTATGTCTTAAATAAGTTAGTTGCTTAATAATTATGCTATGTTAGTTGGATAAGTTTGTATTTTTTATAAATAAGTATGTTGAACTGGGTGTATAACTCTTTGTAACTAACAAAATATATTGATATATATATATATATATATATATATATATATATATATATATATATATATATATATATATATATATATATATATATATATACGCCCAAGTGTTAGTTTGAGGACATTTTGTTCCCGTATTTGTTAGTTTGGGGACAAAACGCTTGTTTGGGGACAGTCCTCAAACTTTTATTATATAACTAACTGTGAGTTTAAGGACAGTGTAATTTGAGGACAGCAAACTTCCTTTGAGGACATTTTTCGCTTAGTTTGAGGACATTGTATCTTATATTTGAGGACAGGTAAACTGTCCTCAAACTTATTTTGTTATTGATAATACTCACGTAGGTATTTGGATGGGGACTGGAAGACGGACGTATATTGTTTACTCTGTTAAATTTTTGCTGGGTTTCAGACATTGTAATTTCCATAATAATTGACAACAAATGGGAGCAAAATCAATCTTATAACATAATATATGTAGTTTTCATGTGCATCTTAATAATAATGTCGCCTATTATTTAAAACCAGGCGTTCTTGACGGTTCTTATGAACATAGGATTAGTTTTAGTTTTTGTCATGAATGTCTTTATTTGACATATGTTTTTACATTGTCATTAATTATCCTGAATTATGTTGAATAAAGTTCACGCGTATTGAGCTCTTAGTTTTCTGTTATTTCGTTCAGAACAATTTATTCAACATATTTCCAACTATGGATCGAAATGAGTTCTACTTTCTGTCAATAACAAAAAATAAAATCACCTTAGTTATCACTTTATTTGCTTGTTATACCCAAATTAACACAAACTAAGGTATTTCATTACAATACTAATTATGTAATTACATTTAGGTATTTCATGTAGGTATTTGGAAATGAAACTAAAAATTTTCCTTTTAGAATATTTAAAAAAATAAGATTTAGAAAATTACCATAAAAAGTTCTACTTTATTGAATTTTTCCGTAGAGAAAGACAGCTCTGCATTTGCATCTACTTCTACAATGTTATTTTGTGTTGTGATACATTTCCAGTAAGTCATACCGGACTTGCAATAGCCGACAAAATTACAACCTTGACAAACAGCTGGGCCATTGAGAAACTAAAAATTAATTTATTGTTAAGAGACAGCGAAGCTAATATGGTCAAATGTTGTATACAGGGTGTTTGCAAATGACACTTACAACGTTTGCCTGTAGATACTTCTTGTAAAATTGGACAAAATGATATAAGGATTGAGGGGTCCAACCTATTTACATTTCGAAATACAGGGTGTTAAAATTATAAAAATTTAAATGCTTTAATTTGATAACTTTAAAATAAATGAATATATTGATTTGAAATTTGGCAGGTTGTTTTTAAATGTAAAAGGGCATATTTTAATGGAAAAACATATTTCCATTCTTGATCCAGTGGTGTACATTTGGAAGAATATGTCACCTTTCCCCTCCCATTTTTTACGCCACTGGCATTTGAGCTATTTTTATTTTTTTTTGTATTCCTCAATGATTTTCACGTGAAAAACGCATAACCTTTACATATCGAAAAATGTGTAGTTTTCAAGATAGTTAATGTTTTTATGAAGTCTGCCAGATCACTTTTTAAAGTGAAATAAAAAAAATATTTTTCTTAAATTTTTTTTAATAACTACCAAACTACTAATCGTTAGAACCAATTTGTGAAACAGCAATGCATCTAAAACATTGAGAGAAGATTGTTGAAAATACTTTTCCAAACGGAAGAGGAACTGATAGCAAGAATTCATTCAGCTATTGAAATTATTTCTGTCAATCGCGAGTCTTTCCAACGTATGCGATTTTCAATGAGAAAACGTTGCAGATTGTGTATAAATGTAAATGGACAAAATTTTGAACAACTTTTGTAATTTGTTGGCTGCTTAGTAAAAAATTATATTTGAATGGGATTTTAATTAATTTTGTAATTATCTTATTTTTTATTGTCATTAATTCTTTTGTTAATAAAATCACAAGTTTGGAAAAGTATTTTCAACAATCTTCTCTCAATGTTTTAGATGCATTGCTGTTTCACAAATTAGTTCTAACCATTAGTAGTTTGGTAGTTATTAAAAAAAATTCAAGAAAAATATTTTTTTTATTTCATTATTAAAAAGTGATCTTGCAGACTTCATAAAAACATTAAATATCTTGAAAACTACACATTTTTCGATATGTAAAGGTTATGCGTTTTCCACGTGAAAACCATTGAGGAATACAAAAAAAAATAAAAATATCTTCAAATCCCAGTGGCGTAAAAAATGGGAGGGGAAAGGTGACATATTCTTCCAAATGTACACCACTGGATCAAAAATGGAAACATGTTTTTCCATTTAAAAACAACCTGCTAAAGTTCAAATCAATATATTCATCCATTTTAAAGTTATCAAATTAAAACATTTAATTTTTTATAACTTTAACACCCTGTATTTCGAAAAGTAAATAGGTTGGACCCCTCAATCCTTATATCATTTTGTCCAATTTTACGAGAAGTATCTACAGGCAAACGTTGTAAGTGTCATTTGCAAACACCCTGTATATGAAGAAATAAACAGTGAGGGGTGTTTTATACACAAACTGCAATTAAATCAATGACGGTATAAATTCTCAAATAACCGTATCATATATGATTAGTACTGCCGCCGAATTGCAACTTATTTCAATCACTCGTTCTTAATACGCAGCAAATCAAGAGAAATACAATAAGAGTTGAATATGGACCAGAAAAAAATTATCCAATATGTACAAACGCTGTGGAGCTCCACTTTTTACATGTTAGAAAGGTTGCTTCATTCGATACGTTGTGTTACTATTTATCTTACTGAAAATAGCAGTATAAATAATTTAAGCAATAATCAATGGGACCGGTTGCAATATGTCCATGAATTACTTAGATCTTTTGAAGAGATAACGAAACTGATGAGCAGCACGGACTCAAGTTATTTCAGAAGTAATTCCAACAATTGCTGTATTAAAGCGCTATATTTTGTCCCATAGAATAGAACAGTTATATGGCATTAAAACTATGAAAGAAAGTCTCATTACAGTCATCAACAGAAGGTTCTCCGATGAGGAGTCTAAGGACTACTTTACCTTATCGACTATTTTAGATCACAGATATAAAACATTTTTTTTTCAAGTAATACTATAGTTGAAGATATTAAAAACAAAGTTGTGAGAAAAATCACAGAAATTAATAATAAAAGCAACACCAATGAGTCTGAATCTGAAATACAAATAGATGATGGGGATAGCGTGGTTATTAACGAAGGAAAGCATGATGAACCATTAGCCGCTAGGCAAAAAGAGCGAGGATAAATGAAAATAATAATATTCTTCAACAAATTCATCTTTCACACTGTGGAAGTGCTACGCTGATTTTGTATCACCTTCGACATCTGCAAATCTGCATCCTGGTTCGAAGTATTCGAAAGACAACATACTCCATTAACTTGAAGTGTAGTATGGAGTGCTGATTATTGATGAAAAGTCCGACCAATCTGAGTGGTGGAGCAGACACTGTGGAACATTTCCTGGTCTAATGAATTTAGTTACGCAGTTTTTATAGCTAGCATTGTTAATCAACTAAAAGAATGTGGTAGAGTAACTGAGACCGCAAGTCCACCTGTATCGCTGGTTAAAAAAAATGGTGAGCCACGCTTGATTGTTGATGATCGTAAACAAAACTGGCAAACTACACCAATGAATTTTCCTATGCCAGGATTAGATGAACAATTCCATAATGTAGCTAGTTAATAAATATTTGCCTGTCTTGATCTGTCAAATGGATATGCAGGTATCACTTTCTGATGAAGCATGTCAAAAAACTGCTTTCATTACTCCATATACAACCAGTGAGTTTAAGTGAAAGGTATTTGGTTTAACTAATGCACCTTACGAATTCGTTAAATTAATGAACATTGTTCTGGGACCCCTGAGCAATAAAATTTGTTGTTGTTACTTGGATGACGTTTAGAAAAGCAGAATTAAATTTAAACATTGAAAAGTGTGAATTCGGAAAAACTGAATTTGAATTTCTCGGATAGATTGTGTGCGACGAAGGACTTAAGCCGGGTAACAATAAACTAGTAGCTATACATAGCTTTCCGGAAGCAACGAACGTACAGGAAGTGCGACGATTTCTAGGACTTTCGGGCTTCTTTCGTTTATATAAAGATATACAATAATCGCCAAACCAATTACGGAATTACTTAAAAATCGTTTAACACAAGCTCATGTCCTAAAATGGTATGATTGTAAGGCCTACACAGAGTTACACACCGACGTGCTCTATTGGATTTGCGGGTATGCTCTTTCAAAAGGACGAAATTGGTAAAAATAGGCTAGTGAACTTTGTTTAGAAAAAATTAACATAATATGAAAGTAAGTACCATTCATCAAGACTGGAATTACTGGTAATACTACGGAGTGTCGAGCGCTTAAGATTTCTTGATGGTATTATAAATAAACGCTTTTACCATTTCAGGAGTTCTTCCTTTAAAAACTTGATTCTCCTGAATTACCTCCTTGCAAAAGGCTAATGAAGGAAGTTTCTTTTCTTCCAATTCATTACTAAAAATGTTGAAGGCTTTCTTTTTTTCTTCGTCAGTCCATCGCTGTCTCTTAACTGTCAATGAAAAAAATTATTAATCAAAAAGCAATGTATGTGTTAAAGAATTATAATAGCAAACAGTGTTAAAAATGTTCGTGATCAGCTGTTGAAAGATAAATGTTAGTTATAGTTTTAGTGGTGTACGAAATAAGGTGTTCATTTTAATCGGTCAGTAATTATTGAATTCCAACTGAAGGTGGTGGAAAACTGAAATATTAGCTTGAAACTTGATAATTAAAATATTCCTAATGCTAATTTTTAAACAAAATTAAATATTCCTAATTTTAGTTTGTTACTTATGCTAAGATGACGAATTGGTATTGCAACTAAGATGATGATAGGAATTGTATAATTTGTGACTACACTGGTAAAGATAATGAACTTCAAAAATTGGACCATGCAGAATGGAGTGGAGTACAAAGAAGCAAAAGCTTAAAGAGTGGTTTTGCGATTTTTGTAAAAAATAATTAAGTTTTGTTTGGGGATCTATTTTATATTTTCTTATTTTGTATTACTAGAAAAATATTCTATTTTTTAATAAATCTTTTACACAATTGATATTTTTATAACTTATTATTTAAAAGATACTTATTCCACAAAATATTTGCACTTTTTACTTCATTATATCTTTCACAATTTCAATTTTAATTACTCTTATGATGATAAAATCAATGTTGTTAAACGGAGTCAACAATGTACATCCTAGTTTTAACTGCAAGAAATATAAACCTTTCACTACTAATAACATTGAAGATTGATTATTAAATTTCCTTTTATTGATGTTGAACGTATTCAGATACAAATTATTTAATTACAATCAATAAACAATTATAATGTCCAATAAGACATTGAAATAGAGGAAAGTTGGATGAAATCCATGGTATGTATTAATATGTAGGGAGTCATACAAAAAACAATATACATTATACCTTTATTTGGTGCCTGCCCGGAACGGCTGAAAATGTCAGCTTTTCTTTTTTGTATTTGATTCGAAATGAAACCCCTCAACTGGCCAACGGATCTGTTTAATTCATTTTGTTCTACAAACGCACTGCATTCAGGATTAGACGGCATTTCACAATTTTTAATATAAAAATCGAATTCTTTGGATACAAGTTCTCGCTCTTCTTTTGTCCAAGACAATCTGTGACTGTTTCGTTTCTCTAAAAAAGTAAATGCAAGGCAATATGTAGTGCTAACGGATACTTGAATAAGAAATTAAAAATTGTGGAAATGACAAATATTTATCATTGTAACATGTAACAATAATGTGAACTGCAAAAACATTCAAAATTTGAAGGAAATAAAACTCTTAGTTAATAGGATTGTAGGGTAATGCCAATAAGCTGTTATGGTAGCTCTACAACAATTTATGAAAACTTGATAAATCCCAAGTAATTTCACATTCCTAATGCCCACAAGATATTTCACCCTCTATAGCTAGTAGTAAGGAATTAAAAACAAAGTCCTACAAAGTGCATATCAACAGCATAAACATGCATTCAAATCGTAAAGCGTTAAAACGTTTTCTTAAATTTTTTTGGAAAAATTCGTTTGGCAACGTTAAACAATTGTTTTTAAATATTACTATATTCTCTCAATATGCCACACTCCACGCTTCCGAAATATTTTAACCATTAAATACTTTGGTATATATATTTGCCATTGAACTTCTTGACAATGAAACATCAAGGTGAACTCTACTGAGTTTTTTCAATTGAGAAATGTCAATTTAACAGGACTGTTAAGTATAACGGAGCGTTAAAATATAATCAAACCTTGTGAATACATGTATTAGTGTAAACAATTCATCTCTCTAACTTCTGAAAAAAATCAAAATCTATGAACGGTATATTTGTTTTCATGAATTAATAATGCTAAAAATATTATGGTACTTGCTTCGACATAAACCACATATTTTAATTTAAAAAAAAATACTAGTGAGTATTCACCAAAATCTGGGTTATAATTGCTGAAAATAATATCTAAAAAGATGTATTCAATTGCCGTCAAACTTTGAATTAACCTGAATAAAACATTTACTGTAATGGTGGGATCTATTAGTACTAGAATACTAAGATATGCAGTACATTTTTATGATTCCGAGGTACTAACTAACCTGATCGTATACTAGAGTCCCTTTCGGTGTCACCCTTACATGGATTCTGGATAATCCCATTATCTGTAAGTTAAATATGTTCGAATATAGTTTATCAATATTTATTTACAAATAGCAATATAGGTAAAGTCTGGTTGAACTTTTAAGACGCACACGGCATCTCTTTGAAATCAAAAATAAACAAAAAATCACTGATAAGGCGGCGAGGGGCTTTGTGAAACAGTACCCATGGGCTTACTCTTATGTGCGCCTTACAAATTGCCATCGGTCGATGAACCGAAACCAATTGCAACTTGAAAAGCGTGTCTACTCATCCATCAGAATAGTAAATGAACAGATGCGCAGGTTATACTGATGGTCCACACGGACTCTAGGCCTGGCGCCAGCCGGCGCTTCACACGTTCCATTCTTTTTTGGCGATTTATCAACGACAAAGGAGGTGCCGACTGCGTCTTAAAAGTTCAACCAGACTTTATCTGTAAAGTTTACCTGTACTTTCTTCGTGTTGATGAGAATCCTTCAATGTGTCACCATAATTATCAATTTGGAAAGTAATGTCATCTGCGTCACCATTATCATCATACTGGAAATCTATGCCACTGCGAGTATTATCAGTGTCTTCCATACTATTGTTTTCTTGGGCTTTTTCAAGAATATTTGACATTCTTACAATATCTTTAGTTGCATTTGGAAGTCTATAGTAATCATAATGGATTTTTTCATGATGTCCTAGGTAGTCGGCCACATCTTTTATTTCCGTCTTGCCCAGATTCATTGTACCACATTTTGTGGCAATATGTTTCCTCAATTCTGTGCCCCTTAAAGTCTCAGGTCTCTTAGCACCACATAATTTCGAATATGTGTTCAATAATTTAGTTGCTGAAAGATGGCTACTAGAACTGCCTTGTATACCAAACAGATATTTATTCTTGCAATCCACATTTGCCCTCTTCCTATGCTCAAGTATTAGTTTAAGAGCAATAAAATTTGCTTTATTTACCATTACCGGTACTCCCCTCATAAGTTTCCCCTTTATTAGAAAACGTACATAATTTTTTGTTTTCTTTTTTTCAATAGAGTCGAGGTTTTTCAACAGCTCGTCGTTTTCTTTCAACTCCTCGTATTGTAAAAAATCATTGATTTCTACTCTTTCCATTTCTCCAGCCCTTCGGCGATTGAAGAGCTGTAAAGAAATTAAAACTGTACTAAGCAATTCTTTCCACGAATTGTAAGTAAAACTTTCATGCAACTTTTTCATTAACATGTCTCTACGATCTTCCAGAAATAGTCTTAGCTTCTGAATGTCTTGGGATGATGGTAATATTACTTTTTTCTTCCTTTTCTGTTCCAGTTGATTTTCTTGAACCGTTTTAAAAACATCATGTGTTAGACCATCTTGCAAAAGCTGTAGAAAATCTTTTACATCTTCTTGTCTGGATTTCGCTTTCTTTTTTATGTATTCCGATATCAAATAAAATGACATCTTCTTTAAATAGGAGCCTATGGCATAAGCCGTTGCTGGATTCTTATATTTACCTGTTTCTCGATTTAAGGAGCACATCTGATTTATACTGAGCATAACATTATCGTAGTGGACAGGATCAAATACATGTTCAAATTTTATTTCAGGTAAGCTTGAAACTTCTTTAAATTTCAAAAAAAAAGTTGCCACACACCTTAATCTTGTTCGGATCATTTTGTACAAATGAGGTGACCTATATTTCTGGGCTAAGCGATTTCCAAATAGAAGTATTCCATCATCTGATATAATAGTTTGGGCTACTTGATCATCACGTAGGACTGGAAGTATTTTGTATCTGAGGATATCACTGGCGACTACAGAAACAAATAAACTTTTTTGTCTACTTGACACTGAGACATCTTTATTTCCTTTTAACCTATTCAATTTACACCGCCTAAAATGTGATATTAGAGACAAATGGGAATACATTCCTCCACAATCGGAACACGGCTTAAAATGATATCCAGTTCTTTGTTTATTTGAAGAAGGGCGTCTAACGACGATTAAGTCATTAGCAGTATTGTATTCTGCTTGGGTATTATACATAAAGTCACCTTCTACTCTAATTTTACTGATGAGTTTAAGTCTAGTAGTATCTTTCTTTGGAAGGCTAAAAATGTATTTAACTTCATCTTCATCTAAGTGTTTTAGTTCCATGTGGCGTGCAAATTTTGTTTGCAGTTTCAAACAAAACTTACAAAAGTGCTTCTTCGATTTTGTCTCAATAATATTTAGCTCTCTATAGTTTAAGGTAATTGGTTTTAAATTGTCCATCTTCAAATCTAAAACATAATTAGAACTTTTATCCATAATAATTAACAGTTTAAAAGTATGTTAAGCATTCTATTCACAACCTGCTGAATGTTTACTAACATATTTCTAACCAGATATTTTAGATAGTGACAATTTACAAAACAATTGTTTAGACATGGTGATTCATTAAGAGTGGCGACAGCCGTATCTGGGGCTTGTCTTGGAGAAAAAAAAATCTTATAATCAAATCGACCCTAAAACAACGCTTAGGAATGTTTTTAAGTCCGTAGATTTCCTCTAGGTGGAGCAATCTCTCACTTACAAAATATAATTGCGTTTTTCACAAAATATTCCCCTATTAATTTGTAAAAACTATCAACAATAGAAACTAGGTACTGTCTTTACTCTACACCTTTTGTCTAAGTCGCCTATTCTAAGTGGTGGGAAGTGTACTTTTGACTTTTGTTGAGAGAGAAAAGACTTGAACTTCCATGTGCCTAAACCGATTTTCACAAATGTAGGCTCTAAAGAGCATTAGAGGTAGATTTCAGAAACAGATAACAAGAACACATGTAATCTTTCAATCGGCAACAAGAGGGCGTGATGTAACACCTAGCTCTATTTATAACTGTGACATAGCCAAAAATTCCTTCGGGGGGGGGGGGTGAATTTACTTAGGTCGGTTTAGGCACATGAAATTAAGTCTTTTTTCTGTCAACAAAAGTACACTTCCCCCACCACTTAAGAAGAGGTGATACAGATAATTGATTTAAACAAAAGTTGTACAGTAAAGACATTAGCTTCTATTGTAGATATTTTTCATCAAATTTAATACGGGCATATTTTGTAAAAAACACAATTATATTAGATTAAATCCAGCAGATTGTAATTGGTCTACAAAAAATAATGATACAAAATCAGATATCTTCTGTATGTTCCTTGTGAAATATTCATTTTTTCAGTTTATATTCGTTGGCAATTGAACCACAATCGTTTTTTGAAATTTTTTTCATCGTTTCGGTAGCGTCTGCCGTTATCAAGAGTTACTTTACTTTTTATCCTTTTCCCTAGAAGATACTTCTGAAAAATTCGACAGCTCGACAATCAATGAAATATTTTGAAGTTTAAGACTTCAAAAAACTTTCTAATTAAAATAGCATATTAACACTGTGGAGCGATATGAAATTGTCTAATCTTGTAAGATTGCAATGGTAACTTTGCCTAAAGGTATATTTGTATAACAGGGTTCAAAGTTTATAAATTTTGTTCCATAGAAATATTTCAAGAATCAAACTACATATTCTTTGTTGAAACTAAATGCAAAAATAAAAAAAGTCCTATAAAATATAAAAGAAGGTAGGTAAAATAAATACAAGTAAAATAGTTGGTAGGAAAATTAGAGATATACAAGACTTTTATCGAATTCATCTGTCTTTCATGGTATTTTATCCACGTCGGAAAATGCATTTGATTGTTGTAGGGTCTTAGGTTCGTGTAGTCAAAATTCGAAATGTTGCCTTATGGGACTTCTTTTAATGAATCGTTTTCAAAATATTCCAAAAACTATGGTTCTGTACGTTGGGTGCGTACACCTTCAATATTTTTACATGGCACTTGAGAAAATGTATTCCTGCATCTGCTGAGGACATTAAGGCACCAGTCTTTGTCATGCAAATTAGTTAGAAATTCGATGACACTTTTTCCTGCACGATCTAATAGTTAATCATTACTTGCAGATCAAAACTGGTTAGTGGTCTTCCCAACTCTTATTATTAACCTTATTATATATAGTTATTTTGAAAAAGCCATAAAAATAAGCGACAGCCTAATAACTAATTCCCGTTGTCTGTACCGCATCAACTACCTGCAGCAGTTGCTTTCCTGTATAATGACTGTAACATCTAGTCCACAGCTTCCTTTTTTAAATGCGGCCTATTTGGCAACTCCAATTACATCAAAACTCACAGCAACCTGCTCTGCAAAAATTTAGCTACATAGTCTCAACATGTCTTTCACTAACAAGCCATATAACAACTTTTAAAAAATACTATCTACATCCATCAGCAGTTACCGTTTGAATTTTATACACAAAGTATTATTCTGGCATCTATTTGTTGACTCCTGATTTTTTGGCTGCTAAAATACTTCACAGAAACAAACCAACAATACCAAACATGATTGTTGGCGTTGCCATTTCTTTAAAACAATTAATTTTTTAGAGATTTCTTAACAATAGGGTGAAGTCACCCTCGCAATGCAAAATCGCACCGGTCTACAGTACTGTTATCAGATGTATATACTTATTGCTTGCCTATTAGACTATACGAAAGTGACTGTATGAGGTGTAAATCAATAACAAGCTCTAATGTGAAGGTAACTGACTTACTTTGATTTATTTTTGTAGCACTGGCTCTTTCAGTATCCTCAGGTATATAGGTAGGATCATCTATAGAATCATCTTTGTCACTAAGATCAAATTCAGAAACTGCAACATCTACAAACAAAATAAGTACAACAAATTATCACTGTAACCTGTATATATGCATACACCCACTTCCTTTCTTTTAGATTATTTGAAACTGACTGCATCAGCAACTTAATCCCAGATTTACTTTTTTACATACTTACTTTGATTTAGTTTTGTAGCACTGGCTCTTTCAGTATTGGCAGGTATATGGGTAGGATCATCTATAGAATCATCTTTGTCCCTAAGATCAAATTCAGAAACTGCAACATCTACAAACAAAATAAGTACAACAAAATTATCACTGTAACCTGTATATATGCATACACCCACTTCCTTGTCTTTTAGATTATAAGTGACTGCATCAGCAACTTAATCCCATACATTAATAGGACTGTACTGGAGATTCATATCTTTGTCTTTCTAAAACATTTGATAACACTACTTACCCTTTTTCACCAAAGCATTTGGATTAGTTTCAAATTCTTCAACAGGTATTTGTTCACTAAGCAAGTCATTAAGGTCGACATCATTTTCAACGCAACTATCATCAAGGTATAAATCATTGTCAAAATAATTATCAGAACTGCTATTACCATCACTTGTAGATGGTTTATTAGACATTTCTCTTTCTTCATTGCGTATGGCCGTGCATGATTCCTTGATTGAAGTTGATGGAACAAAACCGGAAATATCAAAGATCAGATAATCGTCTCCTACAAAATATTTAAAATATGAAAAAACTACTTAGGAGATAATTTTGTAATTGCCATACCTTCACCTACAGCTTGCCGGTCTGTAAGTTCTTGGAGATTTGTTTCTTTGTCAATAACTGTCGTCCCTTCATTACCTACTGGCTTGCATGATTCGGCAAAGTTATTGCAATAATTTGAAGTTGATGAGACATTTACTGTTGGGATGGAATTGGAAATATTCAAAATAAAATAGTCTTGGCTCATTGTAGTGCCTGCTATTTCTGCAAGTTGAGTGCTTTGTGGTTGTAGAGACATCTGGGGGATTTCTTCTATATTGCTGGATTGAGGACTTTCAGAAATTGTTTGTAAGTGGAGGTTACCTGGTTTTTGAACTAGAGGAGGGTTTTCTAGTTGTTCAGGCTGAGAGATTTCTGATTTGTCAAGTAGCGGTGGGATTTCTGCTGTTTTAATTGACAGAGAGTTTTCCGCAATGACTTGGACACTTTGTAATATTTCTGTATGGTCGAATTCATTACCAGTGCTACATTCCTTCAAACATTGCAGTGATACTTTCGGCCTCCCACAATTTAAATTGAAAGCTAAATTTTCGAGAAGATATTTATTTGTATGGACTGCTAATATCTGGACTTGGTAGGAAGCTCCATTCCACTTTAATAATTTTAAATTGCCTTCCATTTTTACCTCTTCCATTCTTTTAATGTATGCCTCATTAGAACCTTCAAAGATTAGTAAACCATACAATATTTTGTGGTTTCCTCTAAGTTTTGAAGTTCTACAAAAAAAGGGTATATAACATAATTATCAGACACTAGCTACACAATAATCATGAAAAAAATTTGATAAGGAATTATAAACAACGTGAAAATTAAACTAGACATTTTGACATGTTACAATTTCGGGTTGCAGAGGATTATTCATTATATTTTGGCCACCGCTTGCTTTAGTTATTAAAGATTTAAAAAATGTTTCAAAAACGAGTTATATAGCAGAACCTATATTTTTTTATAATGGCCATCTTTTCCTGATTTCAAAAATATAAATACAATAACATTATCCTCAGACGTTTTTGAGATATTATTCATGGAAAAGTGCAGTTAGATATTTGAAAGAGGAACCAATATACAATTATTTATGTAGCCAATGAAAATAATACAATATAACTTTTTATTTATGGCTTATTTATTGAAATAGCCTAATGCTAAATTTATAAACAAAAAGTTAATTTGATTTCCGCCATGAAATAATTTTATATTTTTAGAATGGGAATTATTTGTGAAATTGGTTTTATTAGTTATCTCCCTAATTATACGCCATGCGGATTTATTTTTATTATCAGAAGTTTCAATTTGGTTACTGTAAAAATGAGTTTTGGTTCTATTTACTAATACTGTATGCTGAATTTTCCTCTCCTTAAAAATTGGTTTAAGCACTGGATGTACTTTCTGAATTTTATTAAGATCATTTAATCTTTGGCTTGATGTTCTGACTTCATCATTAACCCAGTTTTTCTTTTTGTAAACTTCTTTCTTTTCTAAAGGAATATCTATATTTATATTTTTAGCAATAATATTGAAGAAAACATCTACTTTTTCATCCAAGTTGGTTTCTTTATATGTACATAACCATGTTTCTTCACTAAGAAGATCTTTAAATTTTTTTATTTTAGATTTATTAAATTTTCTTAAGGTGGTATTTTGGATATATACATTGTCTGTCAGATTTGAATGATTTGGAACCAATACAAGTCTGTGATCAGACATGTACGTATCCACTACTCTTGATGATATATTAAAATTGACAAATATATTATCTATCCTCGTTTTACTTGTACTAGTTACTCGTTTATAATCATTTACAATACTATACAGGCCAAATTGACTCATCAGATTGACCAGATTATCTTTATTTTTGTTTGTGTCATCAGCCACGTCCACATTAAAATCCCCTGTGACCCATAAGACCGAATCTAAAGAAAAAAGAGCTTCTAACACAAGTTCAAACTTTTCTAAAAATAATTTAAAATCCGCAGAAGGCGATCTATATATTGCTAATAACCTATGGACTTTACTTGTATTAGTTACCCATTCACATCCACAACATTCAATAACTTTTTCATCATTACACTGAGTTAAAGATAAGTGAATGAATTCCTTCAATTCTAGTTAATTATAATGTGCACATATTTGTGTTTAATGACCGTACTGTATAATAAACAATACACAGCATTATCTATCCATGCAACGGAAAATAAACATAAATTTGATTTTGACAACACAAAAATTATAGATACCGAAAACAATTATAACAAGAGATTAGAAATGATTAACATAAAACAAAACCATAAATCCATAAATTTCCGAACTGATGTGGACAACCTGAGTAGTATATATAGCAATTTGATCCAATAAATTTCTGCATCTTACTATCCTACGTATTAATTTTTAAAACCATCCTGTATAAATCACCTCACTTTATAATAGTTTTTTAACTAATATTTACATATATCAAGTAAAAAGTAAAACTTAATTTTATATTCATTTGTAGTTTGACTAACCTCCTAGGAGGTTATTTGATTTTTAAAGTTGAATATTTATTTATTAATGTAAGTTGATTTTTAATGTGTAAAGATATTAGATGAAAAACATAAATTGTAAATAAAATGAACCGAAACGTTAAGAAGTAAAAAAATGTTAATTTTATTATATTGACCGCTTCCTATTAAAAATTAAAAAATATAATGTGCATGTTTTCTCATAAAATTCCACAGGGTAAGTTATATTATTATCTTTCGACACATCCAGAGGTACATGCTAGTATTTTATATATGTATAAGATTCATTAACTGGCTAATTGGTTTTTGCCAAAGCCATATAAGTACTTAAAAAAAAGATTAATTTACTTTAAATTTCAAATTAAGTTTTGGACTTTAAACAAACATTTAAAAGAATTAATAGTTTAATAAATGTTAATTTCAAAACCATATTAAACAAACTACTGCAGTTATTGAAGTGGAATTCGTTGAATTTTATGAAAATGCCAAATTATTTGTTCATTTACACTGCCTTACCCCTTGAATTAATTAAAGTAAAAGTGTTCTAAGCACTTTTAGAGGCCAACAGAACAGATATATTTACTCCCCTATTGAAAGATTTTCAAGTACCAATAGGTATACATCATTACCATAATATGATCAACTTATATTTACCTTTGAGATTTTCCTCGTATTTCCTTTGAACTCCTATTCTTCATTGTTTTCAAAACGACGCAAAAATAAACTTAATAACTACAAACCAAACTACGCACAGAAGAAGTACGATATAACTGAAAGAAAACACCAAATTGGTTATGTTGTAGTTGACGGGTCTAGAAATGCGCGCGTTCACACCCAGGGTTGCCAACCGGTCTTTACCAATTTACTCTCAAAAACTTTTCCGGATTACTCACAATTACTCACAACTTGAAAATATCAATATTACTAGTTTTTTTTTAATAAATCGTATATTTCGTACTCTTGCACTTTGGTTTGAATTTATTTTACTACTGTGCAATGTTGCCAAACATTAAAAGAGAAATTTTCAGAACATACAAGAGTCAAAACAGATGCACCTTTTTTCTGTTCATTTATTTTTTTAATAACCAAGTAATATACAGGTTGATTCATAACTATTGGGACATAGGCTAAGGCAGGTTATTTGGATAAAAATATGGCGATAGGACCAAATATACCTTAATAAAATATTGCTGTGGAATAAGATACAGGAGTCTATTCTGTAACAATTCCTTTATATTTAACGGCCTTTAAAAATATTTTCTTCTTTACTTCTGTCATTTTATTTAAACGGATCTTTAAAATACATTAGAGGACTATCTTAAAGAAATCTGTTTAAATAATGACAGAAGTAAATTAACGAATACAAACATATTTTTAAAGGTCGCCAATATTTTTAAAGGCCGTTAAATATAAAGCAATTGTTACAGAATAGACCCCACAGGGCGTTAAATTTGAATACTGTTTTTTTGTTTTTTTCTGATGTCACTGTATATTTATGAATTGATATCAAAATTGGCACAAAGGCATATTTTTCGACAAGGAATAATATTTTATGTATTATTTCACATTTTGTTACAGGAGGCGCCACGTGAATGATTCCTGATGATGAAATTAAGTGGTAGCTTTTTTTACGAAACTTTTTAGTATTTTTGATTAGAAAATTTCACCCGTTTTCGAGAAAAACGCAATTGAACAACTCACAAAACATTTCATTTATGAAAAAATTGCTTTGTTGTGTCAAATAATTTGCTGTTAGATTATAGTCTATTATTATTATTACTATTATTAATATTATTTAACGCCCTGTATCTTATTCCACAGCAATATTTTATTAAGGTATATATTTGGCCCTATCCCCATATTTTGATACAAATAACCTGCCCTTAGCCTATGTTCCAAATAGTTATGAACCACCCTGTATATAAAACATCTTTGTCATCAGCTGAAAAAAAAAACAGATCAAAAGGTTTGGAGAATCAGAGTAGCTTCTTTATTAACGGGCCAAATCATAATAAATCATTAAATAATTCTAATACTTAAAAAAAATCTACTAATAAAAATATATACTTTTAAAATGAACAAAAAAATTAATCGACGATTGGGACAGTCCCAATGGGACTATCCACTATCGACACGACACCTATAGTGTTGTAAAATATCAAAATTACTTTTACTCTTTTACATTGACCAAGCAATAGAGGACGTTGCAATTTTAAAACTATAAAATTGTAATGACTGCTAAAAGTGCTGGGGGGGGGGGGGGGGGGAAATAAAATAAGGCTTATATTAAAATTTTAAAAAGAACACGGTTTTAATAAATTATCTGATCAGGATTTTGCCTAACTACCATGAATATACCCACGCTGACTTCCCGATTACTCACATATTACTCACAATTGCCCTTTACTCACAAAATTACTCACAGACTAGTAAATTACTCACAAATGTGAAGAATTACTCACAGATTGGCAACCCTGTTCACACCACTCTGCACTGACGTCTAGAATTTGAATTTGCACAAGCCACGTTGCCAAATCTCCACTTTCATTTCAGCTTGTTTTATTTTATAGTTTATTTTTCAATCAAATTGTAACCTCTGTACATTAAAATGTATGATAAATAAATATAAAAATTTATATTATATTTTGATATAACAATTCTGTTTTGTTTTATAAGACAGTTTTGAAAGATTTTAGATTTAAATTTTGTAATTATCACTATTGAAAGGTATTATTCACATTAAAAAACGATCGTATTACTTGAAAATCTTCAGAACATTTTTTTATTGTTATGGGTTTTTTAATCGATGTAAAAATTGGTAAATAGATGATTAAAAGTAAAATAGTTATTTCAATCTGCTTATTCCCGGGTTCCAAATAATTAAATATAACCTGGCAACTCCGTAACGATTCCGACTGGCAGAACTAGCCGGAACAGAAATGGTGCGCACTGGCCCATTTCCAGACCCTTCAACTGCAACATAACCCTGTTATGTATTTATGTTGTTTATATTGTTGTATTTATATTGATTTTCATAGACACTAACATTATTTATTCTCGTATTCCTAGTTGACCTAGTTAGTACCGAATATGCGTCACCAGTCATCAACCTTCCAGCCTACTGACCTACACCTGCTTTTATCAAGTGAGCTAGTATGCTAGTGCTAGTAAGCACCACGCCTCAGGTTTCAGACCAGCGACGTTGCCGTATATTCTGCGAAGTGGCAGAATACATGACATACACAATTCCATATTGTTAACCATCAATGTATAATTTTTTTCTACACCCGTATTATAATAATGCACTTATATGCCCATAATCCGTTTCATAATGATACCCATTATGATACAGATTTTTCATTACGATACAGATTTTTAATCAATAGAAACCTACAATTTTTCAATCAAGCATGCTGTTTGACGTTTGTCCTAGGTTCCTATGTAATTATTTTAGTTGTCAAAACGTATTAAATTTTCGTAGGTAGCTAAACTTCGATAATTATAATATTAAAATGTCTGATATTAGCGATATAGAAGACTCCTCCACACATATCGGAGAAAGCAGAAAATACAGTACAAAATATTTTACCGCAAAAATCTAGGGAAATACCAATACCTGAAGTAATACCATTAATTACAATTTTGTAGAATTTTTTATAGAAATACGAGTAATTACTGTTATTGTGTTCAATACCAATATAAATATAATATTTATAGGTCTTGATTATTTATCGGGTGTAGAAAAAATAGCGTATGCAACTCTCATGTAATGGTTATTACATGATCGTTGCATAATATACTATTTTAATTATGGTTTCATACAATACTTGACAAATTAAGATATGGCCATGTAAACCGGTTTCTTCGTTTTTGAACCATGTTCACACAGCAAATGTTTAAAATTAGAAAATTCCAATTTCAATTTTTTACAGCTTTTTGAATTATTCGCTTCAGAAGATAAGTGTAATACATAATTGAGTTCGGTTATTTATGAAGAATTAAAAATGTGACATGTTTAAAAAATAACTTTATGCTACCCACCTTCCAATGATACATTTCAAAATAATTTCAAAATTCGGAGTTCAGAATACTGTATACATGTATTCAAAAATTTTTCTTACGAGTCTATAGATAAGGGAGTTATAGAGCTACGACATAGGTTATGGTTTGCCGGACCCTGTATACATGTTAAGACAGCTACATTATGAACATATCCTACGTAAAGTCCATTAATTGACGTTGTTTTAAAAGTTGAGAAATGCTTAAATAATATATTTATATAAATTGTACATTCTAAAGTTAAATTTTTTAATAGTTACTTAACTGAAATATTAAAAAATTTTGGAAAATTATATCAAAGTATATTATAACAGGGTGTGTACTATTTCATAGGGTCGATCAGTATTGGTATCTCATAAACTAGAGGAGTTAGAGAAATGGATAAATGGGAGAAAAGTTGCTTATTCATGAAAGATATAAACTGGCCCACTCAGCATTACCGTAACCAGGTCCGTATTAAAAATATTTAAAAATAATAGAAAAGTCCCATTTTCTTATTTTTGTGCTAACTCCTGTATTCCTCAAAATATTAAAAAATGTATTTAAACTTTTGGTTACATTCGAGAAGTACTACATTTGTACCTTTTTAGTTTTTTAATGCAACGTTTCGTATCTTCGCAGGGCCACCATCGACATTGATATTTTAAATACGGACCTGGAATTTTTTTAACGCCTTCCTCTATGCTTATATTATCCCTTCAGGGCTAGCTCCTAAAACATACTCTTCACCATGTCCGACAAATAGTCCACCCACAATCATTTACTTTTAAATTGGTTTCTTTTTCAAAAGTCTTGATCGCCAAGGGTTCAAAATCTAATCCATACTTAGTATTTTTATTAGCAGTACTTAAAAGGGTCATTAAATAGTTTTTCCGCCTCCCGCTATCCAAAGTATACATTTCCGGACCTCATTGTAGGGAGCAAAGTCGGACTTTTCCTCCCTAGGGAGTAAAAGTACTTTTCCTCCCTAGAGAGGAAAAGTAAAAGTGCAGAAGTCATGGTAAGTCATCGATGAAATAACGTATAGGGCATTGACGATCACCTAAACTATAATCTATTATATATAAGTATAAATTTTACCGTTTATTTATAGAACACCCTGTATTTAGCAAAATGGTAAAATCAGTAAATTGTTGTTTTAATTTAACGACTTTTACATTAATAATTTGACTTCAATTCATAGATTCATCCGGTTTTCGAATTTAGGACAGAAATGTCGATTGACAGATTAACAGCCGGTTGCACGAACGATTGTTAAAATCTCTGATTAGCTAATGAACCCATAACTTTGATGGCTCTTTAAATTGCCCTGATTATATGACAAATGATAAATTTGGCAACGGCGCTTTCCCAAGTGACAGAAGATAATCTCAGGTTTCAGGTTAAAATACTAATAGTCCAAATATTGTATTTAATTATAAAATATAAACGAAACATAATTATTTTCTGTATGTAATTCAAGTTGAAATATTATAAAAAATAAGTTACTTTAATCTACTAGTGCAGAAACTTCGAAATTGCCATATCATAATAGTAAGATGAAAATCAAACCTACATACATTGTATACACAGCTGAAACAACGTACTTGGCTGACTTGGCTCATATATTTGGCGACATAAACTACAAGATTACCAAAGAAAAAACTCCAAGAAACTCAAGAAAATAGACATGACAAGGTAAGTATTTTTTTTTACTGCATTCATTATCATAATATTTATAATATAGGGTTGCTGTAATAATACTCTCCCTGTAGTTATTCAACCCCTTACAAGTAACCTCCTGAAGAACTTGTTCAGGGAGAGGTGGAGATTTTATTATTTATAGTGGCTTTATTCTCTGGAATAAAATACTTATACATTTTTTTATCGAGAATCGTGATTGTAATTTCTTAAACAATGTATTAACTGCTTGAAGCACAGGTAGAATTTTGATGTCTGCCTAAGTAGTAGGTATTTGTTTGCAGTTTAATGTCAGGTCTTGCACAATATAAAAGTCTACGATACACTTTAACTAAAAATCATGTCCTTTTTTCTAAAACGAACACTATTTTCAGAGTTTGTTCCACTTTCTGTTACCTATTGTTTTAATTCTATATTCTATATTGAAACTCTACTAGTTCACATAAACGAAAACATTTTTACTAAAACAATGTCTTAGTTTTTATATTTAAGCTAAATGTCACCCTTTTTGGGATTTTTATCAATAGCATTCAAAATAAATAAAAATATTGGTACATTTTAACCATATTATGTGTGTTGTTATGAAAGATGTGATAATCTCTAATATATTTTGTATTTTTATAGATTTTTAATCTATCAAAGTAAAAATATATTAAAATTGAAAAAATACTTAAGATTAGTAAGTATTTATAATTGATTTTTTCTTTTGCTTGTTTTTTAGGTAGATCTGCAAACCTAGAGGGGTGAAATCTCATAAGAATTAGAAAAAAAATCAAATATTTCTTATTTTTGAAGATTAGAAGATAATAGTCCATTTTCGAATATCCCTTCGATCTGTGTTCTTTGTTAAAAAACTAAGAATTAATGTATTTTTTTATTTAAACACACCTTTATATGGCAATTTATATATTGATAAGAAAATAGGGACACTTAATGAAAATATTAATTTAAAATTAAATAAAAATTAAAAATTGTATGGCATTTTATATTTTTTATTAACGTCCAAGGGCTATCATCAGGCTTAAAAGGAAGAATACAGATATATCTGTATTATGAGGTACTGGAACATAGTCAAAACTTACATTAAGGTCAAGAAACATAAAAAATTAATTAAAACAAACTTCTTTATTGAAATTTCTCGTTTTACAAGGTTACGAAGCTTCATTACTCACTATTATACATAATAATATGAACTTTTTAATTGTAAAATAATTTGTTTCCCATATACTCCAAATGTAAATATGAATTTACTTTAGAACCGCTCTCCCTTTATCTTTTTCTATGCTTTTTTTACATTAAGTAAATCAATTTTACATATTCTGGTGTGTACCTACATAATTTTTTTCCACTCCATTAATCCTGCCCTGTATTTATTTCTTTTAGTTAGACCTTTTAAAGAAAACAACCAATAAAAAAATAAGGTATGCAATATGATTCCTTAGTTATTTCCCAAAAAATATTGAATACATATTTATGGGACCATTAATTAACGACTTGATATAATGCATGCAAGAAGATTCATTAGGTATGGGAATGCAATATATTTTTATCGCCAACCGGCATTAAAGTCAGACATTACCATGGTGATTTGCGGAGGTAAACAAACACATTATCTCACTGTAAAAATCAAGTATTTTACCTGCCGCTAATATTTATTAAGATAGCCGACTGAATGAACCATCTGACACAGACATCATTTGTATTGTTTTCGCTGTTATTTTTCGATTTGTTTACTTTGTCACAGTAAAATATGATATTATAATATCTCATTTTTTATGAATTATAGTTATTTACGGTTGGCGATAAAAGTTTGTATGGACCACGTCAGCAAAGTGTCTTTATCGAACACGTCTGTTACTCGCCTCGCTCGCTCGCAATCTCAGACTAGTTCGATAAAGAATCACTTTCCTGACTTGGTACATAAATAACTATTATCCGTTAACTAATGATCCGTTAACGATTAGAAAACAATTGAATAGGTGGACACCTGTGATCATTTAAATTTTAATGTCCTTTATTTTTTTTATTTATATATTAATATTTATGTAAATATACATTTTTTTATACAATATTTTAAATAACTAATTTAATATTAATGTAGGTACCTACCTAAGTTGATTTGTCACAATGTAACAAGAAATGTGTTAAATTTATTTTTACATTAACATTGGACAATCTGTTTACCACCCATTACTTTTCTAAACCAAACTATTGTTACCTTTATGTTCTAGGCAACTGGGTCATTTCAACAAACAATTTGGGACATTAATATAATTTATTTAATAAATATTTAGAAAATGAATGTTAATAATAATAATAATAATAATTTTTTCCATTTCATAAAGCGAGCGCTGTCGCTGTCATGTCATGCTGTCAACACAAATAACCAATGATATATGTTTATATTATATAGATTGCTCATATATATCAGACGACGAAATGCAGACGACATTAAAAATCGTGGAAACCTCTGAAACGCTCATGAATTGGTCGGTAGATTGTTTGTCGAAAATTTTGAATGCGTGTTTTCTACAGATTTCAAGTGTAAAAACTTAAGGCATTTCTTTATAAGCTTACCACAACATACTTGGTAACAGTATTGTGGTTACGTTGGTGACGTCACACTGTCACACATACCATGGTTACGTAAAATATGTAACGTCATTATGTAAAATTTAATTTAAGCTGGGGATTTCTACACTAAATCAGAAATATAAGAAATTTTAGAAGGTTTTGATTTTGTTATTTATTTAAAATAATGTATCTCCTTCAACAAAAATAAGAAATATTTTATTATGTTATATTTTCATCTTTATATTTTAATATAAATTAGAGTATCCAGTAGATATTCTGGTTATTTTAGTGCACTGTATTTCAAATTTAATTTCTTTCATAGTAAAAACAAAAATGTCCAAATTCCGAACAAACAAAAATCCCCGAAAAATTACTCTTCAAAATTATTTTTTGTACTTTGCGCATGCTTGATATGTTTAAATGTGCACCTTACCACATAAGCGACGATTAGGAAGTAGTTACATGCTTTGGTTACATATATGACGTCATGGAAGTAACCAAACCGTATAAAGAAATGCTCTGGTAACCCAAAGTATGTTCTAGTATGTTATGGTAAGCTTATAAAGAAATGCCTTTAACAGAACCAATCCTCAAAATGTAAGGGCCTGTTTAACGATTTGAAGTTTATCGATAAAATATAAGTACCTATACATATATTTTGTTAAAATCTAGATGAAAAAAACGAACAGAACACACTCAAAATTATTTAAAAAATATATCGTCACTATTGTTGTTCAGGGTGACAGAATCCTACCAAATGACCTCTTCCAGAAAGAGCAGGCACCTCGACACGCCTCAGCGATGTTATTAGCCTGTAAGACTGACAAGATGGCTGGTTGACACCTTTCGGCGACTTGTCAACCAGCAGGCTTTTGACTAGCAGAGATGCAGGCCCTATTTGTCCCGGAAGGATGCACAATGGGCCCACTGAGGCCTAAGTATTGTGGGACAACCCACCCTGTCCCTCTTTACAGATACAGAGCTAGAATATGGGTATACATAATGCTTGACATTCTATAGGTCTGTTTTGGTTCTTCAGAAATATGTTGAAAACTGTCTGAGTACTAGATGACCATTGGAAAGTTTAAAAGTTTTACGCGACAAATAATTTGGTAATTAACTGTTCCACTGGATCTCGAATGGTTTGCAGCACATTTTAAAGAAACCAAAACAAGCCTAATATATTCTTCACAATTTTACAGACCCCTCCTTAACAACCCATTTTAATCAATTTTTTTTTTTTTCAGAATCAATAGGTTTCATTATCTTATAAAACTTGATTTTAATCAAAGATTTTAAGTTGATATAATTTTACGTTTTTAAGTTAGGGTTTTTGTTTATATTTTAACCCCCTTGACCCCCTATTTTTTATTCAATTTTTTTTCATTAATCAATAGGTTTCATTCCCTTTTAGGGCTTGCTTTTTACTACTGATTTTTTAAATTTCAAACCCCTCCTTACCCCCCCCCATTTTTATTGGTAGGCTTCGTCTCCATTTAATTTGTTTTAAAAATTTCAGGTTAATATCGGTCTTCGTTTTCGATTTATGATTTGTTTTTAAATTTCAATCCCCCTTAACTCCTCATTTGTAATCAATTTTTTTCAAAAATCAATATGCTTCTACCTCTTGTAGAGCTTATTTTTTTCTGAAAATTTCAAGTACATGTTTTTTTTCTTGGTGTCATCGGCTTTAACTACTACGGTTATATCGCCTCGTGTTCTGTGTAGGCTTTGTTACTGTTTCCCACAGACTCTACCACTGAGCCACCCACTCCCTCAAGTTTAAGTTTTAAGCCCCCTTAAACCCCCCACCTTTACTCAGATTTCTTTGAAAATCAATATGCTTCGTTTTCTTATAGAGCTTGATTTTTCCAGAAAATATTTAGTTGATAATATTTTTCGTTTGTAAGTTATATATTTTTTTAAGTTTTAACCCGCCCTTAAACCCCCCATTTTGTATCAGATATTTTTCTAAATCAATAAGCTTCGTCCCCTTATAGAGTTTGATTTTTCCAGAAGATTTCAAGTTGATATCATTTTTTTGTTTTTGGCTTATCGAACCGACAAAAACTTGACTTCGGACGGACATTTTTAAAAATTATTTAAAATTTGATGAGAAGGATTTTAGTACAAAATTTTTTAAATATGCATCTTAAATATGGATCATTATTAAAAATTTTGGTATATTGATAGTAAACCTATAATACTCTTCAAAGATTACTATGTGAAGAGTATAATAAGGCAACAATATTTTATAAAATTAATTTTATTTTAAACCACATTTGGGTCAGCGTCAGCGTACATTGGAATCGGTTTTTCGTAGTCTTATTTAAATATGGGTCAGCGATCTATATTAGATATATCATTGATCATATTGGATAAAACGCTAAACGCGACGCTGCCAGATTTATACTTTCGATATCTATAGAATTTCGGAATGCATTTTGATGGAACATTAGGGCTTAATGAGTCATTAAGTATTTGATGATCGTTCGTGCAACCGGCTCAGTTTCAAAGTGTGTTACGCTATAAAATAATATTTAAAAAATGAGTGATTCAAGCGAATGTGAAGATATAAATAATACACCGCCGGATATTTTGTAACAAGTTAATATAACAGTACAATCTCTATTACCCTAAAAATCTAAAGAAAAAAATACGAAAAACAGTATTTAATTTATTTAATTATTTAAAAATGACTTGTTATTTGAGGTAGGCGGAAAAATCATATGTATAACATGGGAGTAAAGTGCCTTTTCCTCCCTTGAATGATTACTTCCCTCCGCTACGCGTCGGGCAGTAAACTTCATCCTCGGGAGGAAAAGTAGCACTTTGTTATACAAATACCCAGTGAACATGGGGACGTCAAATTGACGTCATTATTTGGTCACTTTTGTTCGGAAACGTCATTGACCAAAAAATGACGTCTTTATTGAGGTCATTATTATGACGACAACATGACGTCCTTGTAAGGCCGTCATTTTGAAGCCTTTTTAGGGCACTTTCACCACTGACTAACAAAAAATCGTTGACTTTTTGGTAGGGCGCGAAGTTGTCAGAACTTGTCATTTAAAAAAATAATAACTTGTCGGCAACAAAAGATCAGCAATTTCTATACCCAAAACTTACTGACTTTTTAAATATTCCATTTTCGGTTGTTTATGCAGTTGCCAAGTTTCACAAACCATTTACCTAAATAATAATTTTATGAACAATACAAGATAATAATAACAATAAACAAGTTTTAGTTAAATATCGTAAAAAGCGCGCCAAAATTTTAAATATAATAATGACATGTCAGAGTGGAAGCGTGGCGGTCGCAGGAGCTTTGTTTTATGGGAGCGACAATTCTGCGAAATGCAGTTCGGTACCGACCTATCACATCGCATGTTAAAATTGACGTTTGATATTGTGCATGGACAGGCGTTTTATACACTATACCTAGTATAGCTTCTCTGTCTATCGATAGGTGTGAAGCTCTTAGCGCAGTTGTTAAGGCGTGCGACTGGTAATCAGGATTACTGTGGAAGCGTGTTCGAATCCTATAAACTGCTTTTTTTTTAATTTAATAATTATTAATATTAATTGAAAAATACTGTTGGCTGCCTCAAAGATCGAACTGCGTAGCCCATGAATGTTTGAAATCAGGTTAATGATAAGCGTTATGATTGGTCGGTACCGAACTCGAACTGCAGGTATCAGAATTTAGCCACACGTGGCGGTCGCCGGGTCGCCTGCATTTTCAGTCGCCCCCGCTCCCCTCTACTTCATTCGTCTCATCGCCACATCACCGCGACTGGCATCTGGCATGGTCGTCACGTGTCCACCAGCGTTGCCACCTTTTTTTTAGGAAATCTACTATTTTCGTTAGTGGAATCTACTAAAATAAAACCCACTTTTAAAAATACTAAAAATCTACGAACTATTATATTGGGTGACACTCTATAAACAAATAAAAAATTATAAAAATAATAATGCTGTAAGCCAAATATTTAATTTATTTATAGCAGGATACACTTTATTTATTCATCATATTTAATATTTTTGTATGTTTTATCTTCCATTAGTTTTATCATAACCACATCTGGACGAAACAACGGTACCTACTTACTCTTGCTAAACAGTATATTGCATTTAGGGATAGGTACGTTTAAATTAAGCAAATCCCTCGATGGCAACAATGTTTTAAAAATTGTTAAATCTTCGGTATATAGGTATTTTAAAGAATCACCTCTATGGGACTAACATATCCTAATTAAGGTTAAATTTATATATAATTTTTACTCATTTGTTTAATTGTTTTATCATTTATTATTGTTGTTGTTGTTGTTGTTGTTATTTACTGTGTCCTTTTGGCCAACCAGGCTGCCTGGTCAGTCGTTCCAATAACGAACTTCATATATTAGTCTAATAAGTAGGTATAACTTCGAAATCTACCAAAAATCTATTAAAAAACAGTACCCTTCGAAATCTACCAAAAATCTATTAAAAAAAGTACCTACCAAAATTTCTGCCGAGAAAGCCAAAATCTACTAAAAAAGTAGAAATCTACCAAAGGTGGCAACGCTGGACTATCCATGCTGTAACCAGAACCACCTGTATTTTGTTATGTGTTATAAAAGTCATCCGGTATCCGGTGTAAAAGCAAAGATTAGGTGGTAAAAGTACAGTGATTTGAGTGATTCGGTTATATATTCTATTTTACATTGTCGACAATGTCGACTGTCTGAAAACTGAAAATCAAAATGGCGGCGGCATTGTCGTTTCTAGGTATACAATTCAGTGATGATGATAGTATTGCCATCGTCAGTAAAGCTTGGCTAACACCTAGAAAACAAGAAGTTTTATGGCCTCCCATAAAAAAAAACAAGGAGATTTTGATGTTGCTGCAATCGAATTCTGAACCATCAGCCGATTGGCCGGTATTTGGAATAAAACGGTGTTTTTTTGAGTGCAGTAAGTATACAGACTTCCACCTATTTTACTACAGTAGCTCTACTTGGTATACTGCTTTTTATTTTAAGGTAGTTGAAATAATAATATAGCAGGGACACCTGCTCTTATTCTTAATAACGCTAAATCCTTCCCATTTCCCTATCACATCTACAAACAATGTCACAGCACAGCTTTCTTATTATTTCAACAAAAGCTATTACTGTGAATTTATTTATAGTGCAGGCTATATGTGGTTAATACTAAAAGAGTCCCATTTTACATGTGGGTAATATTTTCATTCAAAGTTTATATCCCTACTTTAACTTGTCACTCTGATACTTAAGTAAAATCATGTCCATTTTTCCACAAAATATCAACAGGGTGTGTATAATTTTTAGTGTAATAATATAGATTCAATTGATAATAGTTTTCTTGTTGGTACCTATATACATTATACAATTATTTTAATTGAGAATTTTTCATGGAAAACAATCAACTATTTTGTATCAAAAATAAGAAACATTAAACTTTCGAATTGATAAATTATTATGAATAATGGAAATTAGGTAACATGGAAAATAAACAAAAATCTAATACCTACACAACTTATTAAAAATAATATACCTACATTTACATAATAGAAAAATTAATAACAATATGTGTGATAACAAAATAAAATCAAGGTGTAGTCAAAAATGAATGGCATAAGACTGCATTAAAAATAATGTATTATCTAGCATGTTTGCTTTTTGTTGAATTTTTTTTGGGTCCTGGTTTGAATACTATCAAAATTTTCAATTGAGTCTTAAAAATTGTCTTTTACTATTATCCTTCGTTGTTTTGTAGGTGAATACAGTAAAGCTAAAAGCAAATTAAGCACTCTGGAAATATACATCTGACTTGCAGTCTGAAATTGAAGATACATCAGTTTCAAAAAGAAAAAAACAAAGCCATTGCGATTTGTCTCATCTGATGATGAGATTTTGGACTCTCGGATGCCAAGACCAAAACTAAGTAGAGACTTGAAAAGTAAGTATCTCTCTTATAATAACACTCGTCATGTAAACTGTGTAAACATATTTTTTTTTTGTATTGAAAAGGGACTTTCCAATTTACATATGTTATTAACCCTTTAAGGACGAACGTCGCTCATTTGAAAACTCTTAGGTACAAACGGAAGTGATTGGCAACGTCGCCCTAAACACGTGTGCCGTCTTTGCCCTATTCCGTACTTTTAAAAACAACCATCAAGCGATAGTTTTAAATTGTTTTTCAGTATATCAACGACCGTCAGAACGGGAGCTGTTATTTGATGTAGTATTTGTTTGTGATAAATGATATATATAATAATCGGTGTCGCGTATAGACGACGTTCGGCATATCGACGTGTGTAGAAGCGTTGGCTGAGTAACACTGAATTTACGGTAAAAAGCTGAATATGACAACACCTCGGTCCAAAATCATACAAAGATCGACGTCGCATATACGCGACCCTCGGCCAATGGAAGTGTGTTGAACTAAAAAAAAATGCTTCGACTGGCAAAGGTGCATAAGAAAAATATGCTCCTTCCTTAAAGGGTTAAAAAGCATTTTTTTATGATGCACCATAGAAACCATAGTTTTTTTTCCATTTGTAGGTGAAATTGCTGCAGCGTCTAGTCGACAAGCTAGTCCTTCTATTGGTTCAAACCCAAATGTAATTTGTTTGCCCGGATGTTCTACTCCTTTAACTCATGCCACATCGAGAAGTGGACAATAATGTTGCCTATATCATCACTATTTTCTGAACCACTCAATTCTGATTTGTTAGGTATTTATATTATAAATAAAGCTGGTTATGTTGCAAATTTGTGGCAGATTCGTGATTCGAGTAGCATAACCAAATGTCTAGTTTTTCCATATAAGAAAAATTTTGTTCTATTTTCTTTGATACACTCACTAGTCTAGTTTATTTGTCTCTCTACAGGATGGTTTAAACTTGCTGCATATTATATCATCATATACATATGATCGGTCACAGAATTACAAATCAACTTCATTATTTTTATGTATCTTTTATATTCACTCTCCGTTATTACGGTTTTTTTATACAAGTTTTAATCACTCTGTAGGGTATCAAACATTTGTTTCGTTAATATTAAGTTAATTCTGATTTCCATATAAATGCTATGCTAAAGTGTTAAATATTTCCTTACTTTTTTAGATTGTATTTTCAGTTGTATTTATTGTTTCTTAAGATAAATAAACTTAATATTTCTATAATACAAGGCGATTCATAAGTAATGGGCCATATTGTAACTGTATGTTCAGAAGACAAAAATAATGATATTTGACTCAATAATAAGGGGTCTAAGGTCGCTCTTTTTCTGACATACAGGGTATTAAAGTTGGGAAAATAAGATATATTTTTGTTAATTATTCAGCCGTTTTTGTAGATACAGACCTGAAAATTTATGAAGGGCTATTTAAAAAAAAAAAAAAAAGAATATGATAGTAGATTTAACGCTACTTGTTGAGGTCGCCACTTAAGCCATATTGAATAGAAGAAATCAGCCATAACTTTTTTGTCACTTAAGAATTTACAAACTAAATATGCTATTTAGGAAGCCCTAGCCTTCTTTTAAAAAAAAAAATATATTTGTTTGATCTTCAAAATATTAACCTTTCTCCAGATATTTAAAAATTTCTAATTTACTATACAGTCGCCGCGCCATAACTACAAAGTTTAATATTCTCACAATAAAATAAAAATTGATTAAAAAACGTAACTATTTGTATTTATTAATTTATTTTTGTATGAATTTAAATGTTTACATCAAATAAATACAAATAGTTACGTTTTTTTATCAATTTGTTTTGATTGTTATACTTTATTTGAGAATGACTGTTAGCAAATTCTAAGAACCGAGTCGTTAAAATCCAGTTAAATAAACAGTTTTGAATGCAACTAATAAGGTTTTCCGTAGATAATGAGGATAATTTTCTCAAATAAAGTATAGAATATTGGACTCAAGAAAGGTTAATATTTTGAAGATCAAAGAAGTATACCTTTTTTTTTTAAAAGAGTAGAGCTTTCTAAATTGCATATTTAAGGTGTAAATTTTGAAGTGACATAAACGTTATAGTTGATTTCTTCTATTCAATATGGTCTAAGTGGCGACATCTATAAGTAACATTAAGTCTATTATTATATTCTTATTTGCCGTTTCAAAAAATAACTCTACCTAAATTTTCAGGTCCGTATCTAGAAAAATGGCTGAATAATTAACAAAAATATTTTTATTTTTCTAACTTTAACACCCTGTATCTCAGAAAAGAGCGACCTTAGACCCCTTATTATTGCGTCAAATATTATTTTTGTCTTCTAAACATACAGCTACAATATATATGGCCATTACTTATGAATCAACTTCTATATGTAGAGATTCATATCTCTTTCAACACATTGTTTTTAAGATTGTGATAAAACTTTAATAAATTAAAAGTTTTTTAAAAAGAACATTGCTTTTATTTATTACCTAGAAAACTATTCTTAAAAATAGTAAAAATAACAATTATTTATTAATGGATATATATATTTATAAAGTAGAAATAACTTATTTTAAAAGATATTAACTGAAAATTTTAATTGGTTATATAGTACCCATACAAGAAGGATTTGAGCATCTAAGTGGATATCTTCACTTCCGGTTATACCGAAAAGTAATAAGAATTTTAGGTCTTAATGAACATACACAGTATTTTAATTTTTGAGTAGTTCACACTAATCCTTACTTGTTTTGTTTTGGCTAAAAAATTTTAGTTTTTTAAATTTTCTGTTTGGACGTTGTAGATAGGTATTTGGAATGTAAATGTTTCTTGTCAGGATAGGTCTGGAAGTGATAAAAGTTACACTTAGTTGCTTAAATCGTTCTTTTGTATAGTTAATACAACCCATTAAAATTATTTACAGTGGTTCTACAAGGTCGTGGAGAAAAAATATATACGTCAGTTTGACGTCATTCGAACGTCAGTTTGACGTCATATCGACTTCCGAATCGGTCATTTTTACGTCATGCTATGACGTCATGAAAGGACGTCAATATGATGTGACATTAGACCGTCATAATGACGTCATTTTTGTTGGTCGGCGTACGTCAGTAGTGCCCTAAAAATGACGACATCAGGACGTATTTTTTCCTTCTAATTAGTAAGTATGAACACTGGAAAATAGATAATTGAAATCTAATACAATAAACAATCTAAAATTTAAAATTTTACCTGCAGGTACACCTTTATTATTACTCCCAATCATAGGAGTCATGTCAACATATTGTGCTGACCCCGACAATCCGCACCAGATATGTTAGAGTTAATGGTGGCCCCAGTGACACAATCTGAACAAATTATTAACTCTAACGCTCGCTTCGCAATTCTTGTACATAGACCTAATTGCTTCCAAAATATGTTTTGTAACCCCATACAAAATCTATATAAACTATTCTCACGTAAAGATATATAACTGTTTGTTTGAGGGCACTGTAAAGTATAAATTATATACCGTATATACTATATATTTGAGGACAATATAACTAGTTTTCTAATGCACGTAACTATCTCTTTGAGGACAGTGTAAAGTATAAATTATATACCGTATATACCATATATTTGAGGACAGTAGGTATAACTAGTTTTTTAATGCACGTAACTATTTCTTTGAGGACAGTATAAAGTATATAGTATATACATGTGATGTCCCCGTATAAACACTTAGGCATATATATATATATATATATATATATATATGTATATATATTATATAGATTATATAGAAATTAAAAAATTCGAATATAGTATATAGCATTCCTTGTTCAGACTGTGAAAACGTTTATATAGGTCACTCGTCCAGATGCTTATCTGGGCGCATATCTTCCCATAGGAGTGATTGCAACAAAAAAAAGTTGTCCTGTGCCTTAGCAGACCACGTAATCAACACAAAATATACTATGAATTTCAGTGAAACTAAAATCCTCGCTAAAGAACCTAACTATACCAAGAGGATCTTTTTAGAAATGGTCCATATTCACAATACTAAAAATACACTCAATAAAAAATCTGATGTAGCCAATTTAAGCAAAATTTACAAGTATTTACTCTCTTTGCAAAATTAAACATTATTAAAAAAAACTAAAATTTTTCTTTTCTCATTAACAATTTCTTTTTTAACTTTCTTTTTTCTTCTTTTCTCTTTCCAATCATTAAATCAACAATATCAAATTAATTTTCCATTTCTTTGCATTTTAATTATTCATTTTCTGTTGGAAATTTTTGTAGAAATATTTTAATAACATTACACAAATAAATTCAAATAATTCTTTTTATTAACGTAGATTCGAAAATATTATAATTGTATCCAGCTCGTTATTTCCTTCAAACAACTTGAAAGTCATTGGGTTTTTGCACATGTTGATAAATTTCGTATTCGAACACCGGTTTTGCTCAGTTTTAACGTAAAAATCAACGATGATGGATTTAAAATTCAACTAATAAAATTTTCTCAGTCTTCAATGTTTAACCATAGTGAATCTCTTTTTTTTTTTTTGTTTTATATAATGTATAATGTTAACAAGAAAAGTTTTTAATTGTGTATTTGATGTCAACTTTTTCTTTTAATCTCAGTTTGGTGAGTAAATTAGTTTATTCTGTTTTTGTAACTAATTTTTAACAACGATTTTTGTATTCATTGTAGATGTTCTGATGAAGGAAATAAACATTTTCCGAAAGCTTAACAAACAAAAAAGAGTGCATTTTATTTACTAAAAAGCCCTCCATATCTTTGACTGCATCCCCAAGATATTTCTATATTTTTTCTCAACTAGTCAGTCAGTACTACCCTCCTTTTTATATATATATATATTGTAATGATATGTATGTATAATTTAATTATTTTTAAGAAAATATTTTTTGTTTTCTTAGTGTAGAAAATAATACCTTTCAGCTAGCTCATAAAATAAATTTATATTAGACGCCAATGACAATATTATTAATGTTATATAATAAGCACTTCAGAAACTTACCTATATAGGCCTATAACATTCCTTTTTTATTAAATTTGCACGAGACTCAGTTATTTGTTTAATGTTATTACCTTTCATAAAATATTTATAGTTCTCAGGGATTTATAGTGGTTTCAAGAAGCAAATAAGAGATTGTCCCAATCTCCCCTATCAAATTTTGCGAAACTGCAATGATCTTCAAAATTAATCAATCAGTTATGCAACCAACAATACACATTTATTTGAAAAGAAAAACCAAAGACAATACAGTTAAATAGACAATTAGGTTAGTCAAATATCAACTCATTCATTCGTTCTATCATACTTGATTAACGTAAGAACTTAAATTTAAATTATTACACAAAACCAGTTCATTCTCTACACAACTTGTAGTTCATATGGCCCGTAGTTATATGAGACCTGAATTGGTAACAATGTCCTTGAATATTTCTATTCGTGTTTAAGAAATATAACCTCAAACTACAATGATTGGTATATTGAATGAAGTTGTCTTGTATTAAAACTTTATATGTTCAAAAGGTAAGAAATATCAATTTAAATATAATTATACAGTCAATACCTTTAAGCATAATCACTGAGATTGTCCTTCTTGTCATTTTTTCTTTGCAGGTCAATCACTAGCAGTAGGAATGCTGTATTCCCAGCCATGGTAAAGTTCTTCTCCAATAAAAACAAAGTCAATTTACCATCATCTGCTAAGATGCGGGATCTTTTATATGAAAAAAAAACTGTCCTGTGACGCACTAAGCCGGCACAACGCACTTTTGAGGTGAGTAAATAAATACCTTGCTCTGACTATTTGTCAATTACAAATAAAATTTACAACTAGGTTTCTTTAATTTCTTGATAACTGATCGATTGATTCTTTTCTTTTTTTTTATTTTACGGGATTCAAAAATTTTTCATACATTTAATCTTTTATCAATTTTCTACCACCACTTTTTTTTTTTTTAATCAACAACCCCTTAGTTACCAATTTTCATCAAGTAATAACTTTTTAAATTTAACCAATCAAAACGATTTGCTTCTAGTGATCTATTATTTATTTGATTTACTATTTTAACTAAAAGACTTTATTTAAAATATCACTGTCCGATTATTTTTGTGAAATTATTTCATACTATTGTTATTATAATTTCTTTATTCTGGTTGTCAATTTTTATTAATTTAGAAAAATCTTCTCATATAAAATCATGTTGGCAGCAATTTTACCAATTTTTTGAAAATTGTCAAGTTTGTCAAACTTTCTTGATAAACTTGCTGTACAGGGTGATAATATAATTATTCGAGAAATTTTTTTTTTATTTTGATTCAAATTTATTTTATTTTATTTTTAATGATTGTAATTTTATTTTAGGTAATGACACATAGATTTTCATGGAGTACAAGGCTTTATAAATTATAGAAACGAGTATTCTTTTAATCGCTCCATGAAAAATTAAGTTTCTGATGGCTTTAATGCATTCTTACTGAAGGTAAATTTATAATTTATGTTATTTTATCTAGCTAAGCATATCCTTTTCTACATGATATTTTATTACATTACAATATATATATATATATATATATATATATATATATATATATATATATATATATATATTTATTTATAGGCCTTGGTGGCATCCCTCCATGTTAAAATTGCGTCTGCCGTGGCATCCACGTCCTCGTGGCATCCGATATACAGATGCCACGAGGACTTTCGATGAAACTCATCGCAAATGAAAGGATCCTACCCCTACTAACTCTCGGCAAAATATTGGCGGGATGCCAAAACAGCCTATTTTTGTATGTTTTTAAACATGGTAGTTTGAGCAATGACCGCAACTGCCGCCACTTTCGTGTGCTGTATATTCTGAGATATATTTAAAGGAGGTAATGGCATCCAATGATATACATATTCATTTTGAGTACCTGGTGGCCTCTGTATATTCCGTTTTCGGTTTGATGGCATCCATTTCGTTGTTGCCAGATCTTTTATTGGTTTATAACTCAGCCTTTTCATTTTTATAGATTCTTTAACATACTTTCACTAGGATGAAGCGCCCTTGCGATTTACTTCCGAGAAAATAACATGTGTTTAACACATCTTTTGAAATATACTGGTTAAATTAGGTACACTTATTCTGTCACTTTTTAAACTGTAATCTGTGAGGAACAGATTTGTTTTGTATAAAAATTTGCACAGATTTGTCTGCCAATGTTGATAAAATTAAAAATCGTATAAGGCATAAGCTAGGAGAAATTAGCGGACAAACTGGACGACGATGCTTGAAAATTTCAATATTGTTATTCGCTGAAATCTTTGGTTTAGATGGACTTTAGTGTCATGAAAGTTAAAAAATAAATAAAAATTATAATTTTTATTGAAAAAATCATTAATTCAGTTTAAAATATTATTTAAAACAAAATATAATTTTTATACCGATTAACCGATTAAACAAAACATTAAGACTAATAATGATTCAAAATACATATTTTTTTCTTTTAAAGTCAGGTTTTTGCCGCCAAACAACTATGGGAGCAGAGAGGGGAAAACACATTTAGCCCAAGATTACAAATACAATTCTTATACTACCAATTCAGTACACTACTTTCAATTAATTAAATCAAAATCATTAAATAGCAAGAACTCCAACATAATTTTTAGGTCTTTAAAGTCATTCGTATCCGCCGATAAATATTATTCCATCAACTTTCCGTTTGAATTAACTTATTACCTGGAACGTTACATAGTAAGTCTGTTTTTTCTGCCTAGGCAGTAAAAATATATCTTTCTAAGTCTTTAAAGTGTCAATAAAAAGCCGCTATGGGTACAAGAAACCAAGTTTTTTTTTAAATATTTGAAAAATGACTAACTTTTAGTATATATATAAACGACGTGGAATCATTAATTTTCCTACGAATTTTTTTCAAAACTAAACATATTTACATGTTTTCTTTTCGTTACACCTGATAAATAATGAAACACATCAAACTTTTTTTGTGAAAAACAATTATATTTTTTAAAAAATATACCTTTATCGCGAGATATAGCGGTAAGTTACAAAATTAAACATATTTTATTCCAACGATTTTGTTGAAAAATCTAGAAATTGTTCTGGTAAACAGTTCCCGAGGTAAGGCCAAACTTTATTCTCGTGTGTTATTTAAAAAAAAAAAAATTTTTATTCCATTCTATGACTACCAGTTAACACAAACTTTTTCATAAATTCAAATAATTTTTCAAAAAATCAAAAAGCGACATTATACTTTCCAATTATACAAGGTTCTCCAAGAAAGCGATACATATCAAAGTTTTCCAAAATGGGACACCTTGTATTTCATATATTTGAATTTTCCTTGCCTTTCTTATTATAACAATAAAATAGTCTGAGATTATACAGGGTATTTCACACGCTATAACCAGTTTTATATAAAATTCGTACTGATTTCAAAGACGTGTATAGTGCAAAATAAACATTTGAAAACCATTTTTGTGCAGTAAAAGGTTTTCATTATTAGTCAAAAAAATTTACCAATGTACTACTTTTTTAATTTTAAACAAATCTTTATAGGGTACGTCAATACAAAAAATTTAGTAACTATTTCTATTTGGGACAAATCTATTGAATTCGTTTAATATTATTTTTATTTTAAACAACATTTTTAATAGATAAATGTTAAATTGTCATTTGTTTTATTAGGCAAAAAAGCACAAGATTTAATGTCGTGGCTGGTGTTTCATAGGCGAAGCGCAGCTAAGACTAGGAAATCAGCCAAGGCATTCGGAGAAAAAATGATATGTTCCACACAGCAGAAAATTAGATATAATGCCTTGGCTGGTTCCCTAGTCTCAGCTTGTGCTTTTCTGGCTAAAAAAACAAATGACATTTTCACATGTATTTATTTAACATAAGAATAATATTATACGAATTCAATAGATTTGTCCTAAATAGAAATAGTTACTAATTAGAAATTAATAAATTGTAATAATATTTTACCAAATATTTACAACATTATTATACTCTTCACACAGTAGTCTGTGAAGAGTATTATATATTTACTTTTGTCCGTCTGTCTGTCCGTCCGATGTCACGTTTTTTGTCCGCACGATAACTCAAAAACGAAACATGATATCTTCTTGAAATTTATAGAAAAAATCAAACTCTATAAGGGGACAAAGCCTATTGATTTTGAAAAAAATCGGAATAAAAATGAGGGGTTTAGGGGGGGGTTGAAACTTAAAAAAATTATAAATCATTTAGGAAAAATGAAGTTCTATGAGAGGACGAGGCCTAATAATTTTTTAAAAATCTGATTAAGAATAGGGGGTTATAGGGTAGTTAAAACTTAAAAAAATTATAATTTAAAAACGAAATATGATATAAATTTGAAATTTTCAGGAAAAATCAAGCTATATAAGGGAACAAAGACTATTTTTTTTTTTAAATAAATCTGACTAAAAAGGGGGGTTTAAGGGGGGGGGTTAAAACTTTAAACAAATCATAAATCAAAAACGAAACATGATATTAACTTGAAATTTTAAGGGAAAATCAAGTCCTATAAGGGGACAAAGTCTAGTGAATTAAAAAAAATTAATAAAAGTAGGGGTTTAAGCGGGGCTTAAATGTAAAAAAATCATAAATTTAAAACGAAACATGATACCAACTTGAAATTTAAAAAAAAAATCAAGCTCTATGAGATGACGAAGTCTCTTGATTTTTAAATAGATCCGATTAAAAATGGGGAGATTAGTGGGGGGTTGAAACTTTAAAAAAAATCATAAATCAAAAACGAAACATGATATCAACTTTAAATTTTCAGGAAAAATCAAGTCCTATTAGAGGACAAAACCTATTAAATTTAAAAAAATCTGAATAACAGTAGGGGGTTAAGTTGGGTTGAAATAAAAAAAAAATCATTCATCTAGAAGAAGTATTATATCAACTTGAAATGTTTAATAAAAATCAAGCTCTATAAGGAGATAAAGCCTATTAATTACTAAAAGAAAAAATTTAAATAAAAATTGGGAAGCCTATTTATTCCCAAAAAAAAAAAAATGTTTATAAAAAAATCGCTGGTTAAGAGGGTCTGTTAAACTGTGAAGAGTATAATATAGAATGCCAAGCATTATATATCCTCATTCTAAATTTAAAATTGCTTTATTGCTCTTTATTTTATGTATTCGATACATTTTTTGTCTCGATAAAAACATTTTTACTTTTATTCGCTGAAAAAGAACAATAACATATACGAAATCAATAAACACATTTGTCACAAATAGGTAGTTACTAGTTAGTACTTTATAAATTTTAATAATATTTAACCATTTATTTGAAATTTTCTTTTTACATTTTTTTATTACTATTTCTTATGTATTTATTTAAATTGTCGATTCAATAAAAATATTTTACACATATTTAATAAAAAATATCTTTTAAAATAATAATATTTTTACGATTCCAATAAACACATTTTTCCTAAATAGTTATTAAAGTTTAAGGATATTGTAAAAAAAAATTTCAATCAATAAATTACAGCTAGTAAAATTCTAATCACTAATTAACACACAGTCTATTTCCAGTCAACCAGTGACCAGTTAAAATTAAACTATTTTGTGAATTATCTTTTTTGTCATTTAGATTTAAAAATCTCCCAAAATTATTAGTTTTAGATATAGAGAATGCTTAACTCAAATTAAACTTTAAGAAACGTTCTTTTAAATGGTGATATAAAATACAATTAAAGAAAATGGGAAAATTATGTATTTCCGTACTGATGTACCCTATAAAGATTTGTTTAAAATTAAAAAAGTAGTACATCGGTAAACATTTTTGAATATTAATGAAAACCATTTACTCCAAAAAAATGGTTTTCAAATGTTTCTTTTGCACTATACACGTCTTTAAAATCAGTACGGAAAACTTTGATATTGTATTACTTTTTTAGAGAACCTTGTATAATTGGAAAGTATATGTTGCTTCTTTGATTTTTTGAAAAACTATTTAAATTCATGATAAAATTTTAATCTCAAATTTAACATGCTTTTTAATAGAATGAAATAAAAAAAAACATTTTTTAAATAACACACGAGAATAAAGTTTGGCCTTATGAACAGTTTTCAATATTATAATAATTATTGCCAGAAATAATCCATTGGTAAATTTGTATACGCGAATGAATTTAAAGGGCGAAGAGACCAATTTGTTTTTAGATCATTCGATATGCCTAAAATGTTTTTAAAAAGAGATTCTAATTCTTTGAACCGCTCTCAAATAGGTAATAATAAATCATTTCGTTGTAAAGGATTCCATTGTAAAGGTTTCCATTGTAAATAATAAGCTCTGAAATCAAGTGTTGAGCCAGTCAAGCATATGTTACTTATTTAGCATTGTATTTAAAAATTTAACCAACTATTAAAACTTTAGAAAAGAATTTTTTTGTAACATTATAAAAAATGTTAAGTTTAATAAATAAAAATGTCTATTTTATGTGACACATGCACTGCATAGGTTTTGGAATGGCTAATATCCGAGTTGTTTGATCATAAAATAAAAAGGAAACAAATCTCTTGCAAAATCCAAAGTTTGAATGTTGTCTAATATTTCTCTAATTTTTACAGTAATTTTGACTATTAAAGCTAAAAGTAGAGCAAATATATTACTGAAATGAGGATAAAAATCATAATTACAAATATTAAAAAATAAATGTAGGGATAGTTTGAGAAGTGGTTGGTTTAAATACAAGCTGTAAGACAATTTTTACCCTATGTACATCATATTTTTTATTTTACTTTATGAAGTACCTACCTTAAATATTAATTATAAATGTTATACTGCGTTAGTGACAAACAGTTGGTCAAATAAAAAATAATAAAATTTCTTTATTCTACTACAATGCGTGTTGATTTTCAAGAAAAAAAATTCTTAAGTTTTATTTGTTTCCTATCTGTGTACATACAGATAAGGAAAGTATAGTAATCATGATTTTTTTCGACCTCAAGTTTTTGACGGATTTTTACGTTTCGGGGGCTCTTGAATCCGTTTTAAACTTAAGCTTTAATCCACCCTTCGGTGAACTGATTATATTTTGGGCCTAGTCGGAACATCTGGGGGTACTGTATGGGGGATCTTTTTATACTTTATGGAATACATCTGTTATTTTTGCTTAGAGAAGAAACTTCTTTAAATAAAAGTTTTTCTCTAGAATTTTCTCTAGAACTTTTGCTCCATATATAATTTTCCTAAAATGGAGCGTATTCTAGAAATTTGAGGAAAAGTGAAAATTTAGAATTTTGAACATTTTAAACTCAAAAACGGATTAAAAAAAGCAACAAATTATAAATTTAAGCTTCAATCTACCATGCAGTAAGCTGCTTAGATTTTGGGCATAGTTGGAACATCAGGGGGTTACTTTATAAGAGAGTAATTTTCTACTTTATTGAATATATCTGTTATTTACGCTTGAAGAAAAACTTCCTTTATTCAAATTTTTTGGCAAAATTATTTTTTCTTCTATACATAATTTTCGTAAAATGACCCGTATTTGAGAAATTTGAGGATAAGTGGAAATTTTGAATTTTGAACATAACTCAAAAGCGGATAAAGAGAAAAACACTAAATTTTAAACAAGCTTTAATCTATTATGTGGTAACCTGATTAGATTTTGGGCATAGTCAGAACATCTGGGGCTACTTTATACAAGGGCATTTTTCTACTCTATTGAATGTATCTGTTATTTATACTTGGAGAAGAAACTTCCTTAAATAAAAGTTGTTTGCAAAATTATTCTCTATGTTTTCTTTTATACATAACTTTCCTAAAATTGTCCGTATTTAAGAAATTTGAGGATAAGTGACAATTTTAAATTTTAATTAAACATAACTCTTCGCTTCGGCTATGAAACACCAGCCACGGCATAAAATCTTGTGCTTTTATGTATAATTAAACAACTATTTTTTCCAAGTTTTAATAGAAAATAGTAACATTATAAAACTAAAAATCCATTAATATTACATGTTTAACCCAAATTTATATTAACTCCAATTTAAGTTTAAAGTAAAATTTTAGAAAAAAAAAATACCCTATTACAGTTTTTCTTTGATTGATTTTATTTACTAAGGAGAACGTCATTTTTGGACTGTTTTTTGTCTTTTTAGGAGTTCTATATAGAACATTTTTTGCACTCTTTTGGTTTTGAAAATGTACAAATTCTCGAAAATAAATCAAATAAAACAAAAGAACTATCCCTGAAATGATACATATTAAAAAAATATTAAAACAGACATAAAATATTTATCTAACGTTTATTTTAATTCTAACTAATTGTAAGCTTTTTAATTTTATTCTATATTTTAACGCCACTGATATTTTTTTAAATTTGTAAACACTCATGTTTTTGTTTTCCTACTGTATATATCTTGTTAAATCAAATTATATTATTTCGAATACACCTCCACACGCTGTAAAACAAAAGATGGGGTTTTAACTGTTTTAAAAAATTACATGTGTTTTAGTTCCTTATGTTTTTAAAAATAATTTACTGAACCAGAAGATAAAGAATATGTTATCCAAAATATATCTGTCGCCTATAAAATAAAAAATTAAATAAAAATTTATGACCAAATAAACCAAGGCACTTTATTTATTTAAAGTAAAAGAAATACGAGCAATACCCAAATATCTATTTTTGGGTCTTTATTCAAAGTACAACTAAACGTCCGTAAAATAAACACATACGGTTTTAAGGTCTAAAAGGGGCTGAATTTTACACAAACTAGAAACATTTCATGCAATTTCAAACGGAGCAGTGTTGTCAAACTTACAGAGTTCACGAAAGACGCTATTAGTATTTTTAAATTCTTCTCAGTATACATGGTGTATATTGGGCGGATGCCATCAAGGGTCATATCTATACGGATGCCACGGACGACTACAATTCAATATATATATATATATATATATATATATATATATATTATAGTGTTATTTCAAATTTAAATGAAGGGAAACAGGTATCAACTAACACCAATTACAACCACCTAGTTAGAATAACTGTAGATATAAAAATGCTAAAGCAAATAAATTTTAAACAGTATTTAAATTATAAATGAACATAAAGTATCACAAAACAGATGTAAAGTCATCTAAATAAAACAATAAGTAAGTAGTAGGTGTACCTTAGGTATGAGATAATAATTTGAGAGAAACGTTGAAGTAAATAGGTATCGATAAATACTAATTAGTATAAATGTGGCTATAAGAGGGTATTTATTAGTATATTAAATCAAATAAAATTAAATAAACAGTAATTATCACAAATTTGCTATATGAATGGAGAAATAGTAAGAAAAACATATGTAGAGTTATATAAAAGAAGTAATATGTAGTTAATAAACGTACCTGGTAGAATATGGCTAGGTAAGGATATTTTCTGGAGTTTCAGGAACTAGAGTGGTTCTAAGATCAATGGAAAATCAATCCAGTGTCAGACAAAGATATAGTTGCGACATCTGATCCAATAAAAATCCATTTTAAACTTAAATCAACAGATATCCAAATATCAGATCCGATGGTCAAATTTCTTGAGTAAAAGCCATGTAGAATCCAATTCATAGGTAGTCAAATCAATTCAAACTTTAGGCCTTGCCATATAAGCCAATGTACTGATGTAACTGCAGTATTTCATCTGGTAGAACACATGTGGAATCTAAAAAAAAGTATCAAATGTTTATACAAAGAATTTCACTAGTTAGACACACAAAATAAAATATAATAAGAAAAATTTGAATCTAAAATAATATACCTAATATTAAAATGTTCATTTAGAATAAGTTTCTAAAATTTAAAGTGAATAATTAGTGATTTAAAATAAAAGTGAAAGAAATAATCAAAAAGTGAGGTTTAGAAAAAGTCAGAAATCAACATTTGCATGAATCAAATCGGATTACCGGTGGGCAGAAAGGAACTATGAAGGTAACTATGGAAACGAAAAAAGTGGAAGTTAGATAATCAATAATCTTAAAAAAAAAAATAAAAATGGGAAGATTTTAAATAAAATCGAAAGGAAAAAAATAAAAATTAGGTGTAGAAAGTAAGAAATCGCCAGATATTACTAATCCCAAAGATATCCAGACATCCTGGTGACTACATGTATGCAGAGAAATGGACCAGAACTACTAAATACGTAAGAAAGGAATCAAATTTGTACTTACCAATGTTCATATACATTCCAATATCACTTCCAAAAGACACCAGAAACGAGATTCAAACACAATAACTTTTTAAAAAGTTGTATAACCTCACTATGATCGTTGAACTCACGACTAATGTAAATAAACACTAAAAAACTTTTCACTAAACGAGTCAAAATAATAGTTATAAGGTACTTGAACGTTTTATAATCGTTAAGGACTCTTAAAAGAGAGATTTTCATTCTTTTCCTTGTTGTAATTAGATAAGAAATAGTTATAGGAGTGTGTTTTCCGTACAGTCGGTCACAATATAAAAAAAAAACTTTGGTTATGAGTCTAAAATCTGTTAACGTTATGGCACAGATGCATGCGAGTACATAGTACGGGAGATACACGAAAAAAAAAAAAAGAAAATAAATTTAGGTTTGGTGAATTAAGATTTAGGAATTTTTTTTGAAAATGTACAGATCCAAATTTTTCTATTGTTAATATATTTATTTTTGAGAAGTAAAGGAATTTGAATAACAAAGTGTCCAAAAGAAAGTAAAAAAAAAAAAAAAAAAAACTTAAAATAATTTTCTTACATATAAAGAAGGTATTGTGTGTCTAAACAGGTAAAATTCATTTAAGGATATTATTATTTAATTGTGGATACTACAGCCAGAACTCATCTTGATCCTGAGACAGATAACGGTAAATATGAAATTTTATTATATAAGTCTGACATATGTTGATCTTAAAATAAAGATAAATCAATAAGATACAGATAAATGATTTAATGTATATAAATTAGCCTTTACAGCCTCTAAAAAAAAAAAAAAATAAAAATATAATAATATTAATAAAATTTAAGAAATAACAAAATAAAAAAAAAATCAATAAAATATATCATTCCTAAAAAAAACAGTATAATATATATATATATATATATATATATATATATATATATATATATATATATTTTAAAACGTATTTCGCGTAATTACACTTTTAATGGGGTGGCTTTGCTCTATCAATCAAAATAATGAAGTGGGCAAAGACACCCCATATAGGCAAATAACTTTGCCCACCCAGTTTTCAATTTTTTTTTTAATATTATTTTTTATAGTGAGCAAAAAACAACATTACTGTTGTGTTGTCCTTATTGCCACTTATAGTATAGATCATACGTTTTCCAGAAAATAAAACACTTTATGAAACAAGAACGATTTAAAGTTCAGAATTGGGCATAGTCGCCCCATTTCACGGTACAGCAACTTTGCATAGATAGCCCCCAGAGTTTGCCCTAGAGACAGCCAGATCTAAATTGAACGGAGCAGCCCTCCATTGGTATGAAGCTCATAGAAATATTTGTACAACGTGGACACAGTTTAAGTGCGAGTTCAAAGAAACATTTATTCTTCAAGATAATCTTGCAAACTTGTCGCGATATATGACTCTACGATCACAAAAGCCTAACGAAGATTTAAGTGTATATTTTCATGAGAAGGTTTGTTTATGTAAGGATCTAAATCTAGGATCAAGTGAACAAAAAGAACAAATTGTTATTGGTTTACACTTCAGAGAACTTGCAAGTATGGTTATGTCTAAAGAACATTTTAATATTAAGGAGCTTTATCATGATATATTAAATTATGACCGTATTGTCAACCAAAACTCGACCTCCCCCATATTTTGTATCTAGAGGTGTTTATGGTCAAGTTAATACCAGACAAGAACAAAAACCGAGAATGAAATGTTTCAATTGTTTCGGAGAAGGACATCTAGTGACGACCTGCCCAAAACTTAAACGAGAAAGGGGTTCTTGTTTTACTTGTGGATCCATGTCGAATCAACAGAGGTTTTGTACTGCTAGATCCAATACATAGTCTGGTAATAGTGGTGTGCAGCCCCATCGAGATGGCTCTACAAATCTAATCGACATTATACCATCATACTAGGTAGAAATAGAAGTAGCAGTAGGAGAGAGACTGGTAAATATATCTGCATCTGCATCTCCAGATGATTTAATAATTGAAAATGATGAACATTATCCATTTTAGGATATAAATAACTCTAGTTTGACTATTATTGGTAAATTTATTGCTAATGTTGTTATAGAAGGTTTAAAATTTGATACTGAATTTTATATTGTCCCGAATACAACAATAAAATATGTATGTCTCTTAGGTAGAGATTTTATAGCTATTAATAAACTAAATGTTACTTTTGGAGATACAGATAAAATTATTAGAACTGATAATTTGGAAAATGAACTTTTGCACATTGATATCAATACTAGCAAAACTGTAAATTTAAATATTAATCCGGACTTAAATCCAAAATTAAAGCAAACATTTTTAGATGACTTTGATACATTCTCTGAAAAAATACAACCTGAACACCCTGAAAGTGATTATAAAATGAAAATTTTAATAAAAGAAAATCAAAATTCAATTTTTTTAAGCCTAGAAGATTATCCTATTTTGAGAAACAACATGTCAAATAATTCTTGATGATTTACTTGCTAGAAAAATAATTCAAAAAATATATCAGAATATGTATCTCCAATAGTCTTGGTCCCTAAGAAACCTACAAGTTATCGAATGTGCCTAAAATACAGACGGTTAAATGAAATAACACTTAGAGATAATTTTCCTATCCCATTAATAGATGATCAAATTGATATGCTCAAAAATAAGTGCTATTTTTCTGGCTTAGATTTAAAAGATGCTTTTCACCACATTTCCATTGATCCTGAATCTATAAAATATACTTAAAATATACTTCATTTTTCACCTCCCAATGGTCAGTTTGAGTACCTTAAAATGCTATTTGAATTAAAGAATAGCCCAGCAAATTTGAGTAGGTATGTAAATTTGATTTTCAGTGATTTAATTAATATATGAAATATGTCTCTACTTTGATGATTTATGTATAGCTACAGAATCTTTGGAGGAAAATTTAAATATTCTGAATTTATTTTTTGATCTATTAATAGGAAACAAACTTGAATTAAGACTTAACAAGTGTTACTTCTTTTAACATAGTACCCAATTTTTAGGGTATATTATTGATGCCAACGGCATAAAACCAGCTAACATCAATTTAGAAGCTATTAAAAACTTTCCTGTACCTAAAAACTTTGTTAATGTTAGAAGCTTTTTAGGGTTGACATCATATTTTAGACGTTTTATTAAAGGTTATGCTGTTAGCGCTAAACCTCTTTATGACTTACTCAAGAAAAATGACACTTTTAAATTTAATTCTGAGGAACTTGAATCTTTTGAGACATTAAAAGGTCTACTTTACCCTATATTTTATTTTTCAAAACGAACAAGTCCAAGTGAAAGTAAAATGCATAGTTATGAATTAGAAATGTTATGCATTGTTTACTCTTTACGTAGATTTAGAATTTATTTACAAGGCTTAGAATTCATTATTTTTACTGATTGCAATAGCATTAAATTAGCCTTGAATAAGAAAGAAATAAATCCAAAAATAATAATTACAAAATTTTTGTTATTCTATTGAACATACACTCGTATTCAACATTCTGATTGTCTAAGTAGATATTCTGTTTAAATAATTGATGACAATACATTCGAAAGAAATTTAAGTATAAAACAAGATTGTGATCCCGAAATCTATAAAATTTGAAATTCTTTAGAACATTCTGAAAGTAAATTATATGAACTTAGAAATGGCTTAGTATATAAGAAATATAGTAAGAATTTATTATTATTTTATGTTCCTTTGTAGGTTCAAAAAACGAGAAAGGGTAGTTTCTCCCGCTCGTTGCTTTTTTATACCCGTCGTTAGGCTTATTTTCGGTTTAAGTATTTGTATTTTTGAATATTTGTATTTTTGTATTGTTTGCATTTTTGTATTGTTTAAATTTTGTATTTTTTGAGGGCTGGATCAGGTGCGCAGTATGCTTTAACTGGGCTCATAATAAATGTGCTGGAGTCGAAGACGATGATGCTGATGACTTTATATGTGATTTGTGTGCTCGAAATCTCATTTAAAAAAAAATTGTTGTTAACTCTTTAGGTATTTTGTAGTTTTTTATTTGTGTCATTTTTTCGTCGTCAAGTTTACATAAATATATTTTTTTTGTAGCCATAAAAAACCTGATTTTACTTTTATTTTAATATAACGTTGATTATTAGTATTATTTTTTTACGTATCGATTATGTTTCCCTGGGATCGTTTTACCCCTGTCAAGTAATAATTTTACCCCACATAGTAGAGCAAAATGATCCCTTTGTATTATGTCAGATTTTTATGTCATATCTGCAAAAAAGTTACAATTTCATTTGTCAAAACAAGACTGGCTAAAATAAATACATTGTGCTAATCGCAGTAAAATTTTCATAATTTTCTTTCGTAATCAGAAGCAGTTACACGTCATCAAACCTTAAGGGGATAATTTTTACCCACTCTCCCCTAAGTTTAATTAAAAAATTATACGAACAATTTAGGCACACTTACCTTATAAGGTTTTTAAATCCTAACACGATTATTGATCCATAAGTTCAAATATGTAAATGAGCGCCACTTAATCTCACAGAGCACGAGTTAGTTTTAAATACCTGAATTAATGTTTAATTGAAATTTTAACTGAGTTTATATCAACAGAAAAATGTTTTATATTTTGAAAAGACCTAAATTATATATCACTTAATACTACATGGATCGATATTAATAAAACTCGGTTTAAATCACACTATTACTAATTCTGAGACTCCTAACAGGAACAGGATGAGATGTCTACTCCTACATATAGCGGACTTGAACCTTGTTGTTACAGTTCGGGGACCCCTTTAGAATACATATATAAATTAACATGATTCTAGGATAACCACTAGAAGAATACGTAACACTACGTGGCGAAAAACGGAAACAATTACAAGATGACGGCTTCACGTGAATGGTGGACGATCAGAGACGAGAATTCTACAAAGGGCCCAACACATCTATAAAGATATAATCCCTTTTAGAAATTTTTGTGGAACCAGAGAAAATTAATGAAAAGTAAACTTACAAAGTACAATTTGCCCTTGCTATTAATACTTCCCGAGACAGGGACAGATAACAAATAGATGTATACAACAAATCATCTCAAAAGTTGTGAAGCTTGAAATTTGGGTATTTATATTGTAAACAAGAAAATATGACGTGCCAGTGTCAAGTCTGTAAGTGACATTTTAATGTGACGTCAGAATTATCAACACTACTCGTGACCATATTGTTTCATTATTCTAATCCAATAGGTAAACAAGGACGGAAATATAACTATAACGGTACTGTCTTTGAACTGGAATGTTTTTTAAAACTTTAGACGGTCATATCAGTTCTTAATTCAGTTTCAGTTATGTCAGTTCAGTTGTGACTTCATTTGTGGAAATGCTGTCTTTTTAGACAATTAGTTTTCATTTCCGTGCACATCAGTGATGGATGAAGATTCCCTAATTGCTATCGCTTTGTGCTTGGCACTAAAGAAACCACAAAAGAAAAGAACTAAATCGAGCAAAAATTGGCTCCTAAAAAGAAAATTATTGTCTCATCTAAAATTAATGAAGAAACTTCATTTTGAACCTTGTGATTGGTCAAACTACTTACGAATGAGCGAAAATGCATATCGAAAATTGCTGTACTTAGAGACACCAATTATAAAAAAGCGCGACACCAATATGAGAGAAGCTATATTACCACAGGAGAGTTCAAGTGCAACTCTTAGATTTTTGGCAACTTCAGAATCTTAGATTTCCTACTGTAATATCAGCGCCCACTTTAACGGTCGTAATACCTGAAACTTCTAAAGCCATAAGAAACGAAATAGGATTACATAAAGGTAGGTGCTATATTGAAAATAAAAAGAACGATTGATTTATTTAAGCTTAAAAATATAGTAGATGTATGCATAAAATGTCTGAATACTATGAAAAATAACTAGCAGCTGAATTTGATGTTGGACTTCTGGCTGGTGTGTAGTATAACGTGTTCGTTGTGGAAAGGTAGGTATTTAGTAATTAGTATTTAACGTAGGTTCACTATTTATTTATTTATTAACTACAAGCGATACTAATACAGCAGCGAGACCGCATGGCATGACCTTAACATGAACACCGAAGGACAGCCATTGCAGTAGCGCTGACCTGCGCCAAGGTCCATAAACTAGTTAGGTTGCATGGTAACAGCACTGACGAAGAGGGGTGAGAGGAGAACACGCGTCATCAAGCGTGCCGTTTGCCGAACGTATTGAGCTGTGGTATTAGTTTCGTGCGTTTTGACCGTTTTGTTTACTCGCCGTTCTTTTGTAGTTTCACAGATTGTCGTAATTTTTTCGCTTTGTGAATAAAATAGGTGTTATATTCTGTTTTTATATGAGAAGAAAAGATCCAAGTGAAAGTTATTAGCGTTATTTGCATAAAATCGGAGTGGAGTGAGTCATACATAAGGGAAGCTGCAACAAGTATGTGACGATAAAGTTGAAACTGAATGTAGTACATCCTCAAGTAGCACGGATTCTCATTTATCAAGTGGGAAGCAATCAGAGAAGGATAGGCTTGCATATATTGCTGGTTATTTGGCCAAAAAGCACAAAGCAAAGCACCCTAACTTGGTAATGTACACGTATGAAACCAAAGAAAATACATCCGTTCATAATTATATCATGCCCTCCTGGATTCAGAGTTTGTCGTTTGGAGGTTTAATTCAACAATCAGAACAGTGGTTGCAGCAAGTCACATAAATGGATGAATACTTCCAAAGGATGCATAAAAACACGTTAAGTGATAAAAAGGAAATTGTCACAAAAACCACGCAGCATATATGTGACAATATTAAAGAGGTCCCCAGGGAACTTGTAAAATCGTTTTGCCGTCAGAGAATATTCATAAGAATTAAATTTCTCAATCTTGAAAATGAAGAAAGAAAATCAGAGAAAATAAAGGCGTCTGAACTATGCAGGAAAATATTCAAAAAATTAAAAAAAAATGTAAATTCAAATTTTTAGCAAAAACACATTATTTTTCATGTTCCCCCTTTGTATTCTTATATATGTATTTTTATTCTTAAATCCTAGCCTTGTTACTAATATAATATTGCCAGACTTGTGTAATGCTCTCATACATGTATAATGTATAACCAGAGTGTGTTGGTTTTTATTATCACTTTGACCCTTTTTTATGACATATAGGAGCTCAACCATTACCAAAAAATTACTTTTAGAAATAAAACATGCACAAAATGGTTGCCAACCATTTTATGACCACATCCCACATCAATCATTACGATGAATTTATTTTCAGAATTTATGAATCACGGCTAACGTAATTTTAAAATACCAAATCAATTAACTACTACTGATGTAGCCAAATATATTCTTATATTGGTTAATTTTCAAGTATGATAATATAAAATGTGGTAAACAGTGTAGATTTAACATTCTTAGCCCCCTTCAAAAGCCTTTTTCAATGTTATTTGGTACATGTATACGTTTGAAGCGGCACGCTGGGTGACGTAATTGCCGCCGTTGCACGCGGCGCGCTGACTGGTCGAAAGTTATCATGCAACCTACTTAGTCCAGTAACCTTGGACCTGCGCATACAGCTACATAACTCTAATAATTAAGATATAGGCAACATGATATACACACATGTGTGATACTGGTACAGCCCGCTGCCAGGTGGCATTTTAGTTATCCACCTACCATAACCTAAATATTGTCAAAACTGGAAAAAGTAATCGAAAACGTGAAGAAATTACCAAACCGCAATGTATTATAGATTATAATAGAGACAAAGCAGGCATAGACTTGTCGGACCAGCTTTCATCGGAAATCTTTACGTTGGTACCACAAAGTGGCCACGGAGTTATTCATGGGAACCACCATTGTGAATGGACTAATAATATACCGTATGGGTAACCCAGGAAAGACAATATCTGTAACTAGTTATCGTGAGGAGTTAGTCAATTCTCTTTTGGGACTAGATATTGAAGCAGATGGATCCCAGTCAAAAAAAAGCAAAGCATGGACACGTAATAAAAGAAACAGAAAACAAAAATGTAAAAGAAATAGGAAAATTTGAAAAAGGTGTGCTATCTGTGTGTAAAAAAATATCCGTTCAACAAGGTTTTAAAGTCAGCAGCGACGAAATTGGCAAAAAGAGCAAATACTTTTTTGTTCAACCTGTCCAGAAAAACCGTTTCTTTGTATGAATTGTTTTTCGGCCATATTTAGTTCTTAAACAAAACTGTGTTCTTTTCTTATTATCCTGTTATTTTTAGGATTTTTAAGTGTTTAAAAATTTTCTTTATTGTTGATTTCTGAAAAATGTTTCTGGGACTGCGTTCCCCCTGTTGCAAACAATTGTTCATTCCATGAATTAGTTGGAAATTGGCCTTGCTGCGGCTGTGCCGACCAGAGTTGACATTGTTAAATTGAATGAGTTATAATTGCGGACGTTTTATTAAGGGTTTTCATTTGGCCTTCAAATATAGCATCACTTATGATTTTTTTTACGAAAGGTATCATTTCGGGTGGCATATTATTTAGTTCTGCCACAACATGCTTTCCAAATGCAACGTACATCCCTTCTGCAGCAGCATCGTTCTTGGATAGTCTATAAGCCATCAATTATAGAACTTTTTTTGTCACATTTTTAGAACTACTTGATGGTCTTTTTAGTCTTGTAGTTTGTAGTGTTTCATTTGCTTTACTTTATGTAATAGATGATGTAGTCTCTGGCATACTGGATAAATTCGTTAAATCTTCTTTATCATTGTCCTCTCCAAATACATCATGTGCACCATCAGATTGTGAATCGTCCTAAAAACAAATAAAAATAATTAAGAGTCGGCTAAATAAATCGTGTACTAAAGTCAGCATAGCAACATTTTAAATTATTTACTTGAGAACTGATATGACCGTCTAAAAGGACCTTATGAACTTGAACTAAATGAATGAATGAATGTTCGTACTCAATGGGACTGTTACTTACATCAGGAATGGGCCTATCATCTCTACTAGTTTTAATTAAAGAGCCTAACCAATAACCAATTATTATATTTGACTATTTATTTTACATTTTAAATTTAATATCCAATTTAAAATTTTCTTTATACAATCAGTCTTATTTGAGTACAATATTAATAATATTCATCTGTTTCAGATGAGATTTCATGGATTTAAGGACTCTATGTACCTCTGACCTTGTGAGTTTTATTCTCTAAAATAAAAGTAAGATGGGTGCACATAAACTCGCCTGGAGAAAAGAAAGTTATTTACGAACTAAACTGCCTTTCTTTAACCCCACCATTACACTCTCCTGCAGACAAACTAGGGTCGTATAAGAGAAGTATTAAACTCGCCTGGAAAAGGATTAAAACAAAATAATGATCGAATGCAATTTAAAAAATTAATTTATTATAGAACATCTTAATCATAACATAGTTAACACTAATATAATTGGACAAACATGATATTCAAACATATTTCAATACAGTTATAAATTATTTCTTAAGGATATTTTACTATATAAAATTAATTTATTTTAAAACTTATTAATCATATTAAACACTAATATAATAATTAGACAAACATTATATTTAAACATTTTAATACATCATTTATACATTATTTATTAGGGATATTTTACTTTATAACACTTGATTATCTTTTATAATTTCTCCAAAATCGCATTTTTTTGAACTTAATTATTTCGAAAAATAAAAACCTAATTAATATTACATAAATAAGCCAAACATTTTACAAATGCGAACCTGGACATTTCACCATTTTATATTCTTCTACTTTTTTATTTACTAGTTTTTGTCTGTTACGCGTTGACAGGTCTTTGTTTCTAACAAGTTCATTAAGGCTTTGAATTTTTATATATGTCGTGGATATTCTGCAAAAAACGACTAAATGCATATTTTATCAAAAATGAGTTATTCATCATCATCATCTGAATTAGGGCGTGGTTCAAAGCCCACTTGTACTGAAGCTCTAGGCTTATTGTACCCCTCACAGTTTCTATCCCATCAAATTGATTTTCTTGATGAATTCAAGAATTATTCATACTACCTTGATCAGAATTTTGCGCTCTATGTACTGGTAAAATCAACTTATTGATGCGACATTTCATCTCGAAAATAGCTGGTTTCAAAACCGATTTTATGTTCCATGTAACGTCAAACGTTTCAGCAAAAATCAAATAAGTTTATTAAATATGAAATATTTCCTATTGTTTTCTGGAATAATAACTTATAACAACCTAGTTTATTTTGCCTTCTAAATTATTACCAAGAAGAGACAAAACTTTTCAATTAAAAACGACTAAAATAATTTAAACATTTTTCGTTGACTGACACACGGATCTTGTTCGAAATTTTTTCTGCCAACACCAACTAAAGCGTAATTTACACGAGCAACTTAAACTGTCGCAAGTTTATGTCTGAGAGTACTTCCAAAGAATTTGCTGAATGTAAACAGTGTCCGAGAGTCCTCTCCTAGCAAGTCGCAAAATTGACGGGAAGTTATTGCGGCAAAAATCACTTGCACGTCTAAACAAGTTGTGAGAGTGCTCTAGCAAGTCATAATTTATTTTCGGTTTTGTTGAAAGTTATGTGCAAGTAAAATTGGCAAATTGCAACATGGAGGGAAAACGTGTGTGGTCAAAAGAAGATACATTTGCTTTAATAAATATTTTTGAAGGGTATCCGGAGTTATGGCAAATAAAATCAAAAATTTATAGGGATAGAGTTAAGAAACAAAAAGCATTCAAATGTATAGCGGAAAAATTTGACACAACCGAGGCTGAAGTTCAACGGAAACTACATAATCTTCGTACCCAAGCAAATCAGGAGTGGAACAAAATTAAAAAGAGAAAAAGTGGTCAAGGTACTGATGAGATCTATTCAAGTTCGTGGGAATATTTTGAATCACTAAAATTTCTTGTTGATCAAAATATGACATCAGGGAGCGAGGATAATTTAGTGGTAAGTAAAAAATGGTAATTTTTAGCAGTGTGTTTTATTTTTAGATTTTTACAAATAAACAGTAGGTACACGCGATAAAATTAAAATGACAATTCTAAATATGTGTATACTGCCACGAAACTTCACCTTCACAAGAAATAAAGTAATCTCGAAATTCTTCTCGGATTTATTTAGCCATTACCGAGTAATTGTGAGCTTTGTCGTTTTGTAGTGGTAACAGGTTTCCTCCAGGTACTTCTTCATTGCGCCAGTTTCCATTTTCTTCATTTTCATCATCAAAAGTTCCTGCCGGAGCGTATATGTTAACAGATTCTTTACGAGACATGAGGAAATTATGCAGCACACATATAGTTGTTATTATTTTTACTTTTTCCGGTGCAAGCGTAATTGGTTTCCTTAAAATTCGAAATCTACTTGCAAGGATGCCAAATACATTTTCAACAATGTGTCTTGCCCTTGAAAGTCGATAATTATAAATACGATTAATTCCAGGCTGATTTCTAAATGGATATGGTTTCATTAAATATGGTTTAAGCGCAAAAGCGTCGTCGGCCACAACTACATAAGGTACGTCCAGGTAGTGGCTCTGGAGAGGGCAAATTTAATGTATTATTTTGCAACGCTGTTGATAATCCACCATTATTAAAAACTCCTCCATCGGATACTCTTCCATTAGTACCAATATTAGCATATATAATTTTGTAATTTGCGTCAGCAAGTGCCATCAAAACAATACTATGTGTTCCTTTGTAGTTATAGTACTGACTTCCACTTCCAGGAGGGGCTTGTATAACAATATGCTTCCCGTCTAACGCTCCAACACAGTGAGGGAAGTTCCATTTTTCTTCAAACTGTTTTGTGTGCACCTTCCATTCTTCTTCAGTAGTGGGTACCTAAAAGTGAATGTTCTTTTAACCTTTGTAGGATGTATCAGAAAATATTGAAACTACATCTTTCCAAGAGTTAACTGAGACAACGCCCAAAACTGACAGTAAGAAATGTACTAACAGAAAACGTAGTTACAATGATGCTATGGAAAAAGCAATGACAGAATTAAACAAGCCATTGGATGAGTTTGATATATTTGGAGAATTTGTTGCTTCTGAAATCAGATCTTTGCAACTTGACCACAATAGGAAGAAATTAAAACGTATAATTCAGAAAGCTATATTAGACATGTCTCAAATAGAAGAGGATGAAAGCTCAAGAAATCTATCTACATCCTTGTCTACACACTCCAAAACATCAGTCTCTTCGAAAGAATCGGAAAATTCAATTTATTCCATTTACTCACCACTGCCTGCAATACCGATACAGTCACAGCCACAAATTTCAAATGTACTTTCCATTCCTCATTCATCATTCTCATACAATGATACAAGTTCTACATCTCAGGATTACCAGGAATTAGGTAAATAAATAAAATAAACTAAAATACTTACTTTAAAATAATCATTTTTTAGCACCTCGTTCAGAGCCTCACAACATTCTGGGATTATCTTTGAGATCGTACATACAGGGATTCGAAACAGATACATAAGTGAATGGTATTGTCACGTTAAGTGGTTTGTTAGGCAAACCAATTAATCGTGGGGTACGCCACTGCGTATTTCGGATCGCCCAAACGATCTTCCAGTTGAGGAAGATCTTTGCGCCACCCGAAAATACTCACTGGAGAACCTTTCTTATGATTTATTACGCTTGGCTTGGCTTTACGCTACTTGGGAAGGAATAAAAGTCACTGCATAAAAAACTACAAATCTTTAATAAATACAAACTAAAATCCCCTGAACTGTCCAGAAATCCCCAACATAATAATACACCCCAAATATACAATATATATACACTATAAAGACTTTAAAGAACCAACTAGTTACTTTTCTCAGAAATACCTTTTTTATTTTATTTTATTTTATTTTTTATTAGATTTATAAAAAACCTTACCACATATTTTAACAGCAAGCTGGAATGTCACGACTTTATTTTTTATTTTTATTTTTATTGCTGTAATACAGCAGAGTATTACCTACTGCCGATTTTCGTCACAGCCGAAGAACTTATAGCCTCGGTTGTGCCAAAAATGTTGTTATTTTTTGTTTTGTCAATTTGGCTAGCTGACCCCAACATTGTTTTGAAATTGTAGAATCAGCATAACCGAATTGAGTGCATTGTTTATTTTCAACATAAAATAAAGTTTTTAATTACTAGACGAAAAGATTGTTATTGTTTTAAATAACTTTAAATGTAATATTAAACACAAATTGGAATTGAATGGAAATTAAAAAGATTGAAATAAAATTATATTTTTGGAAATGGCTTTATTAAAATTTGAGTTGAAATATATTTTTGGAAAGTACTTTATTTTATCTTTAATAAAAATCTAATTATTTTTAAATGCAATTCGTGACAGTATGAATCACCTGAAATCAAAGAAGTTTGTTTTAATTTTTATCCCCAGAATCAAAGTTATTATTTTATTTCCCTGTTACTGTATCTTTGTTCTATATTCTATGGGTATTCTTTGTTTTGTTTAATAACATTTCTAAATAAAAGTTTATGTACTTCTATCGTTTAATTCCAGAAACTTACCTGTGGCTAAAAACCTTAAAGTTAGGGACAATCGTTCTCTTGGTTTGATCGATTCACGCATATTTGTATCCGATTTTGATATTTTATCTGAGATTAATTGTAATAAAAAGTTAAAGTCGGTTTCTGACATACGTAGAAAATTTTTAAATTTATTTGGATCTTCACTTCTCAATTCGTCTAATAACATCGTGTAAGCACCAAGAGTAGGCCTTCTGGATATCCATTGTTTAACCCATATTCTTTTTTTAGGTCCTTTTCTTCGCTTTTTTAGTGAAATTGCAATAATAAAAGCAGCTGATGCAGCTCTTTTTCTACGGCGAGACATTTTTCTGCACTAATTTTCCGTAAAAAACACTAAATGCTACTATACCGTGTGTACACGGGAACAATCACTTGCTAAAATTAATGTCTAGAGAAAACTTGCTGAGAGAAATTGCATGTAACAATTTGCGTAAATGTAAACGCTCGCGCAAGTTACGTTGGGAAGTTCTATCGCAATTAACTATCCCGTGTAAACCACGCTTAAGCGTATTTAGTCGATTTTTTATTTGCCTATTAACTTCTTAGACACAAAAAGTCTACAGGTAAAAACGACTATGTGCACATAATCGCTTTAGTCGTGCGACAGCCACATGTGTTATTGTGATACGTTGGTAAAACGTTTTTCGATGTTTTGATTTGTTTTGCGGATTTTTAATAAAGTAATAAAGTGTTTGATAGAGTGTTTGATACGGAGCTGAAAATATGTGTTCAAGAGCCAGGAAAATCGTTGATATAGCCTTAGGAAAGACAGAAAATAAACAAGGTAATATACATTTTTTTAGGTTATGTATTTGGATAAAGAAAACTATTTAATTTATTTGTTTCTTAACACTTGCTTGGTTATGAATATGAATGTAATAATAAATATTGGCGAATTTATTTGGATAAATTTTCACGATTTAGAGTCCGAATAACTTACAAATAAGATTTTTTTGTAATACATTATTTTTTTCTATGGAAATAGGCGTGTTCTATTAAAAATTTTAAGCAATTTACCTAGCAGGGCTTATTTTAGTATACAGTGGGTCCAAGAGGAGTTAACAAGGACAAAAATTGTTATAAATTTTACGATTAAAACTGACTCTTTATAAAAATAACTTTTTGTCGAGAAAATAAGTTTATCCTCTAAATTTTTTTTGATTAGATGTACAAGGTGTTATACAATAACATGAGAAAAGAGAAAAGAGAAGTAGCTACCATTATTTATTATTTAAAGCAACATTTTTATAAAATAAAGTTATTTGTTATTCTAAATAAAGACAATACAAATTTTTAAAGTAAAATTAAATTAATTTAAAAAGGAAAAACTTGTATTTTGTGCAACATTTTTAACTATTAAAATGCAAAGCGTTTTCGGCATGGTGCCATCATCAGTGCTTATTGTCCACAAACAAGCATATCCACCAGATCCTGGGCCAATAATAAACTCGATGACCTTCTTTTAAGCAGGGTTGTAACTGCACAACCAGTTGATGTTCTTCCCAATAGGGAAGTTATAGAAGAACAAAAAAAAATAATTGGTTTGTTGCCAATAAAAAACAATGAAGACATGGCAAAATTGGAGGATTCACTTATAGCTCATAGGCAGTTTATGGTAATTATTTTTTTTTCTTTGCCATATAGTGTTGTAAACACTTAGGAATAATGAAATGGTTAGAACGAGGTAGATATATCTTTTCTCCTTGTGAATATGTTAATGTTTGTAGTTTTTTGACTGTCACTTATTTACTTTTAATGATATAACTTAAAATTTTAGGTCAAGGAATTATCCCTATTAGGAGGCAATTCTGTGAAAGAGGTGGTGAGAAAGTGCATGTATCGCACTTTCTCTAATGAATTTGGCCAGTTGTATATTTGGGAGGGGACGAAGAAGAAAGGTGCTCTAAAAAATTTTTTGGTTGCCCAAGTAATTGTTGGTAAGTGGGAAAGTTATTTGTCACATTTATTTATTAATCGTTAGATCTATATTTGAGAAAAGATCCATTTTTTACGAAGGTCTTAATATATTTAATAAATTTACCAAATAAACAGATAAACAGATAAGTTTAAAATGAATTTAAAAAAATAACATATTAAACTTGTAACTAGTTTTTGCTCTTTTTTTTTATTTATTGGCCTTTGGAGAAATTAGTATTTAACAATTACATACATTACCTTTTTTATATTGTCAACTATTTTTCTATTTGCTTTTTTGGGGGAATAACGAGTTATTATTATTATTATTATAATTATTATGAATAATATACTTTGTTACTATAGTTAATATTTATTTCAGATGCTATACGTTGTACACATCCAACGGCTACAGAAGCTGAAATTATATATTTCATTAAATTGTGGTTAGTTAGAGCCAAAGACAGACTAATGTCCAAGAGACCAGATGGAGAAGAAACTCGAGGGCCACAAGAAACACAAGAAGGATAATAAGAAACTCGAGTGGTAAGTAATTTTTAATTATAAATGGCTAGTATAATTTGAAATTTGTGTCCGATATGTTCATAAATCCGTAGCAATATTAATCTATTTTTTCACGTAGGTCCTATGTAACCTACAAAATGAACTTGGTGATTCCACCAAAATTTTTTAAACAAAAAAAAAATTATTAAAGTATTAACTACAATTAAAAATGTTGTCTACTACGGTTACACAAGTTTCGGTTGTTCCGGTGTCAACCTTCGGGCCTTCGACGTCGCTCAGACGGCAGCTAGGGGGTGGATAGCTTACAAAAATTCCGGAAATAGTAGACAAATAAATAGGCGCCAACTGGGTCTATATAGTGGCCAAACTATGATCCTATTTCCCCAAAAACCCAGTAAATGAGGAAAGAAATAAAAGACAAACCTCAACTTATGTTCCTTTATAAAGAAAAAAAAAAAATATTTAGTAAATATACAAACTAATTACCTGATGGCTTAGATAATAGAAAAAAAAAAGTTGGAGGAAATTAAAAGGAAAAAAAACTTACACAGTGTATGTATATGCATAACCCAAAAAAATTAATAAATGTATCAAAGTATGGAACGGTTCGTCGTTAGCTTGGTACCAGGCATGACGCTTGCGCAAAACATTAATTTCCACCTTACATAAAAAAAATATAATATAATAGTTAACTTAAATATTGTGCATCACCGTACCTATACTACTTCATATATTATAAAAACAGTAAACTTATAATCTTTATAATCTTATAACCCTCTCCAAATTGGAAGGCGATATCTGTTTAACTTTTGGTTAAGACCAAACTACCCAAAAGAAAATTATTAAACCATGAAATTTTATAATTAAGTATAATTCATAGAACTAAATAAAAATATCAAAAAAAATAATAAAAATACAAAGATACACTAAAGGACTTCAGACACAGAGGTTATTTACTTAAACTCCCAGATTGGAAGAGGTTACTTAATCTCTGCCCCCACACGGGTCTTCTGAGATTGCTTAACTTAATCGTTAAGTCTGGACCATTAAATAATGAATAAATTGAATAAAGTAAAATTATGGCAGTAGCCCTTAATAACTGAAGAATTACAACTTAAACGTGGAAGCAGTCCAAGTGTTCTGCGACCCGAAGGATTACTACATCAGCATTAAGTGCTTAAATTAAGTAAAAGCTTGAAATATTAATCAATTAAACGATGTACTATTTGATAATACTTAAGTTATGAGTGAAATAACCCTAGAACATTCTGTGCTCAAAAGTATAAATAATGTTGAGAATACCTTGACAACATTCGGTTGAAAGTGAATGTATAGTTTAACAATGCACACATGAAACCTTCGATATAACGTATAAGAAAAACCTGATAGTAGGGTGTCTTCTTTCACAGCATTCCCATCTTCCTATCCAGAACGATGAATCATCATTGTAAATCTAGCTACAAGTAAGCTAGGTGGTTAGCATACCAATGTTCTGTGTTCCCTCGATGAAACCGTTGAACTCCGGACGATATAACCCTCTGTGTACAACTGTTGAAATCCTGGGTCAACAACCCCCTTGGTGAAACTGTCGTCTAATCCTGGGCTAACAACCCCCTGGGTTAAACCCTTAAAATATTACAAAGAAAAATGTCAATACACATTGACTCAAGTATCCCGAACTATAGGATTACCCAAAAATGTACATAAACTAGAAAATATTCAGTATCTAGGATAAAGAAAAACTACATTGGCTCAACAGTGAGTCATAAACAGTATTATGAGCTCCAATAATTAAAATTCTGTTACACATGGTTGGTAACATAACCTAATATATACAAAACATACCTTTTTCGTAAAGGGTTAACTTGGTAGCCTTTCAAGGATGAGAACCACGTGAGATGATTCACAGTACAACAATATTCCACACTCCAAATGCTGTGAACTCCCGATTATTGCGTTAAAATCCTATATTAGATATGGGCTGGACCAATGACCATGGGAATTTACCAATTCACTAAAATTCCCCTCAAAATACGAAATGTCCATTTACCCACAATTAACCATGAAATAGAATCTAAAATCCCCTTTAATTAGGGTAAGCCGATGGGGCTAAATATTAAGAAAATTCTATTTCGACACAAAAATCGTCTCTCGTGACTGAATACCCACTGACAGAAAAAAACAATACGTCAGCCGTCCAAAATGGCCGAAATCCCTTTCCGATAAATGTCAAGTGGGTTCAGAAATTCATCCTCAAGAATTCCCCACTATATAACTTAACAGACCATTTACGAAAGGTACCCTAAAAACTATATTTATATACAGTATAACTACATTTGGGAAACTGTTCCCGACAAAAAATTAACACAACAGCGATCGCAAAACAAAATCCCTCACGACTTAAAATCGCTCATTGTGAAACTACCTTACCTCGGGTTCTGAGCCCGATATTGGAACGTCCCACCAACATGACACTTGTCGGTGTTCTGTCGTCAAATGACGTTTATGTCATTCACTGTCACAATTAATAAACATTAATCCAATTCTGACAGCTATAACAAAAATAAACAAAGAGAATCTTAAAGAATGGTATCGTAAATAATTAATTACCCAAAGGTGAGACTATAATACATAATATATATAAATTTACAACGAAACTTGGTCTATTTTTAGGAGGGTTACCATCTTTTTACTTAGTGGTGAGATGAAATAAATTGTAATAATGATACCCGAAAGTTAGGATACAGATGAAATTAGTTAATGACAAAAATAATAGTGATATCATCAATACGATTTTAACCTTTTTTTTTTCGTATGATTAACCAGGTAAGCCAAAACAATTTTATTAATTCGTGGGGCCAAAAATGAACGTTACACCTAAATAAAAATGAAAAAATGTTTCTTAATGCCTTAAAACTCAAGGGATACCCAAGAATTTTTAGTAATAAGACATATACTGGTAGAAATTCGCTAGACTAGTCGAAATCACACGATATATTAACCAGACTACCGTGATCTAAACCTAATTTCAATCTGCTGCCTTCTATATTTCGAACTAACTGCAATTTTACTAGAGATAAGTGCCACTTCCACAGCAAATTCATCCTTATTTTGAACCAGCCGTCAATATTTGCAACTAAATCGAGGAAGAGAGAAGTGTTTCCAGGTGTTGGAGAAGATACGACCTGCTATGATGTAGAGGGGGAACTTATCTCTTGTAAAATTTCAATTATTTTTAAGTTTAGAAGGCAGGAGATTGAAATTAATACAGAGCATGGCAACATTGAAACACCTGGATAATATATCCTGTGATTTGAACTATTAGTGTAAATTTATATCACTATAATGTGTCATTACTAAAAATTCTTGGGTATCCCTAGAGTTTTAAGGCACTTGGAGACATTTTTTAATTTTTTTAGGTCCATGTTAAAAGTTAGATTAATTAATTAATTAATTTTTTAATTAATTAATTATCTCTACGGATTTATGAAAATATTAGACACAAAAATTTCAGATAATACTAGTCCATTGCAATAATATACAAGATAGAACACCTTGTAGCTAAATGACAAATAATACTGACAAAATAAGTTTACTGGTACTGGACAATAATACAAACAGTAAAAGTCTCTTTCGATTTATTGTCTACTATAATAAAGTATTTTTTTTAGGATGTTTAGAAAGGAAACACCACCACCACTATGGCCGTGGCAATTTTAATTTTTATTTTTTTTGTAATTTTGTTTTTAATAAATGTATATTATAACCATTTATGATAGTTTTAATGTGCAAGGTCCTACTAGGCCTGTAAATACATGAGATATTCGTAGTATGTAATATGTATCTTCTAAGAACATTTGTGGAATATTCTGAACATGCTCAGTACATTCCCATGTTAATCATGAACATACATACGTTATACATGGATATACATGTATATTTAATGAAGGTTATATGTATATACATATGGATATTCCTGGAATATGTAAAAGTGGGTCCACTGAAGTTACATCTGAACATTCATATGATATCCACAGAATATTCACAATGTTATTTATGTATATCGTATGAATATCCATGGTATAAATATGAATATTCTGAGTACATCCCAGGTATAAATTTTGCTATGTGGGTATTCGATGACGTTTAAAACCGAATCTCCGTTAATGGATAATATGAATGGTTAGTGAAAAATATATTATAATGTATACATATTAATAACTATCTATATATTTTTTAGAATTTGGGAGTTAGAAATTATCAATTGAAAAAACAAAGTAAAATAGTAATACAATTGGTGAAATAATATATTACAAATGTAACCGTTGTAAGACAATAAGTTATTTTCCTCTAATTTTGAACAATCAAAAAAATATAAGATTATATTATTGTAATATTACCTTTTTTCATTTAGGCCATATTACTAAGGATCCTCAACAAAGAAATAGACTGCTTAAGTCTATGGGATCTTGTAAATTAGATTATTCCTGTACTAGTTATATAAAAGTGAAAAAATTGGTAGAGTGGCGAAAAAATCATTATAGACATTCAACATATTAGATTACAAAAAACAAATGTTGTACAGTGTTACAAATCAAAGGTAAAAAATTTAAATGATTATATTTCTAAAAATACCCACACAAGCACTTTACTTTTTAGAATTTTGGATCACCCCGATATAACATAGGTGAAAACTTAAAACGAGTAGATCTCTTAAGAAAAGAAGACTTGAGAAATATAAAACTGAGCTACAATATCGACATATTAGATGAAAAGAGAGATTCTAATGATGCATTTTCCGTGACATTATGGGTGGAGGAATGCCAACATTAAGAAAAAATCTCATCTTGTTGTATAAAGAGCAAGGAAAGCAACATTTTTAAAAAAGATGACTTTTGCTTAATATTAGTGAATAGGTTCATTTCAAAAAAAATATGGCAAAAAAAATGTCCATCTATACTAACTGTTGATAGCACACAAGGGTTAAATGGTTATGATTTTGAAATGACAACAGTGATGATATTAGATGATATTCAAATGGCTTTACAATTGCAGAACTGTCCACTAACCGAAAAGACACTGATGAGCAAGTTGAATTTTAATTGGTCAAAATATGGTAGTAAACAGGTTTTTATAAACTAACACAAGAACTTTTGGTTGAATACCTATCTACAACTACAATTCACTACGGTTTAAACTATGCTTAAGTGATATCTTTAGGATACAAGTAATGCCAAATATATAATATACACAGGATGTTCTAACTCTACTTTTGAGAGGTTACGCAGCTTTCTCAGAATAAGGCAAGGAGAGCTATTTTAGGATGTAGCAGATATAACTTCAGCTTGTGTTGACTGCGTTGAACTGGTTGAATATGGGACAGTTTTTATGTGCAGGTAATGACTTTTATTTTGAAGATATTTACAAATAGTAAATAATGTATTGAATTGTCAACTTATTCCTATTTCTTACATACATCAGTACCATACAAGAGCTGCGAATTCTATTAATTTTTGTGTAATCAATTACCTCATGATATAAACTCACTTTAAGAAGCTGAATTATTTTAACAGTAATTAGTTATGTTAAAACTTTCAGCTAAGTCCTCTTGTGTGTTTGTGTTATTTTGTCATCGCTTATTGATTTATTATGTATTTATTTTCAAATACTCTCTACTCTTGTACATTTATGTATCTTCTTATTTTTTGTATGAATAAAATATAATCTAATAATCCATATATATCAATGATTGGTTTTTTTATGGAAAGTTTTTTTATCTTCGTGATGTACCTATACAGAACACAGTGAGATGATGCAGTCCCTGTAGTTATATTATTTAGATGTTTATATATAATTAAGAAATAAACATTATTATTATTTATTTTGAAAATTAAATATTTTGAGTTTGATGTTAATAATTTCCGTAATTACCAAATTAAGTAGTCATATTTTTATGTTGTTTTTTTTTTTACTTGAAAATATGTGTATATTAGACACAAATAGTTTTTTTTTTTATTTACAATACACATCATAATTATACCTACTAAAAATATGTCAAATGTGTCCCCACTTCCCTATGTACTTTTACAAATGAGTCAAGAAATAAAATATATTATTTAAAAAAATTAAAGGTCTATAGTCAGCGTGCCATAAGTCCATAATTCATTGAACATAGATATAATTTCTCCTTAAAGTGACTATTGATCAATAATTTAATGTTTATTAGCAAAAGTAAAAATATACAATAAATTATTTTTAACAATTCAATATAGACTACTTATTAACTGGAGTAGGTACCACACAATTAGACTGATAAAACCTTGTACATTCAAACTAAAAGTTTAAACATTTATACAATTAAACAACAGTTAAAGAAAAGACAGATGATTTCTAGTAATAAATGCAGATTATGATCGTGTACCTTGGAATGTGAAATTAGATTTGAATTTATTTTCAAATAAATCAATTATGTCTTCCAAAACTGCCTGATTATTGAGTCAAGATTAGTTTTTTGAAAAATGTACTTGGATTGGATTGAGTAGGATTTCATTAAAAAACATAATATTTTGGTAAAGTAATAGTAAAATGTCTTTATTTTATGAATATTCAACATTGATCCTAAGAAGATGAAGAATATTACATTCTTTCTTAATTTTCTCAGTTTACAACTTAGTTGCACATTACAAAACTATGTACCAAAAACATAATATAATGATGGTTGTTCTTGTTCAAATATTTCTTGAGGATCATAATTTGGCTAAATTTAAAAAGTTGTTCCGGTACTTGATGTTTGATTCTGAAATAAAAGGATCATAAATATTTTTATAACCAAAATAAAATTTTACAATTTAAATTCACTTGTAACAAACAATAAAGTTTCTTGTTTAAGCACTATTTGTTATATCTGTTAATAAACACACCTTCATCTAGTCCTATCTTAAATAAAAAAATACTTTATAAAATGTAGATGAGCCACAGGTAGTAAACCCGAAATAAATAAAACCAATTATTGTAATATAAATGTTCCGAAAAGTAAACAATATTACTTATATGTTTATATTATTTTGTTTGATGTTAATACTGCTCCCATCAATTGAAGTAAATGCTTAAATTCTCTTGATATTTGCCTTCTACAAAGAATTGTTTCATGACTGATCACATACCTTTTTACATAAGGGCAATAAGCATTTTTCTCAAAATGCTGAGAAGAAACATAACGAAGTTTAGCTAAAAATAATTTCTAAAGAATTTGATTAATAGTTTGTAACCACTGTTCATTGCAATTACTTGACATTCGTCGGAGATCTGAAAAATAAAAAGATTACAAAGAATACAACAATAGAAACATAAATAAAGTAGTAACTGTTACTTACAAATGGAAAGATTTAACATAAAATCACCAAGTAAAGCAAGGTTTTTAAGATATTCATTATTTGTTAATGGTTTTGTAAAGTGTAGGTTCGTAAATAATATCTTTGGGGACTAACTTTGGGTAAATATTATTACATTAAACGCTAAAACAATAAAACTATTGCGCTAAGATGTAGGCAACACGTAATAAGTGTTCAAAATGGCGGGGTTTTATATCTGATTTTAAAAGGCACTCAGAAAGTTGCGCAGTAAGACCATTCTCCGTATAGTTAGAAAAAATCGAAGTATGTGGTATCGATACTTATTTTAGAACTAATGTAAACATTTTATTAGCTTTTTTAGCCGACCTCTCTGCCAAACTAGAATAGTCGTCTACTTTTGTGATTACTGTCGCGTAATATATCTCGCATAAAAAGGAATTATTAAGAAGTGACGTTGAAAAATTAACAATTATTTATCATTATGGTATAGTTAAATAAGTATAGATGGCTACTAGAAGGGTCGTACAAGAAGCAATGCATCTTTCGGTAACATCATTACAAATTCACTAGTGGTCTTGATGGATCTTCGACACTAAGCTTACTTATTAACTGTTTATAAGTACCACGTTCTTAACGTCCCAAAAACCACTTCCAAACACATATAAAACGTATTTTATTCTTTATGTTTGTCTGATTTTATACTCAACCGCAAAATTAACTGAACACGACGATTTTCATAAAAATATCGATAACAAAAATTTAAATCAAAATAATTTCAAAGAAAAAAGTTTGATTATAAATTTTTTTTACAAAATTTGATATAATTCCATTAAAAATCATCTTTGTTTGAAAAGTTTGAGTATAAAAACCACACTAGCTGCAACTTTCATCATGAAATATGTGGCAGAACTAGTGTAAACGATTTATACATTTACTTCTCAAAAGCAGTGTTTAGGTATCACGCTACATATGTCAGTGACATTAATATCAAGAAATTTATGTCATGATGTAAACAGTCAGTGCGAGTTTGTGTCTGATACTCGATATTTATGTCGCGAAAGAAATGTAGGAAATGAACATTAGAAATATGTCAAAACGCCATTTGGACTTAAAAATGTACCCGAAACTCTTCAACATGTTATGTATAATGTTTTTAAATACTTGCAAGTATCTCAGATAGCACAAATACGTCTTATGGACGTTTTAAAGACGTCCTGCTTGGACATTTAGGACATCCTTAACGTCTATTTCATGGATGTGGACGCTTTATGGACGTCTTCTGAACGTTCAAATGGACATTTACAGGATGTCTTAAGGACTTCCATTTAAGAATATTCCATGGGCATAATTACGAGCTCAATATATATATAGAGAAATATAGGATGTTTGAGGAAATTAGTGAAAATATTGAACATTTCAAAATCTTTTATTCGGTAGCAAATAACCTTTAAATAATCATTAAAACTTTTTCGTGGAATTCATCCCGTCTTTCCTCTCCATTTTTTCATACCTGGATTAACAGTTCAGTTTCTTTCCCTGATTTGGCCATATTTGCATTCTCAACTGAACCTAAAAACAATTCAATTGCTTATTCAAATTGAATGAAAAATGAAAATACAATCTGTTTGTTTAAGTTTGCCCTGCTAGACATTATAAATTCGCTAACCTTTTAGCTTTGTAGTATTCACCAGAAAACTTTCACTTTTCTCACGGGTAAAACTGCAAAAAATTTATATTATTCGAGAACAAACTCACAGAGTCGAATCACACATGGCGGAATGACCTTATCGCTATAATGACAAATTGACAGTCACGCCGTCACGCGTTGCTACACAATACAGAACCAGAGGTACAGATAGTACAGAACCAACTTCTTATAACTTGTAGTCGTATATGTACATACGATCGAATCATAAACATTGAACACCAGCTTTTTCTTTTTTTAATAAATCGCCCTGAGCATATTTTAGTGCTTGAATCTAATAAATACTAGCTATATGGCAAATGTCACTTTCTTGCAATGACTTTCATGTCGTTTATTTGATTCTTGTCTAATTGGCCTTTATTCAATTGTATATTGAACAATGCCATCTTTAATAATTATTATCTCATTTTATATTTTCACTTTCTAACGGAAGCTTAGGCATAGTCGTTGTCAGTGTCAATTTGGTTTTCTCTTCGTAATTTTTTGAATTTCGTTTAGTTTTTAATAGTTTTGCGTTTGATTTCATTTATATAAGTGTAGTTTATAAGTGGAAAAATCATTCCTTAGTGGTTTTCATGGCAGCTTTTAGCGAGGGTGTGTCCCCCGACAAATTTTTAAGTGACAGGGATGTCGATATGAATGTCCAGGACAGTCTAAATAACCACCCAGAATTCTCGTCAAAGCAAATGCAGCCGAACCCGATAAGTACCCCTAATTCATTTAATGATTTAGTTATTAATAGTCAATCATCAATTCAAAGTCAAACGACAGATGGTAAATTTGAGATGTTAGTTGCAGATCAAAAAAAAAATTAGACCTATTTATAATTACTATAAAATGGATTTAGGGTCATTTTAATTTAAATAGAGAATGAGGATAGTAATTTTATTGGCAAATTAAATGCAGTGAAAATAGGTGAAATATTATTTACCTTACACCCAGAAATAGACAATAAAATTAAAAAAATTGATTCGGTTGGACGTAATCGAGTTAGAGTCACTTTTAAAGATCTTAACAGTGCCAATATTTTAGTAAATTCTAAATTAATTATTCAAAAAAATGTAATTGCTTATATCCCGAAATTTCAACTTTTTAGAATAGGGGTAATAAGGGACATATATATAGATATATAAGAGGAATATCTTAAACGCAAAATTAAACAACACGACCTCCATTGTAAATTTACTGTAGAATATGTTAAAAGAATAATGAAAAAAATAAAATTAAATGATAATAATTTTGAATTAAAACCAACCAAATCAATTATAGTATCGTTTAAAAGTCAAAATTTACCTAAGTACATTGAAATTAATTATGATTACATGAAAATCAAAAGTATGAACAAAAAATAATAATGTGCTATAATTGTCATAGATACGGTCATATGAGTAAACAGTGTAAAAGTAATCCCAGATGTCTCAAATGTCTTGAATCACATTCTATAGACCAATGTTCTAAATTAGAAATTATTAGAAAATGTTTTGCATGTGAAGGTGAACACTTCACAAATGATTGGGAACATTGTCCAGAATTTGATCGCCAAAAAAAGATTAAAAATTATATGTCTGAATCAAATTTATCTTTTAAAGAAAGTAGCTTCCACTTTCCTAAGATAACTTACGCTTCTATTACACCTAATAACTCTTCATCGAGTCAATCTCAAACATCTACTAATAAACCATCTCCTCTATCACCGCCTATTGTACAACCGACGATAACCTCTTTTCGGCCTAAACTATTCGCATTTCCTTCAACATCAAACACTTATACGATAACAAAGTCACCTAAACTCAAACGAATCCATCCATCTTCTCCAGACTCATTATCAATAGAGCATAATAAAATCTGTTACGGGTTTTATTCTCCCTAAATCTATTTCAGTCTAAAATTACCCTAGTTTACACTACTCTAAACTATTCTAACCTATCCTATTTCCTAGCCTACCCTATTGTAAATTATTCTAACCTAATCTAAATTATTCTAACCTAATCTAAATTATTCTAACTTATTCTAATGTCTATCCTACCCTATCCTAAATTAGTCTAAGCTATCATACCTATTTCTATTCTACACTTAACTATTTGCACTATTCTACTTCTAATCTATCCTACGCTTAACTATTTACACTATTCTACTATAACCTATGCTAATCTCTTTAGTTACCTTTCGATTTAAGAGTGTGCGGTATATAAATGTATACAAATCAATAAAATGGGTCCATTGAATAAATTCATAAAATATCCATTTTTATCAAACATATTTTGTAGTAAAATATAAAATAATGTTTTGTAATAGAGTATAATCTCACCTGGAGTGTATTCAATAATAATTAATACCTTAATAAATAATTTATAATGTAAGTAAATCTATTTCGCTACTTTGAACAATAACTATAGCTCATTTAATTACTAAAAGCTTTATTTTTATTGTTATTGTTTACATGTCAATTTTAACTCCTTCAGATGTCAGATTCTTCTAAATTTATAAATAAAGACCACAGTCTTACCAGAAATTATCCTATTACCCTTTTGTAGTCAGGGCCTTCTTGCTAAGACATTGACTTTTATTGGCCATTTTGTGGAACTTCCTTCCTGGCCCAGTTTTTGCTTGGATTCTGATCGTGGCATGTGCCAAGATTTTAACTAGGATTTTCTAGGATTTATTCTTGGGCAAAAACCAGAGATTCCTTTAGTCCGATACATTGCTAGTGATCTTTGTGATTCATACACCTAGTGGTGGATATAGTATCGGGCTAAAAGTGTGAATTTAATTATTAATAATCTAAAAGGTCACATACCATCAAGGGTGAGTTTTTCAAAATGAATTATTATTTCACTTACCTATATTCCCAACAGCCTTCTGTATTCATAATAGTTACAATCGTCAATGTTTTTCAGACCTCCTTGGTTCGCCCCTTTCATTCGTGCGAATCGTGCGTTCCTTCGCTCATTCAGCTTTGTAATTCTGCATACAGACTTTTATTAGAGGAGTACTTCTGGGGACTGTGGGCAAGTTCTCTCCACCTCTCCATAAAGAATAGGGCTTCTCCCCGTCACCGTGCTAGCAACAAAGAACCGACAATTGGATAACCGAACACGAAAGAATTTTCATAGCGGTCTACTTACAGACATCAAGAGGAAGCTACCTCACTGGACATCGTCCTTCCTTGAGTGCACTTAATCCCAAGTAAGACGGTTCCTTTTTTTCTAACCCTATATTTCGGAGGGCCCCCATCTACTAACGCGATTAGGTTGTTGAGACTCAGCCTACAACCAACATAATATTAAGTACCTTATTTAATAATCAATTTATTCTGTATATATACTTATTAATTGTAATATTCACCTACCGGTTTTTCCTTTGTAATACGAAGAGCTCTACGTACGTAACCGCACTTTTACCACCCACTTGGAGGGTTATATATTATAAGTGTATGTACATTAAAGGTGAGAGTAGTTGTTGAAACGCCTTGTACATATTAATTTTATTTTGTTCCTAATAATAGTAATAATAATCCACATTTCGTAATATTTGGTACGCATGGGAATTTTTTGGTTATAATTTTGACAACCGAGGTTATAAGAAAATAAAGGCCCGTTCACATTCCATCAATCAAATTCTTTTTCTTCTTTCTCTTTACAGGAACCTACCCCCTGAGGATTACTAGTCAACCTGATTAGGGAGTTCGGTAATTTGGAACCCCTTAATCAGGACAGGCTACCCGTAATAAATTGGCGCCCAACAGGTGATTTGATTGATAGAATTGCGACGGTAGGCCTCCTACGAATTTTTGGGGTGAATTTGAAAAAAAAATTTTTTTTTTTTCGTCTTCTTTTTGGAATTTAACAAATTTCATCTACTGGCCTTTTACAGTTTTCCATTTGTTGGCTGTGGCCTGCGCCTAGTAAGCAACTTTGACAATAAAATAAAAGCCCAGAAAATAAAATATTTTTATTCAGAAACAATACAATAAGAATAATTAGAACATTTTTATTAATACATTTAAAGGTGGATTACTTTTTATTACAAATAGAAAATATTTAACGTAATTTTGCTGATTGAACATATTTTACGAATTTATATTTGAAGCCTATTTTTTTTTAAATCTATTTACAGGGTGACCTCTGTAATTGTTTTTGTGGAATTTTGTGAACATCCTTTTGAGTTTACAGGGTGAACCGAATAAGAGTGTACACAGGGGAAACGAAAAAATATATTAAAATTTAAATAAGTTTGGTACTTATTTTTTTGGGTTTTCGTTTTTTATATTTGTATAGGTATACATACAGGGTGGCATATGGTGAAATTTAATACATAATAAATCGAGATATACAATTAAATTTAATTAAATAGATTTGATATTGTGGTTTTTTTTTTAAGGTATTTGTATATTTAAATATACAGAGTGGTACTACTTGCCACTGATTCATTGTATAGATTTTCTTATAGATTGTACATATATTTTTTACCCTGTTGGTTTGGGTTTATATAGGTTTAAGTTGTATTATTATTAGATTTAATTAAACATGGACATAGAGAGATTATTGGCTGATGAATTGTCATGGGAATTAAAATTAAGGAATTTACCAACTACAGGAACGGTCCGGGATATGAGAGTTCTTCTGCGTGGTGCATTGCGAGGAGAAAAAGCAGGTTTTTCTCCAATGCGGGTAAATCTTTCGGTTGATATAATGTCGGAATTTGAGATTTGTGGTAGGAAATTGATTGATTTAGAGAACGATATTTTGAGTTTTGATGAAGATGATAGAGTGAATGAATACTTACGAATAACTTCAAGGTTATTTCATGTGCAGGGTCGACTTAGTCATATTAGGACAAGTGATGATGTTGAGTCTAGGATTAAAACTGACGTGCTAGGGTCATGCATGAGATTATTGGACATGGTAGGTCAACGCTTTGAACAAAGTCCAACCGTACGGGAAACAAGATCCATCCTGGATGAGGAAATTGTATCCGAACAGTCAATCTTGGACGATGATATTCCGTTGATCCCAGATTTAATCCAAATGGATGAAAGTCCAATGGATATTACTACTGTGCAGCCATCAAATAGTCAACCACCTCTGCTTAGGAAAAATCAACCACCTTTATCTAGAGATAGTCCACCTGTCATGCGAACGGAGACTCAACCCTCCTCATCTAGAGAGTTTCAACCCTCCTCATCTAGAGAGTTTCAACCCTCCTCATTTAGGGAGAATCAACTCCCCATCAGCCAAGCGATGTCGTCAAGGAGACCATCTGTTGTCAACAGATGTTGGGAATCTGCTGTGGGTTCGAGGTCCAACATACCTAGGAACTCTATGTTAGGGGCTGCACAGATGCAGCAAAGAGCTCCTAGGGTGTCTTTTCCTATGTCGGAGTCCTCAAGGATTGAACCACAGTCTCGTTTTCAGGAACGTAACGATCCCTCTCCTCAGCTACATCAAGACTTAGCCCAAATTTTGGCACCTCTGCTTCAAAGGCTGACTATGTCTGACCAATCTTCTGTCGATCAAAGCAGGTATGTGGAAGTCGGTCGCTGGGGTATTCGATTCGATGGAGAATCGAGCGTAACCACTTTCATCGAAAGAATCGAGGAGATGCGATTCTCGCGTGGTGTCTCTAAAGAGAGAATTCTGCGGTCTGCTCCAGAGTTATTTAGCAAAGATGCTCTTACCTGGTTTAGGACCAACAGTTTTGCGTCGTGGGATGACCTACTCATGCAGTTAAAAGATGCATTTCTCCCCTATGACTACGAGAATAGCTTATGGGAAGAAATTCGCAAGCGCACACAGGGAGATAGGGAGAAAGTGGTATGTTATGTAGCTTCGATGGAAGGATTGTTCAACAAATTAGGTGTAAGTCGCCCTTCAGAGGAAAACAGAATTAAACTGATACGAAGGAATCTTCTACCTTACCTCCAAACGGCTCTGGCATTGCAGACTATCCCCTCGGTATCTGAGTTAGTGAGACTATGTCGCACTCTGGAGGAAACTCAAGCACGAGCTAGAACTTTTCTACCTCCACCCGCAAATTTCAGACAGCTTCTAGAACCAGAGTTAGGTTATAAAAAGCCTACCCCTCACCCAGTCTCTGCCGTCAATGCGAGGTCTGCACCATGTGCCGAGAACACTGACACATTAGCACCTCTTCTCACTCACAGTCCCGTTCAGTTTCCTTCTTTTTCTCCGGCTGGTGATAATTCCAACCAACCCTTGTGCTGGAACTGCAAGGAGAATGGCCACCGTTTTCGAAAGTGTCCCCGTCCTAAGAGATTATTCTGCTTTCGTTGTGGATTGGAAAATGTAACCGCCCACAATTGCCCAAAGTGTCGTTCAAAAAACGGCGACCCGAGGCGCTAGATGCCTCGTGTCTAGTGTCCTCGGCTTCAAATCAATCTCTCCTGCATGACAATCGCGTTTTGCTAGATTTTATCATTGCTCATGCTAAAAATGATGTCAGACCTCATCTGCGGGTGAATATATTTGGTAAAGAGTTTCTAGGGTTGCTTGATTCCGGTGCTACTCGTTCCGTCCTCGGTCAACCAGGGTGGATACAACTTAAAGAAATCACTACTCTTCAACTGAGTTCTGTTAGTGCATGCAAAGTAGCGAATGGAACCGAATGCGAGATTTTGGGTGAATTATCTCTACCTATTACCTTAGAGGGTCGAACTAAGATTGTTGATGTTGTTGTTGTTCCTTCCGTGCCACAACCGTTGATTTTGGGTATGGATTTTTGGGTCAAGATGGGAATTGTCCCAGATTTATTTTCCGAGGTATGGAATTTTCGGCAAGAGAGTTTTTCAGGGGATGAGATAGACGTTGGAGCTATTCAGTCCTACGAGATGTTAACGGTTTTCCAACAAAAACAATTAACAGAGTTAGTAGATGCAACGTTTGCGAAAATGGGACCTACTTTAGGATGTACACAGATGGTGGAGCATACGATAGTCACAGATTCGCCGCCGATCCGCTTGAGGCACTATCCAATCTCTCCAGTTCTACTTAAGCAAGTGTACGAAGAGTTGGATGGTATGCTCAAGGATGGAGTGGTTGAACCATCTACATCAGCTTGGTCATCACCGATTTTGCTAGTTCGAAAATCAGACGGCCGTTATCGTTTCTGCGTCGATTTCCGACAACTAAACAAGGTGACCAACCGAGATGCTTACCCTATCCCATTTGTTAGTCAGACACTGGATAAGCTGAGAGACGCTCACTTTCTGACAACACTGGACATCAAATCAGCATATTGGCAAATACCCCTTTCAAAACAATCAAAACCATTGACCGCTTTTGTTGTGCCAGGGCGCGGACTGTTCCAATTCTGCCGTATGCCTATGGGATTACATAACGCTCCAGCTACGTGGCAAAGGTTCATCGATCGAGTGATCGGAATAGATCTCGAACAGCACGTTTTCGTGTACCTCGATGACGTCATCATCTGTACATCGACCTTTGAACAGCATGTCCAGATTTTGAAAGAGGTATTGACTCGGCTAACAACCGCTGGTCTTACCCTAAATCGCGACAAATGCCACTTTTGTAAGCCAGAACTTAGGTATCTGGGTTATGTAGTCAACTCTTCCGGTCTTTTGGTAGATCCAGAGAAGGTGAGTGCTGTACTACAGATTCCCATACCACGTACCGTCAAGGAAGTTCGTCGCCTGATTGGCTTGGCTTCATGGTATCGGCGTTTTGTACCTAACTTTTCGGAATTAGTCGCCCCATTGTGTGAACTAACACGCAAAGACAAAAAGTTTATTTGGTCAGAGAAGTGTGCTTTGGCTTTCCAATCTCTTAAAGATGTACTGGTGTCTGCCCCTATTTTGTCCTGTCCCGACTATACCTTGCCCTTTGTTGTCCAGACAGATGCTAGTGACTATGCCCTAGGTGCGGTGTTGAGTCAAAAGCATGCTGAAGGAGAAAAAGTGGTTTGCTACCTTAGTCGCTCCCTCACTGCTGCAGAGCGTAAGTATAGCACAACGGAGAAGGAGTGTTTGGCGGTGTTGTTCGCAATAGAGAAACTCAGACCGTACTTAGAAGGAACGAGATTTCAGGTGATCACCGACCACTATAGCCTGAAGTGGCTGAATTCAATCCGTGATCCTGTTGGCAGAATAGCACGTTGGGCAGTTCGTCTACAACAGTACGACTTTGAGGTCATTCACCGAAAAGGGAAGGATAATGTAGTCCCGGATATCCTGTCTCGTGCCATTCCACCGGATCCTATTAGGCTAGAAGTGATAAATTGCCTCCCCACTAAGGACAAATGGTACCTGCGGATGCGCGACCAAGTACGCAAGGAGCCTCGGCGTTACCCCTTGTGGCGAGTATCAAACGATCAGCTCTTCAAACGAATGAAGACTCAGTACGCTGATCTGCAGGATAAAGCTGATGGCTGGGTACAAGTTCTGCCGAAAGAACAACGCTCTGATATTATCCGGCAACACCACGATCCTCCTCACTGTGGTCACCTAGGTGTTTACAAGACCATGAGCCGCATCAGTCAAAAATTCTATTGGCCCAAGTTGCATGCTGATTGCGTCAACTATATCCGTCGCTGTATTACCTGTATCAGCACCAAGCCAGACCAAAAGAAAGCCATAGGACATATGCGTAGTCAAACCCCATTGACTAGCCGTCCTTTCGAAGTCCTGTCCATCGACCTTGTTGGACCTTTACCCCGTTCTGCCTCTGGTTACTCGTTTATCTTTTCCGTATGTGACGTTTTTAGTAAGTTTACCCTGTTCTTTCCTCTTCGTAGAGCCTTAGCTCGTGTGGTGTCTCAGACCCTCGAAGACCAAGTTTTTATGGTTTTCGGAGTTCCTCGTCGAATTATTTTAGATAACGGCGTTCAGTTCCAAAGCGAGGAGTTTCGTGAATTGTGCACGGAGTACGAAGTGGAATTAGGCTATATTGCGAACTACCACCCGCAAGCGAATCCCGTGGAGCGTGTTCATCGAGTTCTCAAAACCATGCTCAGTGCCTACGCCTCGGATAACCACCGAGAATGGGATGTATACCTCCCCAAAGTTGCCTGTGCGTTGCGTTCAGCACGCCACGAGGTTACCCAACTAACCCCCAATTTCGTTGCCTTCGGACGTGAAATCGTTCTATCAGGCAAACAAGACCTTCCTCTAGACGCGGCACAAAAAGCTCCTGATTTTGAGGCAAGCATTCGTGCAAAAGCCTTGCAAAAGGTATTCCAAGATGTGTCTCAGCGGTTAAAGGCTACTTACAACAAGAGTAAGCAGGCTTATAACTTGAGACGTCGTCCAGATAAGTTCTTATTGAACCAGCGTGTGTGGCGTAGAAATTATGCCATTTCGGACGCTGCTAAAGGAGTAACCGCCAAGCTCATGCGAAAGTTTATTGGCCCCTTCACCATAGTCAAAGTGGTATCCCCGTGGGCATATGAATTGTCAGATGACAAAGGCAAGGCATGCGGTGTATGGCATGCTAAGGACATTAAGGCACACCCACCAGACCAGGAACCCGATAATTCTGATGATGAGTGACCTGTGATGTCATCATCATTCAGTTGGTGTTTTTTTTTTATTAGTTAGGTTTTTTATATATATAGGTTGTTTCTTTTTTTTTACACAGTGTGTTCTAGTGTGATTCTCCAATTGTTTATTGTTCCTTAAAAGTTTTTTTTTTTTGGGAAAAAAAACTTTTGTTAAGGAGAGGGGGTGTGTTACGGGTTTTATTCTCCCTAAATCTATTTCAGTCTAAAATTACCCTAGTTTACACTACTCTAAACTATTCTAACCTATCCTATTTCCTAGCCTACCCTATTGTAAATTATTCTAACCTAATCTAAATTATTCTAACCTAATCTAAATTATTCTAACTTATTCTAATGTCTATCCTACCCTATCCTAAATTAGTCTAAGCTATCATACCTATTTCTATTCTACACTTAACTATTTGCACTATTCTACTTCTAATCTATCCTACGCTTAACTATTTACACTATTCTACTATAACCTATGCTAATCTCTTTAGTTACCTTTCGATTTAAGAGTGTGCGGTATATAAATGTATACAAATCAATAAAATGGGTCCATTGAATAAATTCATAAAATATCCATTTTTATCAAACATATTTTGTAGTAAAATATAAAATAATGTTTTGTAATAGAGTATAATCTCACCTGGAGTGTATTCAATAATAATTAATACCTTAATAAATAATTTATAATGTAAGTAAATCTATTTCGCTACTTTGAACAATAACTATAGCTCATTTAATTACTAAAAGCTTTATTTTTATTGTTATTGTTTACATGTCAATTTTAACTCCTTCAGATGTCAGATTCTTCTAAATTTATAAATAAAGACCACAGTCTTACCAGAAATTATCCTATTACCCTTTTGTAGTCAGGGCCTTCTTGCTAAGACATTGACTTTTATTGGCCATTTTGTGGAACTTCCTTCCTGGCCCAGTTTTTGCTTGGATTCTGATCGTGGCATGTGCCAAGATTTTAACTAGGATTTTCTAGGATTTATTCTTGAAAAAACCAGAGATTCCTTTAGTCCGATACATTGCTAGTGATCTTTGTGATTCATACACCTAGTGGTGGATATAGTATCGGGCTAAAAGTGTGAATTTAATTATTAATAATCTAAAAGGTCACATACCATCAAGGGTGAGTTTTTCAAAATGAATTATTATTTCACTTACCTATATTCCCAACAGCCTTCTGTATTCATAATAGTTACAATCGTCAATGTTTTTCAGACCTCCTTGGTTCGCCCCTTTCATTCGTGCGAATCGTGCGTTCCTTCGCTCATTCAGCTTTGTAATTCTGCATACAGACTTTTATTAGAGGAGTACTTCTGGGGACTGTGGGCAAGTTCTCTCCACCTCTCCATAAAGAATAGGGCTTCTCCCCGTCACCGTGCTAGCAACAAAGAACCGACAATTGGATAACCGAACACGAAAGAATTTTCATAGCGGTCTACTTACAGACATCAAGAGGAAGCTACCTCACTGGACATCGTCCTTCCTTGAGTGCACTTAATCCCAAGTAAGACGGTTCCTTTTTTTCTAACCCTATATTTCGGAGGGCCCCCATCTACTAACGCGATTAGGTTGTTGAGACTCAGCCTACAACCAACATAATATTAAGTACCTTATTTAATAATCAATTTATTCTGTATATATACTTATTAATTGTAATATTCACCTACTGGTTTTTCCTTTGTAATACGAAGAGCTCTACGTACGTAACCGCACTTTTACCACCCACTTGGAGGGTTATATATTATAAGTGTATGTACATTAAAGGTGAGAGTAGTTGTTGAAACGCCTTGTACATATTAATTTTATTTTGTTCCTAATAATAGTAATAATAATCCACATTTCGTAATATTTGGTACGCATGGGAATTTTTTGGTTATAATTTTGACAACCGAGGTTATAAGAAAATAAAGGCCCGTTCACATTCCATCAATCAAATTCTTTTTCTTCTTTCTCTTTACAGGAACCTACCCCCTGAGGATTACTAGTCAACCTGATTAGGGAGTTCGGTAATTTGGAACCCCTTAATCAGGACAGGCTACCCGTAATAAATCATCAAAATGAGCACTCTTCCTTCTAGACCTGGAGGAATCATTGCATCTCCCTCGTATCAGTCTGTTCTTCATTTGGAAAAATCAAATAATTTAAATGATGTACCCTAAGGAATTATTTGAAATAATCTCACAAGTGATTCTAAATATTACCAATTTAAAACAAAATCAAAATTTCGAAATGCCAGAAAAATCTATTTTAGCGAATCTAATAAATTCTATTTTAAGTTCTCTCTTATATAATAATGAATATCTTGGTTATATGTCAATGGAATTGTAAATCGGCTAACTCTAATAGAGAGAATCTTTGTCGTCTACTAAACGAACACAAAATTCAAATCGCTTTTTTATCAGAAACTAGATTCAAACCAGAAAGATATATTAATGTTCCTGGATTTAATATTGTTAGAGACTATCGCCAATCTGAAAATGCTGGTGGTGGTTCAGCAATTTTGATAAATTCAAATTTGTATTACGAAGAATGTCAGATGATTGTTGACTTACGTAATGTAAATAAGGTTGGGATCAAAATTAAATCTCAAACTATAACATTTGTTTCAATTTATGTTCCTCCAGGAGCCAAAATAACATTATATCAGTGGAATAACTTTATAAAATCTTTAAAGAAGCCTTTTATCATCGGTGGAGATTTTAACGCTCATCACATTGCTTGTAGAGTAGATAATCAAACAGATCTGAAAGGAAAGATTCTGATGGACCGTTTGGACAATAATAACCTTGTATTTAAGAATGATGACTCTCTCACCTTTTTTGGTAATCACTATACTTCCAAATCTGCAATTGATCTGACTATTTGTACTCTTGACCTTAGCCATTTGATTAGCTGGAATACTCTTAAAGGCCTATTCAGCTCTGATTATGTATCAATATTAATAGAGTTAAATGATCAACCATCTCTATTTACTAATCCCTTTTCTAAGAAATGGAACTTAAAGAAAGCTGATTGGAGACTATATGAACAAATGTCAGAAGAAATTTTTCTTCAAAATAATGTTCCATTATCCTATGAAATGTTCTTACATAATATTAATACTTTTACTTCTAATTCCATACCCAAGTACAGAAATAAAAAAGCGTTATCCAAAGGAAAAGAATGGTGGAACACAAAATGCGATGAAGTAGTAACAAGAAGAAAATTAATTAAATACAAGAAAAATGATGCTATTGCCAAAAAGGTAATAAAATAAACTAAAAAAGATAGTTGGAGAAAATACGTTAGCTCATTAAATAGATCTGTGCCCATTAAAGAAGTATGGTGCAAAGTTAATACACTAAAAAATAGAAAAAGTGAAAATAAACTCCCTACAATACTCTCAGAATCTACGTGGATAGAAGATTTTCATCAAAATATTACTCCTCCTTCCGCCAATTTAGAAATACCTTACCAATTATCAATGTCCCCTTTTAATAATTATCCTGAAGATGTTCGTTACCTTCTTAAACCTTTTTCAGATGTTGAACTCCATTTCGCTTTAAAAAAGAATACTAATACTTCTCCAGGAGTCGATATCCACTACCCAATGTTGACTTACTTGTCAACTGCTGGTAAAGCTGCTTTGTTGGCCATATATTAGTATATGGCGTGGTAAGGCAGAGATACCCAGTGATTGGCATGTTTATATTATCCTACCTATTTTAAAACCAGGAAAATCTTCAAAAAACTGGGACTCTTATCGTTTAATAGGTCTTGCTTCATGCATACTTAAAACATATGAGAGACTTATTAAGACTCGTATGGAATTCTGGCTAGAAAAAAACAATTTATCAAAAACTCAATTTGTTTCTAGAAAAGGAAAATCTACTCAAGAGAGTCTTGGACATTTATTAGCAGATGTTTACAATGCCCTCACATTTCGTAAATCAGTTAGTGCTTTATTTTTAGATATAAAGGGAGCATATGATAGCGTAAATCTATATATTCTCTCTAAAAAGATGTCCAAAATGGGTATTCCAGCTACTATTATACATAATATAATTAGTTTATACGTTAATAGAGAAGTATGCGTAAGAATAAATAGGGATAAAACTAACTCTCGTTATACATCATTAGGACTTCCGCAAGGCAGTATTTTAAGTCCTCTTCTCTTACATATATATTATATACTGCAGATTTAGAAGAACAATTTCCAGAGCACATAAGAATTTTACAGTACGCCGACGATATTGCAATTTACGTGGAAAATAAATCGATAGATAAATGTAATGAACTCCTCGAAGAAGCATTTTTTGTCACAACAAATTGGGCTAGAAATAATAATTTTGCTATTTCAGAAAATAAGTCGTCAGTAGTTACATTCACTAGAAAACGTTTTAATCCTCCTAATTATGTACAGTTTGAAAACAGTATCTTCCCTTATAAAACTTCAGTTAAATTTCTTGGTTTATATTTAGATTACAAATTGAACTGGAAAGTACACATAAATTACATTTTACGAAGGACTGAAAATGCTATGAGTATTCTCAAGACTGTAAACGTTAGTGATTGGGGAGCAGATCCAAATATCTCTTTTTTATTATTATTTAAAAATCTAATTAGATCTATCTTGGATTATGGATCAATATTTTATGGCTCTGCATTAAACTCCACAATTCAAAAAATTGAACGAATAAAAAATAAAGCTTTAAGACTAGGCATTGGTTATTTGCCTAGCACACCTATCAAGGTTATGGAAGCGGAACTTTGTGAGCCCTCATTAATTTTAGGCAGGCAGTTTTTAGGAATTGAATTTATAGTCCTTTTAGTTGTAAGTGGTAAAACATTGCTAAATAAAATTGTACAATTAACTACCAGCTGCTTAACACATCAATATTGGAAAAAGAAAAAAGTGCCATTATTTGTAGAAAGTTTTCTTGATTATTCAGATATATTTACCGGAATTAATCCAAAAGAACACATGTCCTATTTAAAGTTAAATTACGAAGACTATTTAGTACCGTTCAGTTGTCATTTCAGTAAGATTCAAGCAACTGACGCCCTGAAACAATTGATCATTTATTATATGTTGAAAATTACTGGGAAAATTACCAAAAGCTATACACAGATGGTTCAAAAAAAGACGGAAAAGTTTCCTATGCTATATATTATCCACAAAAAGCTATTAAAATTCAAAATAGATTAACCGATTTAATGACAATTTATACAGCAGAACTTTTATAGCAGTTAAAGAGGCTTTCAAAATATGTATAGAACAAAAAGAAATAGATTATATAATTTTTACAGACTGCAAAAGCATTGTTCAAAAATTAAGAGATATTACAATTAACAACGCAATAAATTATATTATCTATGAAATTATTGCTCTAAATAGTGAGGCAAGGAAAAAGGGAAAAATATAACGTTATGTTGGATAGTCACACATTGGAATTAAAAATAACGAAATTGTAGATGATTTGACAAAAAAAGGAATTGATGACAATATTATCATAAATTCATATCAAGTCCCAAGAGGCGATTTAAATTGCTATATTAAATTATTTGAAATAAGTAAGTGGCAAGACAATTATAACTGTTCAGACAAAGATCAATTTTTTAAAAACATTCAAAGCAAGATACCTTCCATACCATGGTTTAGCAAATTCAGCAACAGAAGTTTTATTAAAACGACTTGTAGAATTAGAAGTAATCATTGCCTGACTCCAAATTATAAAAGAAGAATGGGATTGGTAGACAATGATGAATGCATCTGCGGCGAGGTAGCCGATTTACAACATTTACTTTTAGAATGTATTTTAAATGATATTGACATATCAAATCTATATACCAAACTCATTCAACATAATGTCCAACTACCTATTAATTTGTCACATCTTCTCGCCCTCAAGAATTTCGATGTATACAAAATTATTTATAATCATGTAAACTCCTTAAATTTAAAGCTCTGACGAAAAGAATTAAAATATGTACAAAAATAAAAAATAATATAACAAAACTAAATATTAAAAAAAAACAAAATTAAAACAAAAAAAACCAACAAATGCAAAAAAAACAAAAGCAAAAAAACAAACAAAAACAGACGAAAAAATCAAAAACAAGCAAAAAACATGAGCTAGAAAAAACCTATTATAGGACTTCTTATTAATGTATTTAGAGAAATTTGTATTTTTCAAATAAAATGTCATTCCGAGCGAGTGCTTGAACGAGTTAACATCTTCTGTGTTCTGCTCCGTAAAATAAACAATTTTTCGTAAATAAATAGTGATTTCAAGTTATAAGTTTATGTGTGTACGCCACAAAGACTAATTGTATGTATTGAACATTTCTTTACTTCGCTTTTTACAGTTTCATTGATTTATATCAATATACTATTTCTAAAATATTAATGAAACCAGAATTTACAAACACACAAATTTGTTGATAAAGAATCCGACAAAAACCAGTCATCCGCCTGCACCTCGCTTGAAGCAGGTGTAGAGCAACCACACTTTCGACATGTATATGCTGTGTGCCGGTTTGAAATCGTTTTCGCAGCAACAAAATTATTTAAAGTCACGTTGCTTTTGACTACAAGAGCAACAACTTAACTTACAGTAAACAACCCACCAAACTGTATAAACTTCAAGATGTCACAAAACATAGAAAATAAAAATTCATCGTCATCGTATGTATTTCCCAAGAAGGATCAAGCAATTGTTATGCACGCAGATGATAATATTAAACTATTAGATTATGTCAAAGCAATAGGTGATATCGTTGGCTCCAAACAAATAACTTTTGCATCAAGAATCTCTAACAATAGAATATGTATTTATCTCGCAAGTACCGACCTTGTTGAAAAACTATTACAATCACACCAAACAATAACGACTGAGAATACTATCCTAAATATTCGTAGACTCGTCGCCCCAACCAAGAGAATAATAATTTCTAATATATCTCCCTTTGTTCCTCACGATATCGCAGAAACTGCCATAAAAAGCCTTGGACTCCAAATGGCCTCTCCCATTTCTTTCTTAAGAGCCGGTATCCCTGGCGACGAATATTCTCATATTATGAGCTTCAGGCGTCAAGTATATGTCTTTTCTCCTCTAGAAAATTTTGAACTTCACACTTCCCTCGTCATCTCCTTCGATGGCCAAGAAAATAGAATTTTCCTTTCTACGGATAAAATGGAATGCTTTATTTGCAAACAGACTGGCCACATTGCTTCAAGCTGCCCTAACCCACCAACAAATAACTTACCAGCACATATAATCACAGACACCCTCTCCCAAACAACCACACAACCTTCTGTTAGCTTACCTCCTAGTCAACAACCTCCGATTAGTTCTCCACCTAGTCAACAACCTCCTATTAGCTCACCACCTAGTCAGCAACCTCCTATAGAAACATCCACAAGCCCCATCCCAGAAACTCTACCACATCAAAATCTACCTCACTCATCCCAAACTCTCACAGAAACTCCAAATGACCAAACAAACCTCCTCAACGAAGATCCACTCCTAACCCCAACACCTTTACAAGAAATGCCTCCTCCCAAAACCCCTCCAACCTCATCCAGTATCAAAACAAAAAAGATGAAGCGCAAAAGAACAGTATCTACAGAAAGCATTCTGACAGAAGCTACAAAGAAATCTATCGAAGATGCCTATCAAGAAACTCCTGAGGCCTTTGCTCTTACCATTGAAAAGCTTTTCGCATTTCTGGAAAACACTCATGGTAACCCAGAGCCCTATACAGAAGCACTCAAATTGACAAGTGACGTCAAATCTTTAGTAGAAAACCTAAACTTAATATATCCAGCTCTCAAAGAAAGATCAACCAAGAACAGAATAACTCGACTAGCAAAAAAGATCAAAAGACACCTAAACCCTGACTCCGAAGAAACAGATAGCTTACCAAGTTTAGGCGACCCATCTGACGAAGACTACAACTCTGAGGGATCAATTTCCCTTAATTCTCAAAAATCCTCTTATTAACTCAAAACAAAATGCCCTTTAAACTAATCCAGTGGAACTGCGACGGATTTTATCCCCGGTTAGAACGTCTTCAACAACTAATCTCTGATACTTCCCCCACTTTTCTCTGTTTACAAGAGACAAATTTTATTAACTCACACAACCCATAATACTATAATTTCATCAGAACTACACACTTACGAGCCAGTGGTGGGACATCCATCTTTGTCTCTACTGATATCTTCCACCAAGAATTTCACCTAAACACTAACTTAGAAGCAGTCGCCATAACCGCATGGTGTCCAAACAAAATAACAATTTGTAGCACTTACATACCCCCAAATTATAACTTAACTAGCACTGAGTTAATAGGTCTTATAACTCAACTACCCGTTCCTTTTATACTGGTTGGAGATTTCAATGCTCACAACATACTGTGGGGTTCCCAGCAAACATTTGGACGAGGTAAAGTTATCGAAAATACATTAAATATTTGTAATACAAACATTTTAAACACAGGCAGTAGTACGTACTTCCACATACAAACAGGTACTTTATCCTCAATAGATCTAAGCCTCTGTGATCCTGGATCAGCCGCCCTACTTACATGGCACACCTTGGACTGCCTGTACGACAGTAATCACTATCCCATTTTCATCTCTGATAGAGAACCGAAAGCTACAACTGTCAAAACTAAATGGACCATTTCTAAAGCTAACTGGGACTCATTTAGTTTATCAGTTAAAGAACTTGTTACGGTTTCACCGCAACAATATTTTCAAATCAGAAAGTCTAATTAAAATAAATAAGTAACTTACTTAAATTAAAAAGCAAACCATATTTACAAACTTTATTTACAACTTCAGTCATTCCATACTCTCAGTTCCTGATATAAATAAGTAGATAATTGATTTGTTTACAAAAATTGTTTGTACATTGTTATATAGGTTAGGTAGTTCCAATCTGCTATGTCAACCTAAGTACTTCTTCTTTTATTTTAGTCCTTGGGTATCTTAAGTAATTTCACTTATTGGAAGGTGACTAATTGTCTTAAATGGTATAAGCTTTTGGTCTGGGAGAGGAACTTCTAGAAGCTTGATTTTTTCCTCTAGTTTTTGTGGAAATTGTTTTTTTTTTGGGTATATCTTGTGCTGGTTGCAGTTATCGTTTTACGGATTTTATACTCTGAAACAAAAATAAACTGGTTAAATTTGAATTACTAGTTTTCTGTTGAAAATTTGCACTATAAGTGGATTTCCCGTAATTCAATTTAAACCTTTGAATTTCCCAAGGCCGATCCCCAACTTCGGTAAGTACCTCGTGAAATGTACAATACCCTATACCTATTTTACATTCTGTTTTTATATTTTTAGGCCTTTTTCTTTTTCTCCTACTCTTATTCTACGCTTTTACTCTTCGTTCTATTTTCTTAGACGTACTTATATTGAAAAAAACTACTTAACTGATTATAAGTACCACTCAAGGTGACGTTGCTGGCACATCAGATAGAATTCAAGATCTTAATGCATGCTGCTTGTTGCTTGCCGCAGTCCTCCAGCGCTGTTGATGCTATTTCCTGCATGTTGCTTATTTGCTATTCGTCCTATTTTACCAGCTCTGTTTCGTTCGCTAGAGCCTGCCTGCTGTTTAGTGCCTGCATCTTGAGCCTGGATATTGATTGCAAGTAAGAATTTTCCAGTTTTATTGTATCTTTGTTACTGGTGGTTGAGCTGAAACGAAAATAATTCATCATTAAACTGTTTGTGTGATAATAATTGTACCTAAAATTTATGTAGTGTAAATATATTAACTTACGGTTCTGTGTGAACCAATTGGTCCAATTGGGGCAACCCTCGGTACTGGGTATCCCTTGTATATAAAATTAATGTCACCAAATATCACGATAAGCTAGAAACTAACCAGACAGATTGTCTATCCAATAAATGTATGCACCGCAAGTTTTGTTTTAATTGGGTGCATGAACCCCTTTTCGCTCTCGTAACAAATAGCTAGCCCAGAATACATAAGTATAGAATACAAACTTGTAATATACAAAGGGCTGTAACAGATTTTGGCGCCCTTCCGCGGATTATTGTGGTAGACATCTGCTTGGTATATTGTTCTACAGTAGATGGATATTTTCAGTTTCATAATATAGCCAGAAATTGTATTTTTTTTTTGCAAAATAGTTCAAGCTCAAAAGTCAAGTTGTCAAGTTTAGACGTTGACAGCTATTTGACATCACCGTTTGACGGAACACTAACTTTTGGGTTCTTCTTCTTTTAGTTATCTATTTTTGAACTACTTTAAAATTAGTTCTTCTTTTATTTTGAAGTGGCCTTTGATGGTATTGGGCAAACAGTGCATAATTGAGTACTTCGATTATTCTTGAACATAGGAATATTCTGAGTGTGTGTAAATAAAGGTGGACTACTTGTATTCATTTTACATGGGGTTTTAATAAATAAATTAGTTTTTACATATGATTTTTTTTTTTATATTTTCCAAAGTTTGAGATAAAAACAATTTGAATACACATTACATTAAATTAATTAATTTAGGTAGTTTTTAAAGAATATTTTCTTTGGGGTTACCGTTTTATAATAGGGTTAGAAAAAAAATATAAATGTAAATATTTTTAATATAGGTTCTATTAAACTTCGTTGTAGGATAGGAAGAAAACTTTTTAATTTTTTTTATTTGCTATTATTTTTTTCTTTCGCAATGGATGTTTATCGCTTACTGGGTGATGAACTTACCTACGAGTTGTACGTACGTGGACAACCGATAGGAAACACAGTGGCGGAAAAGCGTGTGGCACTTGGCCATATTCTTAGAGAGGAAAGGGAGAATCCCCAGGCTTATGTAGCTAATGTATATTTGGAATGCAATGACGAATTGCGTATTTGCGCTCAAAAATTAAATGTTCTTGAAGCAGATATTCGAAATTATGATCATCAAAATAGAGAAAATGAGTATCGTAGAATAAATAGCCGAATAATTCACTTGTCTTTGCGTTTGGGTCGTCTTACTGGAACAAATGTCGATGATGAGATTTGGAGATTGCGTTTAGTGAACAAGTGCTCTCAACTGATGGGAGATAATAGTTTACTTCACCAAGGTATTAATATTACTCAGGTTGCTGACAACCCTGCAGCATTATTGCAAAATAGTAGGGACAGTTTTGGAAGAGAAGTGCGGAACGCAATGAATGGTGGAGATCATATTTCTCTTCTGGATACACGCACTCCAGTTTTGACAGTTGATCCTCCATTGCTTCCATCACCTGAGTTTGGTAGAACTCGGTCCCAGAGATGAAGAAGTGGCACATGTAAAAAGAGTTGCTTCTAGATGGTCGGAACCTTTGTTTCGAGAAGCAGGGTCTTATGATCAAATTCGCAGAGATTACGCCTCAGCTATTGAACTGCCTAGAGCAGTTTCGTCACCTTTGGCTGACGTGGATGGTCGATGTTTTGCACCTACTATAGGTCCTTATTATAAAAGATTACTTGAAGAACCGAGAGAGGAAACCTTTATGGGAAATACTTTTCGTCCTTCTAGTACTAGGGTCTGTCTGAACCCTGAAGAGTCCGGTACGGAATCACAATACTCAAGGAGAGCCACCATTGGTGATAGGACACCCAGTCTTTATTCTCGTTTGGCAATTTTTGGAGATTCAACACCCACATTTAATCGAGAAACAGCTCAAGTTGATACGATGAAGGATCTTAATGCTGAAATGGCAAAAATTTCTATCCCTGGAATGCAACACCCTTCACTAGGCCAAGAACCTAACGTAAATAGGTATGATATGTATCGTTGGAATGTAAAGTTCAACGGAAAAACTAGTGTCAACGAGTTTCTTCAGAGAGTTGAAGAGCTGCGAGCATCACGAGGAGTTCCTAGGGAAATGCTTTTACGATGGGCCCCAGAATTTTTTGCACAAGAAGCGTTACTATGGTATCGTACTCGCACATTTAACTCTTGGGATGATCTAGTAGATCAATTGAAAGAATCCTTCCGTCCCTTTGATTATGAATATAGTCTTTGGGATGAGATTCGGAAAAGAACGCAAGGGGCGCACGAAAAAGTACTTACTTATATTGTCGCTATGGAGAATTTATTTGGCAAGCTAGATAAAATTCCGCAGGAGGAAGGGAAAGTAAATTTAATTCGCAGAAATCTTTTACCTTACTTGCAAACGGGTTTAGCTCTGCATAAAATCACAAGATTAGAAGACTTGCTCAAGCTTACTCGCCTGATGGAAGAAACCGAACGCCGAGTACAGAAATGTATCCCTCCCTCAACAGCTTACAAGAGTTTATTGGAACCTGAGCTGGCATATCACAAACCTCAAGGTCTAGGTCCTATTCAACAGTCGGTGACTGCAATTTCCAGTAGCACCTCAGCTCCACCGTCAGAAGTAGGCAAGCCGTCCATAATTAAATCGCAAGGTAAATCTTCTCAACTGTCAAAACCTTCATGTTGGAACTGCTTGGCCGAAACACATAAATTTAAAGCATGTTCTCAACCTCTAAAGAAATTTTGCTTTAAATGTGGAAATCCCGATACCGTTTCTTATTCCTGTACCCGTTGTTCAAAAAACGGGGGGAGAAGTCAGAAGTAAGCCGGTCTTCTGATCCTTCTTTCGATTCGGCTGGTCAGAAATCTCAAATTCTCCTTGCATATATAATCGATCATGCCAAAGATGATACTCGACCTTACCTCCAAGTTTCGATTTTCGGTCGTGAACTTTTAGGATTGCTGGATTCCGGAGCCACGCGTACGATTTTGGGTGGACCAGGTTGGAAGCTGTTGCAAGATAGCTGTAAGCTTAGGGCTGGTCCCCAAAACAGTTGTACGGTAGCGAATGGAGAATCAGTAACAGTAGATGGTGTCACAACGATATTGGTCAAACTTAGAGAAAAGATTAAATTAATAGATGTACTAGTCATACAGTCATTACCACATGAGCTCATATTAGGTACTGATTTTTGGAAAAAGATGGAAATTATACCGGATCTATTTTCTGGGGAGTGGCATTTTCGTCTAGATGGAATAACATCAGGTTTTTCTGAATCCACTGTCATTGGAAGTGATATGCTTTCAGATGAACAGAAGCGACGTTTACATACGTTAATCGAGAAAGCCTTTGAAAACATGAGCACCAGGTTAGGATGCACACATCTTGTCCAACATGTGATCAGGACAGACCATCCTCCGATTCGTCATCGCTACTATCCTTTATCCAAAGCTCTTCAAGATCAAGTCATTGTCGAACTTGAAAAGATGCTACGGGATGACGTCGTTGAGCCGTCAAACTCGCCTTGGGTCTCACCGATTTTATTGATTCCTAAGAAGGATGGCACCTATAGATTCGTGGTCGATTTCCGACAGTTAAATAAAGTCACCATTAAAGATGGTTATCCATTGCCCAATATCGAGAATACCTTGAATATGTTGAAAGATGCGCGCTACCTTACCACATTAGATATAAAAAGTGCATACTTCCAGATTCCGCTGGCAGAGGAATCAAAGCCTTTAACCGGTTTTGTGATACCGAATAGAGGCCTTTACCAATTTAAAAGGTTGCCAATGGGTTTACATTCGGCACCTGCAACGTTTCAGCGGTTTATTGACCAAGTGGTTGGAGTAGACCTAGAAAGATTCGTCTTTGTATATTTGGACGACATCTGTATTTGTACACCGACTTTTGAAGAACATCTCCGAGTACTCGAAGAGGTGTTGTGTCGTCTAAAGAAGGCTGGTCTCACTCTCAATAAGGAGAAATGTCAATTTGTCAAGCCTGAGCTTAGATTTCTAGGCTATGTCGTAGGTGCGCAGGGATTAATGGTAGATCCCCAAAAAGTAGAAGACATTTTAAATATTCCTACTCCCAGAAATGTGGGAGATGTTCGTCGTTTTATCGGGATAGCGTCTTGGTACCGACGGTTTGTGCCAAACTTTTCTACGTTGGCAGCACCGTTATGTAACTTGTTAAAAAAGGATGTTAAGTTTGATTGGAATAGTGCGTGCGAAGATTCGTTTATCGGTCTTAAAGAGATTTTAGTCTCGGCACCTATTTTATCTTGCCCAAATTTCAACTTACCGTTTATTGTACAGGCCGATGCTAGTGATTTTGGCGTAGGAGCTACTCTGTCACAAGTATGGGAAGACGGAGAACATGTTATAGCCTATATGAGTCGGTCATTATCTAAAGCTGAACGCAAATATTCCACGACCGAAAAAGAGTGCCTTGCTGTTCTGCATGCCATAGAACGGTTTAAACCATACATCCAAGGTACCAAATTTAAGGTTATTACTGATCATTACAGTCTTAAATGGTTGAATACCATAAAAGACCCGGTGGGAAGAATCGCCCGATGGGCGGTGCGTATGCAACAATATGATTTTGATATCGAGCATCGGAAAGGCAAAGATCACATTGTTCCAGACGCTCTTTCCCGTTCTGTACCTTGTGTGGATACAGTATCCACGACGACAGTTAACGAAGAAATTAAGGACAAATGGTATTTGCGTATGCGGGAGCGAATTGTCCGAGCTCCTGACTCTTTTCCTGACTGGAGAGTTGAAAATAATCAACTTCTTAAATTAGCCCAAATTTCATATCCAGACCTAGTTAGCAGAGCCAATGAATGGCTTATTGTAGTCCCTAAAGAGAAACGGCCAGAAATCATCCATATGCATCATGATATGCCTGTTTGCGGATATATGGGCATATACAAGACTCTAAACCGAATTACATTTAAGTACTACTGGCCTAAGATGAAAGCCGATGTCGCGCGATACATAAAAAATTGTACATCCTGTATCATGTCGAAACCTGAGCAACAACCATCTAAAGGTTTAATGTTAAGCGCTACACCTACTACCACTCAACCCTTCGAAATATTAAGTGTTGATATCGTCGGACCCTTGCCCCGATCAACTTCTGGGTTTTCTTATATACTAACTGCAAGCGATTTGTTTAGCAAATATCTTTTACTCTTTCCGTTAAGAAAAGCCATTGCGTCCAAGATTATTGAAAATATTGAGGATCATGTAATACTTATGTTTGGGGCACCTAGAAAAATAATAACCGATAATGGGTCGGTCTTTAAGAGTAAAGATTGGATTGGTCTGTTAAAAAAATATCAGATTGAACCTGGCTACACATCTAATTTTCATGCCCAAGCCAATCAAGTCGAACGTTACCATCGCACCATTAAAACGATACTAAGGTCCTATGTTACTGATAATCACCGGTTATGGGATCGATACCTCCAAAAAGCTGCGTGCGCGATTCGAACTGCTCGTCATGAAGTAACCAAATTGTCCCCGAATTTTATTACATTTGGACGTGAATTAACCTTTAATGGGGAACGAAACTCCGCTGTATTATCTGATTTACCTGACGTATTTGACCCTCACTCTCGCTGTACCGCGTTGTTGGAAGTTTTTAAAGCTGTTGGTGCTAGATTAAAAAAAGGATTTGATCAATCTAGGAAACGCTACAATCTTCGTCGGAGGAATGTTATCTTCAAGGTTGATGACCAGGTTTGGAAACGAGCCTACGTGCTATCCGATAAGGCAACAGGTGTTACCTCAAAGCTAGCTCCTAAATTTGAAGGTCCCTTTAGAATCTGCAGAGTTCTGTCACCTTGGTCCTATGAGTTGGTAGATTCGGCTGGGAAATGTCGAGGCGTATGGCACGCCAAGGACCTTAAGAGTCATCCACCAGATTCTGACGATACCTCCATTGTGAGCGATAGCGATTAATTAATTATGTAAATTTTATTTTCCTTTATCTGTTTTTCTGAAATAGAGATTTGTATATACTATAGGTATAACTTCTCGGGAAAGGGGGGAGTTGTTACGGTTTCACCGCAACAATATTTTCAAATCAGAAAGTCTAATTAAAATAAATAAGTAACTTACTTAAATTAAAAAGCAAACCATATTTACAAACTTTATTTACAACTTCAGTCATTCCATACTCTCAGTTCCTGATATAAATAAGTAGATAATTGATTTGTTTACAAAAATTGTTTGTACATTGTTATATAGGTTAGGTAGTTCCAATCTGCTATGTCAACCTAAGTACTTCTTCTTTTATTTTAGTCCTTGGGTATCTAAAGTAATTTCACTTATTGGAAGGTGACTAATTGTCTTAAATGGTATAAGCTTTTGGTCTGGGAGAGGAACTTCTAGAAGCTTGATTTTTTCCTCTAGTTTTTGTGGAAATTGTTTTTTTTTTTTTGGGTATATCTTGTGCTGGTTGCAGTTATCGTTTTACGGATTTTATACTCTGAAACAAAAATAAACTGGTTAAATTTGAATTACTAGTTTTCTGTTGAAAATTTGCACTATAAGTGGATTTCCCGTAATTCAATTTAAACCTTTGAATTTCCCAAGGCCGATCCCCAACTTCGGTAAGTACCTCGTGAAATGTACAATACCCTATACCTATTTTACATTCTGTTTTTATATTTGTAGGCCTTTTTCTTTTTCTCCTACTCTTATTCTACGCTTTTACTCTTCGTTCTATTTTCTTAGACGTACTTATATTGAAAAAAACTACTTAACTGATTATAAGTACCACTCAAGGTGACGTTGCTGGCACATCAGATAGAATTCAAGATCTTAATGCATGCTGCTTGTTGCTTGCCGCAGTCCTCCAGCGCTGTTGATGCTATTTCCTGCATGTTGCTTATTTGCTATTCGTCCTATTTTACCAGCTCTGTTTCGTTCGCTAGAGCCTGCCTGCTGTTTAGTGCCTGCATCTTGAGCCTGGATATTGATTGCAAGTAAGAATTTTCCAGTTTTATTGTATCTTTGTTACTGGTGGTTGAGCTGAAACGAAAATAATTCATCATTAAACTGTTTGTGTGATAATAATTGTACCTAAAATTTATGTAGTGTAAATATATTAACTTACGGTTCTGTGTGAACCAATTGGTCCAATTGGGGCAACCCTCGGTACTGGGTATCCCTTGTATATAAAATTAATGTCACCAAATATCACGATAAGCTAGAAACTAACCAGACAGATTGTCTATCCAATAAATGTATGCACCGCAAGTTTTGTTTTAATTGGGTGCATGAACCCCTTTTCGCTCTCGTAACAAATAGCTAGCCCAGAATACATAAGTATAGAATACAAACTTGTAATATACAAAGGGCTGTAACAAACTAAGTGACCAAATAAACTTCCAGAACAATATTGACGATACTGTCAGTCAATTCACAGATTGTATCATCACTTCTGCTAAGTTACATATAGGCCAATACTCCATTGATCCTACAAAAAAAGCCGTCCCCTGGTGGAACGACTCGTGCAAAGTTGCAGTAAAAGAATGTAAAAAGGCTCTAAACAAATATAGGAAAACTAGAGACGCACATGACCTAATCAACTTTAAACGACTAAGAGCAAAATCTAAACGAGTATTAAAAGAGAGCAAAAGAGACTCTTGGAAGCATTTTACCAGTACAATAACTTCTGATACCCCTCCAACACAAGTTTGGACAAAGATAAAACAAATGAAAGGAAAAAATACTACCTACAAAATACCTGTACTTATCTATGAGCAGAAAACCATTACAGATGACCAACAAATCGCTAATATACTTGCGCAACATTTCCAAGGCAAAACCATAAACAAAAACATCCCACCTAACCTACCAAATGAACTACACCTACCCCACCCTGTCCCTCTCGAATCAGATCCAATTAATCTTCCTTTTAGTCAGTATGAACTAAACGTTGCCCTTTCTTCTCAAAGAATTTCAGCTGGTGGTCCAGACAATATCCCGTCAATTTTTTTAAAACATCTTCTTCCAAAAACACTATCCAAACTTCTTGAACTTTATAACAAAATCTGGAACACCCAACAGTTTCCAACACTATGGCGGCATTCAATTACTATTCCCATAAAAAAAAGCGACCTTTCTTCGACCAGTCCCAGTTCTTTTAGACCTATTGCTTTGACATGCACATTATGCAAATTACTCGAGAAAATGATTAATAACCGACTACTTTGGTATCTTGAAAGCCACAAACTTCTAGACAATACACAATCAGGTTTTAGACCAAACAGAAACACTATGGATAATCTCGTTATCCTTCAAGCAGAAATTGCCGACGCCATGGCCAAGAAGAATGAAGTCATCGCAGTGTCACTAGATATCCAAAGCGCTTTTGACACTACATGGAGATATGCTATCCTCGAAAAACTTAAAGAATTAAGGCTATCCGGAAATATTTTCGCATTCATACAAAATTTTCTAAATAACAGGACCTTTGCAGTATCTACAAATGGAAAAACATCTACTACCCAGCTTTCAGAAAAAGAAGTCCCACAAGGATCCGTTTTGAGTCCTACTTTATTTCTACTTAGCATTAACGACATATGTTCCAGTTTACTTCCTCCAGTGAAACACGCAATCTATGCAGATGACCTAATTATCTATTGCCAAGGTAAAATCACCACTACCACATGCTCGCTACTTCAGAATGCCATAAATAGTATTCATAACTGGTCAAAACGATTATGCCTCAACTTTTCACCAAACAAATCCAAAGTTATTCAATTTAGCAGGAGACATAATCCCCAAAGACCAAACATAAACCTAAATGGAGTTCCACTAGAAGTAGTCGACCACCATAAATTCTTAGGAATAACTTTCGATAAAAAGCTTACATGGAGACAGCAGATAGAGCACACAAAAGGAGACTGCTTAAAAAGAATGAACTTAATCAAATCTCTAGCACATCATCAATGGGGGGCTGAAGAGAATATCTTACTAAGAGTTTATAGAGCATTAATCCGCTCCAAATTAGATTATGGTAGCATACTATATATGTCCGCAAGCCCATCATACTTAAAATCCCTCAACACAGTGCAAAATACAGCACTAAGAATTTGTCTTGGAGCCTTTAGATCCAGTCCTTCCAACAGCCTTCAAATAGAATCTTCCGAACCCCCTCTTTTTATAAGAAGACAACGATTATCACAATCATATTTTGCTAGAGTTGTCGCAAATCCGAACAACCCAGTCTTTAATCTACTCAAAAACACACAATCAGCTCCATTAAACCGACCTGGAACAACAATCTCCTCTTTACAAACCCTGTTAAGAAACATCAATCTTACAGATACATTGCCAATCAACATTTCTAGTATTCCTCCATGGATTAAAAATCCTCCCAACTTTAATACTAGTTTATCATGTCACATCAAAACAGAAACCCCTAAGTCACTCTTCAAACAACTATTCAATGAATTGATAAATACTACTAAATTTGACAAAACTCTATTCACGGACGCTTCCAAAGATGAACACGGTGTTGGGAGTGCTGTCACCTCAACGAATACAATAATAGCATCATACAGGCTACCTAATATCTGTAGTATACACACAGCTGAATTGTATGCCATTTCAAAAGCATTGAAGACTCCAATACAAAACACCAAATCTTTTGCCATCTGCACCGATTCTCTTTCATCCATCCAATCCATAAGAAACACTTATTCACAAAATCCGATAGTCCAGGAAATTCAAGATACATGTCACCAACTCTCTTCAAAAGGAACTACAGTTACCATCCTCTGGATTCCATCCCATCAGGGCATAGTAGGTAATGAACACGCAGATCAAGCCGCAAAAAAAGCCTGCCTCTTAGAAACAACGCCAGAAAACATTCAGCTTTTCCAAGACGTACGATCTTATATTAAACAAATCTCTCAAAGTACCTGGCACAATCATTGGAGCACCCTCAATACAAAACTACATAAAGTTCAACCCAATATTACCACACCCATGATGCCTTCTATGTCCAGAAAAGACAAAACCATAATAAGACGACTTAGAATAGGCCATTCACGTCTCTCACATGGCTTTCTCATGGCCTCCGAGAATCCCCATGTGTGTGAACACTGCAACAGCACCCGCCTCATGATAGAACATGTTCTCATGGAATGCAACCACTATAGTACCGCCCGACGTCAGCATAATCTGAAAGGAACTCTGCAGAGCATCTTAAGTTCTACCAATAAGTTCAGTGAAGTGATAAATTTCCTCAAAACCTGTAAACTGTACAATCATATCTAATACTAATATTGTAATTTACTAATTTTAACTAATACTTTGTATCTGTGTCAATGGCCATTAGCTGTCGAGACACATTAATTTAAATAAAAAAAAAAAAAAATAAAAAAAAAATAAAATGTCAACTGTGAAATATTGTAAGGATAGAATTTAGAATTGAATTAACACAAAATAAACTTTATTAAAATGAATTAAAGATTGACTAGCTAGTTGGTTTTGAAACCAGTGCCAAACAGAAATACATACACACACACATTTTATATTTTGGTTGTTTATGTCATTTTTTACGACATACCGTATTACAAACGGTAAGTAAAAATTTGTAAAGCAGTTTTCAGACTTACGAGTGTTGAAGCCTGCAACTGGTTGCTTGCAGTTTTTCCATTTCATGCCTTTTAGAAATGACCGTAAGTGAAAAGCTCGATTTATTCATATACATGCATTATTTTTCGAGATGCGTACCTTTTCATACAACATAGTAATTTTTTCAATCCAAATATTGTCAATTGTCAGCACTGGAGCACTGTATTTTGACTGATATATCGTTTTCACCGTTTTCCATTTTGTCAAATTTTCAAATCTCGATTTTCGATAAACATTTTAATGGATGATTAGAGCATATTGGTTTTATCAGTGGTAGTGCCAGCCATTGTTTTGTTACTTCCAATAAGAAAGTGGTGGGTTAGACCATGGATGCAAACAAGAAATAAGGGTAATTTACACCTAGTAAATAATGAACTAGACGACGACCCTTACAGTTTTAGAAATTTCATGAGAATGGATAGATCCGCTTTTAAAGGGCTATTAGATTTGATTAAACATGACATAGAAAAAAAAAGATACAAGATTCAGACAAGCAATAAGTGCTAGAGACCGTTTAATCATAACATTAAGGTACTTGGCTACAGGAGAATCCATAAGTTTACACTATTCATTTCGAATTGGAATTTTAACCATATCTACTATTGTTTTTGAAGTATGCTCAGTGATTAACGAACATTTGCAACATGATTATTTAAAGGTTTTTATCTACATTATTATATTTTTTACATTACAAAAAAATATTAAACTTGTGTCATTGGTCTAGTTAGCAAAAGTCGTAACAACTTTTTTTATTTTGTGTTGATTGTTGAGTTGACATGAACTTTATGATTGATTTTAGAAATAGTTTACTATTATCAAAAAAAGTATAAAGAATATGGCTAGATAAAAATGCCATTTTTGTTGTAGATTCCATGAGAAACTGAACAGTGATTACATATTGCAAAAGGTTTTGAAGACAAATGGAACTTCCCTGTTTTGGGGGCTTTAGACGGAAAACATATTGTCTTTCGAGCACCTCGTAAAGAGGGTTCAAAATATTTTAATTACAAAGGAACTCAGTTTTAATGGCCTTAGTTGACTATAACTGAAGTTTTTGTATGTGGATATTAAAAAGAATGGTCGAAAGATAAACCATTGCCAGGTAGGAATAAACCATGCCCATTTGTAATTGTGGCCGATGCAGCATTTCCTCTAATTAGAAATATCTTGAAACCATTTCCATTTAGGAACATGACTTGGTTTCAAAGAATTTTCAACTATCGCTTAAGTAGAGCAAGGAGAGTCGCTGAAAATACTTTCGGAATTTTAACTAATCGGTTTAGGATTTTATTAAATCCCATAGATTTAACGCCTGAAAAAGTTATATTAATAACCCTAACATATGTTGTATTACATAATTTTTTAAGAACAAACTTTCCAAAGACCTACTCTGTAATTGAAGATAACATTGACAGAAGGTTTACAATAAGACAAAATGTATCTCGACAGCAAGGCAATAGAGCTGGTGTAGCAGCCTTAAGAAACAGAAGGGAATTCATGGATTATGTGAATACAAATGGAGCTGTACAATGGCAAAATGATTTAGCTTAGAATATTATAAATTGATTATTCCAACTTTGCAAGATACTTATGTTGTGAAACTAATTTCAATCTTAATTAATCATATTTTTTTTTTTATTTTCCCCTGTTGAAAAGAAAAATACAAATATTCATTTATAAAATTATATTGATTAAACAATCTACATTTGCCTTAATTCACCTTCAAATTCCCTCAATTGTCTGCATCCTGTGCATTCATAATATCTAAAAATATTTTTCTTTTAATTCCCCTTAGGATCTCAGTTTTTTAAATTTTTCCTAGCTCATGTGCTATGGTCCCAAAAAAATTTTAAAGAAATTTAATGGAATCTAAATAATCATCATACCTGCTAAAAGCTTCAATATCATCTGATGGAGCTACATTTTCTTTTTTCTCTGACAGCATAGTTGTAGCTTTACTAATAAACCTGGCAACTTCTTTATGAACAGAAGTTTTTTCATGTTTTGAGGTTTCTTCCGTCGGCCTAGGTCCATTAATTATTTTAATTGTTTCAGACACTTCAGATTTATTTGTTTCACCAGTTACATTCTGAGATAAATCTTCAATATTTCCTTCGTATACTGTCCCATCATCATACTCAGTCTCTGTTTGGCTTTGGGTACTTTGCTCCAACTAAAGTTTCTAAAAACAAGATTGTATTGTATATTTGCCAGATGTCACATTAGAAATGACAAATAAAAATGTGTTAATTACTTCTAAATTAGACACACTTTGGGTCAATGTTTCGCTTTCCACCAGAAACTTAAATAAGTCAAAATACCACAGCTTTGGTTTTACTACTTCACTAGTCCCTGTTCCACTTGAGGTGTACTTTGATTTATTATATTCTTTAAAGAACTGGGTTCTGAGAGTACGTATTTTAACTTTAATGTCATTTATTTCAAAACACTGCCTGGATATAAACTCACGCAATGCGCTAGTTCAGTGATGATGTAATTATGGTTCCACTGACAGTTAAAGTGACAGTAGATTTTTTGAGTGCGTTTTGTTCGTTTTGTTTACCTAAATTATATCGTTTTTTTCACTTTTATAAATATATTCCTAAAGTAAATAGATAGCATGTGTGAAATATACAATCGTTTAGTTATCAATTACATACCTTTAAACTATTTTTATGACCTGTAAATAATATTTTGAAATAAAATAAAAACAGTAAAAACGTATATGTCAAATTTATTTGTTTTTGTTAAAAGTTTGGTTAGAATTAAATGTCAGTGGAACCAAAATGACATCATACTGAACTAGCGCATTCATTTAAATCGCTTCGGATTGACTCAAAAGCTTCTTGCCTTCTAGTTTTGTTATGGTACTGAGGATCGTTAGTCTTGTAAAGCACAGAATGTGTTCGATATAGCGCTATTAAAGCAATAATACTCTCTTGGTTCCACACAAATTTAAATCTTTTTTCCTTATCCATGTTTATATAATATATACACAAATAAAAATTTGTCTCATTACCTTCTATTTCTTTGCTTTAACCCTAATGTCCCTAACCTCACAAACAAAAATAATGAAAGACAGAAGAAAGGAAATAATCATTTTCTATTGTTGGTAGGAATGGAAATTGCAGGCATGTCGAGAAAAAGAGAAGAATTTATAATTTTGTGCTTGAAAACTCATGCAATCAATGCGCGCTCAAAAACCTCATAATGTAAACATAAGTTTTGTGCATCATAACTCTGCACGTCAGGTTGCACGTTCAAGAACCCGTCTGAAAACGGCTTAACTGGTCTATTTTTGCGAAAAGCGATAATAGGGAAAGGACTTATGACGTTAGAAGTGACGTTATACTTTTATAATACGATTGCAATTTCAATTTGGGGTGTTTTAGGAGTGAATAGAGAGAAACAATTATTGTCAAGTGTCAGAGTGTCACTTGTCATGTCAATTAATTTATGTTGCGTGATATGATAGATTTTAGATGCGTGTTCGGCGCTTTGCTTGGTTTTAAGTTTTATTGGTATATCCTAGTTTTAATGTTTAATGTGATATTATTTTATATAAGAATTTTATTGTTAAGATTTTTAAAGGAATGGCATTTTTAATTGGTGTAGCCAACATGGCTAGAAATATATTTAAAAACTCTTCTGATGAGGAAGAAATGGTGATTGAAAAAATTGCCAATTTTGCGGAATTAACGGTTCATAACATGAATCACCAACAATTTAAATTTAATTTTCGATTGTCGGAAGAGAGCTTTGAAGATTTGTGTTTGAAATATGGGATAGTATTAATAAATAATGAAATAAATATTAGGAGGTCAAGGACAAACATCCGAAAATAGTTGTTGATATTGATTTAGTATCTTGCAAATATGGAGTGCATTAGGTAAGTTAATTAAAACAAGTTTTTTAACAGTTGTTTCCTTAAGCAGTTTTATATATTCAAAACAATTGTTTCCAGATCTGTTGCAGAAAGGTGTGGGGTTACCAAGACAACTTATTGGAAAAGTATATATAGGACAGCAAAACTTGTACTATTGGTCAACAGTGAATATAAAATCATTCATTGGCCTACTGCAGCAGAACAAAATATAACTGCAAATTTTTTTAACAGCCATGAATTCACAGGTAGATATGTTTATAAATGAATTGTAGGTATAGTCTCGGAAATACCCCAAGTCCACTCGCTTTCTTTATTGTTTAAATGTAAAATGGATAAAATAAAAAGTTACTAGACTTTGGCACGTCCTAGGTTAATTACATTATGTTATTATGTCAGGTGGCAGTTTACAAAATAATTATGAATTTGTCAATTTGTTAAAATTTTGTATATTTTGATATTGTATTCAACAAAATGGTGCAACTAGCGATCAATAAAAAACTTTAATCCTAAATGTAGTTTCCTATTTTGAGAGACACAAATCTATTTGCGATTTGGAAAGAAGTACAATCAACAAAGGCGCCACCGGAAGATGTATTTCAGTCTTAGTCAAAAGCTTTGAATAATATTGAATAATAATTGTTTCCGATTGGGAAAAATACAAGTAATTAGATGTTTCTGATCTAGAACCAATTATTAATTTAGGTACAAAGGCAAGTAGTGATGAGTCTGAATCAGAGTCCAGTTGTGAAGAAAATGATACTGATTGAAAAAAAATTATACGGGTTATCCAATAAATATTTTCTGTCCCTCTTGTTATAATATATTTTTTTAACAAAGAATCTGTTTCATGAATTTGCATCTGTTTTGGAATTATATTTAAAAATTCTAAAAATTTATATATTACGAAAGTAAATTGTTCTAGTATTTGTAGACAAAATGTAATCTTAATTTTTTAAAAGCGACTTGTATTTGTGTAAACACACCTTAATAAAGTTTACCCTGCTAAGCAACAACAAAGCGCAATAAGAAGACATGTGCAAACTGTAACTAAAAATGCAATACTCTTTTGTCAGAGGACTTGGGGTATTTCTATCAATTTATACAAGTGAAATACATTAAATCATATTAAATTTAAGTAGAATGTAATGTAATTTTTATTTAATTATTTGAAAAATTATATTTTTTACTTTAAATTTGCCCTAGTTTTATTAATATTTATTGTTAATAAATATAATTTTAAAAAGCAGTGAACTGCTTGGTAAACTGTGTTTATTTTTTTTTTACATATCTTTATATTTTTTAGGAATAATTGGCTGTATTGATGGGATGCACATACAAATAACAGCACCCAAATTTAATAAAAACTCCTAGGTGAACAGGAAAGATTACCATTCCATACCATTACAAGGTGTGTGTGATCATAGGAAACTGTTAATGTATATGTTGAAGAAGCTGGATCATTACATGATTACTCGCTATACAGAAGATCTCCATAGTATGAAAATATAATAATTTTTGGTGAAAACTATCTCATAGGGGATTTAGCCTATAAATTAAATGAACATTTAATAGTAGGCTTCAAAAACAATTTACATTTAACAGATAATGAAAAACGTCTTAATAATATTCTTAATAAAAAACATATTGAACATACATTTGGTTTATTAAAAGGTAGATTTAGATGTCTTAAATTTTTGGAAACTGTAAGGATGGACCTAATTGCATTACTTACAGTGACATCTTGCATTTTGCATAACACATGTATTAGGAATTGTGATACTCCTGATGTTGTGAATCTGCAAGAAGAACTAATAAATAGACCACAAAATAATGTTGATGTCATGGATGAAGAAGATAACCAAAATACTGTCGCAAAAAGATATGATATTGTAAATGGCTTAAAAATGCATGAATAAAAAATATATTTAGAAATGATTTATTTAAAAAGAAAACATGTCCATTTTAAAAGAAAAATAAGACCATCTTCTGAAATTTGAATGTCATTAAAACTCGGAGAATTTTAAAGTAAGGGAAATTTAGAAAGTGTGCAAATATATAATAATTATAGTATTTTATTGTTAAAAATTGTTAATAATCTAGAATATTTGGTTAAATTCATTTTAATTTCAGCAGATTTTTTTTAAAAATAAATATTAACTTTGTTTTGTCATTGTAAGTAAAATCGTAACAGTATAAAAAAATATTTGTATTCAAAAAATTACATTTTGCAAATTTTTAAAAGTAGTAGAGTGAATTTTGAATATTGCAAGTTCTTAAAAGTAGGTAGGTTTTGTTTCACCCACAATAATTATTCAGCAGAAAGACAGAAGGACAGATTTTACGTGTTGTTTCAAACACAAATATGCAATTATTCGCATTGGTTTGTACAGCCCTATACTAAGGGTACCTGACACAACTAATGACCATTTGTAATGCGATAAAAATAATGATATCCATAAAATTCTTAGTAGATGCTTCTGAAATGTCCTAACAATACTTAAAAAATATATGTATATCTTAAAAATTATATACTCTGGGGCTGATATGTGTCTAACAAGGGGTTAAGACACAACATGAAAATTTTGCCCATTAACTTAGTAGTCACAATAATAATTGTTTATTTTCAATTTTTCCTGGAAAATTGGACAGTAAATAAAAGTGAGTAAATTTCTATTAAATTTATTGCACTCAAACATAGCATGAACAAAACAATACATATTCAAACTTAAAAAAAATCACACATTAAAAAACCACAAATTAAAAATCAGGGCATAGACAAATCTAGACACCTACTTAATATAAAACGATCACAAGATATCTATTCACATTTTATCTACCATTTGTTTAAATAGATGTTAGATGTGTCCATTCTTTCCATTTTTTCCTTAAGTCTAACATCTGCGGCACTTGCTTTGGCTTTCCTTTTTTTGTGAAATTGGTTTCTAAAAAAAATAAGATTTCATTTTAATATTTGCCATTTGTTATAATCAAAATTTGCAAAAATCTTGGGAAAACTTAATATGGTTTACAAGAGAATTAAAATATAGCCCATTACTTTTATTTTAGTATTAATATTTATTTTAAAAATCAAGAAGGCAACCATTTTGGCTAAATTTTACATTCAGTTGCAGCTTAGCTTATCTATCAGGTAGTTAGTACCCTTTAAAAAAATACCAATATAATAATGTAACGCACAATTACATAAATTCTGTAAAAAAAGTATTTTAGGTGACTGTCAGAAAAAAATGACATTTTACAGATTTATTAACATTCCCAAAGCATAACTTTTTTGGCTGATTTTTATAAACACAAATTTGAAACTATTCTTGCATTTAAATGTCTTTTCAGGAACAAGAATGTAAAAAAATACCTACTCAATGAGACAGTTGCCTAAAAAATATTGCGTGCACCTCAGCTGCATAATCTTTCATGACCAGAGTTGCAAATTTCTGAATCGGCTAAAATAGATCAACTTACAGTTATTTGGTTACAAGATCACTGGCAGCAAGAATAAAAAAAAAACTTAAATTGTCTATTGATATTGACAGACATTGTGCAGTTTTTTTACAATGGCTGTGTTTATCTTTGTAAAACGTGTTTTAACCCTTTCCGGACGGCACCTTAAAGTAGGTTGCGTGCTGCACAGACGGCAGTTTTTACAGTGACGGACAGACAGCTGACGAATATATTCGTCACAATACAAAATATCACTTTTTACTTTGGAAATTCACAATTATTGTTTTATAACGCAAAATCTAAAAGAAACGACACCTTTTGATAAATTTTTATTCAAATAAAAAATAATGTAATAATTTTAAGTACATCAGAAAATCAGAAAAGGAAAAATCAGAAAATGGCCTGTTCGTGGTAAACTGCAAAACATGGTGTTATGCATAACCCGACACCGCAATGTTTACACATATATTTGCTATCTTTTCTTTTCTGTATGAGAGCAAACAATGCATCTTCTTAACTGGAGCTTCCCATTGGCTCTACGGGGTACTTCATCTGGAAAGTGTCTCTCAGTTAATCTGGCCTGACCAATATAATTTGGCGTTGATTTAGAGGTATACTGTGACGGATATCTAAAAATAAAAAATATACCACAACTATAGGGTGGACCCAGTCAGTCGGTTCAGTTACTGCTACAATTAAATTATCAGCCAACATTTGATCTATTTTTTCTTTAACCTTACTCTTTAATGCAATCGGAATTTTTCTAGCTGCGCAAATGTGAGGTATAGCATTGCCATCTAAGACTATTTTAAATTCCTTATGTACCTTCCCAATGCCAGAAAAGACACTCTGATTCATATTCAAAATTTTTTGCAAACTATTTTCATTTACAGTACATACCGTACTATTATTTTTTTCTGGGATTATTCCTAAATCGCGAACCGAATTTAGTCCCAAAATTGAGCATTGATTTTGTTAATCTAATATATAAAACGGAATTTTTTTACAATTACTTTTAAAGTTACAATCCAGGTATATTTTACCAATCACAGGAATTTTGTGGCCTGTATATGAAGATAAGATAGATGAAACTTTGGAAAGTCTATTTGGTTGTATATTCGATAATTTAAAATCAAAAATGTTCAAAGTGTTCACTTGACTACCAGTGTCTATCTTTAATTTAATTTGCACTCCCGAAAAATTAATGTTCTCAAACCATTCAATTGCATTTATTTCCGAACTGTTAATAGTCCACACTATCAGATTAGAATCACTTTCCTGACCGCGATTGTCCTGATTATAATGTTCAAAATGGTCGTCAAAGTTATCATCTGATTCCTCTACAATCTCATGAATATTACCCCTTTTTCGACAAAATTTCCGGAAATGTCCCTTTATTCGACAAAAGCTACAAATTTTATTGAAAGCAAAGCACTTACCCCTTTCATGTTGCTGTCCGCAATTAAAACATTTGCCAAAGTAACCTTTAAATCCTGAAGAAGTACCTGCATTATCAGCTCTATCAGGGTATTGACTTGACCTTCCTAAACTTTGTCCGGCACTCCTGTTACCATAAGCAGTATTCGATGCGCCACCACTGTAATTGTCCCTTTCAAAATGTTTTTTAATTGCGTGTATAGGCACCATTTCCTTACATATTTCCTTCTGTGTTACAAAACTATTCTCCATAGACCGGCAAATATCAATCGCTTTTTCAAGTTCAAGGTTACATTCTTGCAAAAGCCTCGCTTGAATACGCGGATCAGTAACACCCAGTACAATACGATCACGAATAAGTACGTCTTTCTCTTTGAATTTACAAGTTCCAGCTAATTGTTTAAGTTCCGAAATGAACAAATCTATTGATTCGCCTGGCAACTGGCCTCGTTTAAAAAACCGAAAATGTTCGTACACAAGATTTTTTACCGGCGCACAATGTTTTTCAAATTTTTCTAATATCACTGGCAACTTTGTTTTATCTTCGTCTGGCTCGTATTCAAACGTATTATATATTTTAATACCCTCGTCTCCGAGTAAATTCAATAACACAGCAATTTTTACATTATCCTTTTTTTCACTCTTGCCACTCGCGAGTAAGAAAAGTTCAAACTTTTGCTTCCAAAGTTTCCAATTCGAAGCGACATCACCCGCGAACGAAAAGTTTTCTGGCGCTCTACACTGATCTGCCATTTTAAAATACTATTATAAACGAATAATTGATGAAATTATTGAAAATACATATCAGATAAGATATTGATAACAAAAGTCACTGTAGGTACACAGAATTCTACTCGAATTCAAAACAAACCGGCGTTTTTTTACCACTTTTTACTAACTGTTCATAAAAAACAAAACCATAACCTATGAGACTTTCACCGATGTCACCATGTTATGTATGTTACTGAGGGTGTAGATGTAATACTTAATAATAGTTAATAAAAGGCACCATGTCTCTAGTAGGTATCAGGTTTTATCCTTGACCGCTTTATTATGTTTATCTTACAATTCTCACATTGATGCTACCACCACCTGAAGGACACTGCATGTCGTCGATGTACAGGTAAAGAGCGGTTGCCACGCTGACTTATGAATATGAACATATACGACAGACATTATACTCGAGAATACCGATCGGCAGTCTCAGATTATACTTCGTTTCACTCCATCAGTCTAAAATACATTGGCATCATTGCATTCGGTGTGAAATGCGCACACTAGTTGAGAGAGAAAGAATAAAACCGACCTACCACTGTCAATCCTGAATCACACTCATTTTTACCATTAGTGTCATGCTCAAAGGTAAATTTATTTTGAAAGAACATTAGGTGTGTTTTAATCACCTTCTTCTGCTTCCAGAATTGTCAGTTTTGTCGTTTTAATCAGCCCCAATTTCGGAATGGGCAGCTACTTTTCCTTCGCATTAATTTTTCGGTAGAGGCAGAAGGATTTCAATGTCAAATACTCAAGTCATAACAATTATCAAGTGTCAATTCGTAGAAGAAGATAGGTTAAAATAATCAATTTTTATAAGATAATAATACACTTTTTGTGGGAAAGGACAAATTACAAAGTTTTTTTGTGGAGCTGAAGTGACGGTTTTAATAAAGAATGAGCGAACTAATAGAAAACGACAATGGAGAATACCTATGGTATAATCCAGAGAGTAAGTATGGTAACAATAAACTAGTAAAATGTTTTTTTACGAAGAAAATTGATTGCAGCAAAACAATACCACGTGGTGGGAGTAGCTGAATATCCACAAGAATGAGATGAGCACACTGAAAAATCATCCACTTCTAAAGCTGCTTCCTGGGATAAATATGAAACGACAAAATTATTAGATCTCTGTATTGAATACAAAGAACAATTGTTTAGTCCTAAATATAAAAAAATTGAGATATATAAAATTATTTCTAAGAAACTAAATGAAAATGGCCATTCTTTCACAGAGAATCACTGCTTTGGACGAATGAAAATCTTGTCAAAATACAAAGGAATTAAAGACCACAACTCCAAAACAGGTAATGAGCCAAAAACATGGATGTATTTTGACATGGTAGCAAACTATGTTGGCGATAGGTCTGGAATATCACCTATTGCTGGCTGTTTCAGTTTATAGGCTGCTAAAAGACCAGCTGAATTGTCTACTAATAAAGAAAAAAAAGACCGAAAACAAAATTTTCGCCTCAAAAAGAAATGCTTAAATGGTTAAAGGACTATAAAGAAGATATTGCTGATAGGGAAAATAAGAAATTAAAGATTATGGAGAAACAACATGATGATAACCAAAAAGTATTGACAGAGATTTTATCACGATTGAAAAACAAACAATGAAAATAATATACCTTATATATGTTCGACTAATTTGCTAATAAATTTTCTTGTTTAGGTTTTCAATGTTTCAGGTAAAATAATATAAGAATGTTTTTTAAGTTTGCAATGTTTT